>OX465292.1:3885016-4332109 GCA_949987695.1 Merzomyia westermanni | reverse complement strand
AATCGATTGTATGGTAGTTATATGTTTTGTAGGTCCGATCTGGCTGATTTTCAATACACACATTACATACATAATAAGTACCAGACCTGCAAAACTTTACGTTCCTAGCTTTTTAATTGCAAAATTTATAGCCCAAACCCCATTTATCGAAACAATCGATTGTATTGGAGTTATATGTTTTGTAGGTCCGATCTGGCTTATTTTCATTACACACATTACATACATAATAAGTACCAAACCTGCAAAACTTTACGTTCCTAGCTTTTTAATTGCAAAATTTATAGCCCAAACCCCATTTATCGGAACAATCGATTGTATTGGAGTTATATGTTTTGTGGGTCCGATCTGGCTAATTTTCATTACAAACATTACATACATAATAAGTACCAAACCTGCAAAACGGTACGTTCCTAGCTTTTTAATTGCAACATTTATAGCCCAAACCCCCTTTATCGAAACAATCAATTGTATTGGAGTTATATGTTTTGTAGGTCCGATCTGGCTGATTTTCACTACACACATTACATACATAATAAGTACCAGACCTGCAAAACTTTACGTTCCTAGCTTCTTAATTGCAAAATTTATAGCCCAAACCCCATTTATCGAAACAATCGATTGTATTGGAGTTATATGTTTTGTAGGTCCGATCTGGCTTATTTTCATTACACACATTACATACATAATAAGTACCAAACCTGCAAAACTTTACGTTCCTAGCTTTTTAATTGCAAAATTTATAGCCCAAACCCCATTTATCGAAACAATCGATTGTATGGTAGTTATATGTTTTGTAGGTCCGATCTGGCTAATTTTCACTACAAACATTACATACATAATAAGTACCAAACCTGCAAAACGGTACGTTCCTAGCTTTTTAATTGCAAAATTTATAGCCCAACCCCATTTATCGGAACAATCGATTGTATTGGAGTTATATGTTTTGTAGGTCCGATCTGGCTGATTTTCACTACACACATTACATACATAACAAGTACCAAAGCTGCAAAAACTTTACGTTCCTAGCTTTTTAATTGCAAAATTTATAGCCCAAACCCCATTTATCGAAACAATCGATTGTATTGGAGTTATATGTTTTGTAGGTCCGATCTGGCTTATTTTCATTACACACCATTTCACACATAACAAGTACCAAACCTGCAAAACTTTACGTTCCTAGCTTTTTAATTCCAAAATTTATAGCCCAAACCCCATTTATCGGAACAATCGATGTATGGGAGTTATATGTTTTGTAGGTCCGATCTGGCTGATTTTCACTACACACATTACATACATAATAAGTACCAGACCTGCAAAACTTTACGTTCCTAGCTTCTTAATTGCAAAATTTATAGCCCAAACCCCATTTATCGAAACAATCGATTGTATTGGAGTTATATGTTTTGTAGGTCCGATCTGGCTTATTTTCATTACACACATTACATACATAATAAGTACCAAACCTGCAAAACTTTACGTTCCTAGCTTCTTAATTGCAAAATTTATAGCCGCACCCCATTTATCGAAACTATCGATTGTATTGGAGTTACATGGTTTGTAGGTCCGACATGGCTGATTTTCACTACACACATTACTCACATAACAAGTACCAAAGCTGCAAAACTTTACGGTCCTAGCTTTTTAATTGCAAAATTTATAACCCAAACCCCATTTATCGAAACAATCGATTGTATGGGAGTTATATGTTTTGTAGGTCCGATCTGGCTGATTTTCACTACACACATTACATATATAATAAGTACCAAACCTGCAAAACGGTACGTTCCTTGCTTTTTAATTGCAAAATTTATAGCCCCACCCCCATTTATCGGAACAATCGATTGTATGGTAGTTATATGTTTTGTAGGTCCGATCTGGCTAATTTTCATTACAAACATTACATACATAATAAGTACCAAACCTGCAAAACGGTACGTTCCTAGCTTTTTAATTGCAAAATTTATAGCCCAAACCCCATTTATCGAAACAATCAATTGTATTGGAGTTACATGTTTTGCAGGTCCGATCTGGCTGATTTTTACTACACACATTACATACATAACAAGTACCAAAGCTTCAAAAACTTTACGTTCCTAGCTTTTTAATTGCAAAATTTATAGCCGCACCCTATTTATCGAAACTGTCGATTGTATTGGAGTTACATGTTTTGTAGGTCCGACATGGCTGATTTTCACTACACACATTACTCACATAACAAGTACCAAAGCTGCAAAACTTTACGGTCCTAGCTTTTTAATTGCAAAATTTATAACCCAAACCCCATTTATCGAAACAATCGATTGTATGCGAGTTATATGTTTTGTAGGTCCGATCTGGCTGATTTTCACTACACACATTACATATATAATAAGTACCAAACCTGCAAAACGGTACGTTCCTTGCTTTTTAATTGCAAAATTTATAGCCCCACCCCCATTTATCGGAACAATCGATTGTATGGTAGTTATATGTTTTGTAGGTCCGATCTGGCTAATTTTCATTACAAACATTACATACATAATAAGTACCAAACCTGCAAAACGGTACGTTCCTAGCTTTTTAGTTGCAAAATTTATAGCCCAACCCCATTTATCGGAACAATCGATTGTATTGGAGTTATATGTTTTGTAGGTCCGATCTGGCTGATTTTCACTACACACATTACATACATAACAAGTACCAAAGCTGCAAAAACTTTACGTTCCTAGCTTTTTAATTGCAAAATTTATAGCCCAAACCCCATTTATCGGAAAAATCGATTGTATGGGAGTTATATGTTTTGTAGGTCCGATCTGGCTGATTTTCAATACACACATTACATACATAATAAGTACCAGACCTGCAAAACTTAACGTTCCTAGCTTCTTAATTGCAAAATTTATAGCCCAAACCCCATTTATCGAAACAATCGATTGTATTGGAGTTATATGTTTTGTAGGTCCGATCTGGCTTATTTTCATTACACACATTACATACATAATAAGTACCAAACCTGCAAAACTTTACGTTCCTAGCTTTTTAATTGCAAAATTTATAGCCCAAACCCCATTTATCGGAACAATCGATTGTATTGGAGTTATATGTTTTGTGGGTCCGATCTGGCTAATTTTCATTACAAACATTACATACATAATAAGTACCAGACCTGCAAAACTTTACGTTCCTAGCTTCTTAATTGCAAAATTTATAGCCCAAACCCCATTTATCGAAACAATCGATTGTATTGGAGTTATATGTTTTGTAGGTCCGATCTGGCTTATTTTCATTACACACATTACATACATAATAAGTACCAAACCTGCAAAACTTTACGTTCCTAGCTTCTTAATTGCAAAATTTATAGCCCAAACCCCATTTATCGAAACAATCGATTGTATTGGAGTTATATGTTTTGTAGGTCCGATCTGGCTGATTTTCACTACACACATTACATACATAATAAGTACCAGACCTGCAAAACTTTACGTTCCTAGCTTTTTAATTGCAAAATTTATAGCCCAAACCCCATTTATCGAAACAATCGATTGTATTGGAGTTATATGTTTTGTAGGTCCGATCTGGCTGATTTTCACTACACACATTACATACATAATAAGTACCAGACCTGCAAAACTTTACGTTCCTAGCTTCTTAATTGCAAAATTTATATCCCAAGCCCCATTTATCGAAACAATCGATTGTATGGGAGTTATATGTTTTGTAGGTCCGATCTGGCTGATTTTCATTACACACCATTTCATACATAACAAGTACCAAACCTGCAAAACTTTACGTTCCTAGCTTTTTAATTCCAAAATTTATAGCCCAAACCCCATTTATCGGAACAATCGATTGTATGGGAGTTATATGTTTTGTAGGTCCGATCTGGCTGATTTTCACTACACACATTACATATATAATAAGTACCAAACCTGCAAAACGGTACGTTCCTAGCTTTTTAATTGCAAAATTTATAGCCCAAACCCTATATATCGAAACAATCGATTGTATTGGAGTTATATGTTTTGTAGGTCCGATCTGGCTGATTTTCATTACACACCATTTCACACATAACAAGTACCAAACCTGCAAAACTTTACGTTCCTAGCTTTTTAATTCCAAAATTTATAGCCCAAACCCCATTTATCGGAACAATCGATTGTATGGGAGTTATATGTTTTGTAGGTCCGATCTGGCTGATTTTCACTACACACATTACATACATAATAAGTACCAGACCTGCAAAACTTTACGTTCCTAGCTTCTTAATTGCAAAATTTATAGCCCAAACCCCATTTATCGAAACAATCGATTGTATTGGAGTTATATGTTTTGTAGGTCCGATCTGGCTTATTTTCATTACACACATTACATACATAATAAGTACCAAACCTGCAAAACTTTACGTTCCTAGCTTTTTAATTGCAAAATTTATAGCCCAAACCCCATTTATCGGAACAATCGATTGTATTGGAGTTATATGTTTTGTGGGTCCGATCTGGCTAATTTTCATTACAAACATTACATACATAATAAGTACCAAACCTGCAAAACGGTACGTTCCTAGCTTTTTAATTGCAACATTTATAGCCCAAACCCCATTTATCGAAACAATCAATTGTATTGGAGTTATATGTTTTGTAGGTCCGATCTGGCTGATTTTCAATATACACATTACATATATAACAAGTACCAAACCTGCAAAACTTTACGTTCCTAGCTTTTTAATTGCAAAATTTATAGCCCAACCCCATTTATCGGAACAATCGATTGTATGGGAGTTGTATGTTTTGTAGGTCCGATCTGGCTGATTTTCACTACACACATTACATACATAATAAGTACCAGACCTGCAAAACTTTACGTTCCTAGCTTTTTAATTGCAAAATTTATAGCCCAAACCCCATTTATCGAAACAATCGATTGTATTGGAGTTATATGTTTTGTAGGTCCGATCTGGCTGAGTTTCACTACACACATTACATATATAATAAGTACCAAACCTGCAAAACTTCACGTTCCTAGCTTTTTAATTGCAAAATTTATAGCCCAAACCCCATTTATCGAAACAATCAATTGTATTGGAGTTACATGTTTTGCAGGTCCGATCTGGCTGATTTTTACTACACACATTACATACATAACAAGTACCAAAGCTTCAAAAACTTTACGTTCCTAGCTTTTTAATTGCAAAATTTATAGCCGCACCCCATTTATCGAAACTATCGATTGTATTGGAGTTACATGTTTTGTAGGTCCGACATGGCTGATTTTCACTACACACATTACTCACATAACAAGTACCAAAGCTGCAAAACTTTACGGTCCTAGCTTTTTAATTGCAAAATTTATAACCCAAACCCCATTTATCGAAACAATCGATTGTATGGGAGTTATATGTTTTGTAGGTCCGATCTGGCTGATTTTCACTACACACATTACATATATAATAAGTACCAAACCTGCAAAACGGTACGTTTATTGCTTTTTAATTGCAAAATTTATAGCCCCACCCCCATTTATCGGAACAATCGATTGTATGGTAGTTATATGTTTTGTAGGGCCGATCTGGCTAATTTTCATTACAAACATTACATACATAATAAGTACCAAACCTGCAAAACGGTACGTTCCTAGCTTTTTAATTGCAAAATTTATAGCCCAACCCCATTTATCGGAACAATCGATTGTATTGGAGTTATATGTTTTGTAGGTCCGATCTGGCTGATTTTCACTACACACATTACATATATAATAAGTACCAAACCTGCAAAACGGTACGTTTATTGCTTTTTAATTGCAAAATTTATAGCCCAACCCCATTTATCGGAACAATCGATTGTATTGGAGTTATATGTTTTGTAGGTCCGATCTGGCTGATTTTCACTACACACATTACATACATAACAAGTACCAAACCTGCAAAACTTTACGTTCCTAGCTTTTTAATTGCAAAATTTATAGCCCAACCCCATTTATCGGAACAATCGATTGTATGGGAGTTGTATGTTTTGTAGGTCCGATCTGGCTGATTTTCACTACACACATTACATACATAATAAGTACCAGACCTGCAAAACTTTACGTTCCTAGCTTTTTAATTGCAAAATTTATAGCCCAAACCCCATTTATCGAAACAATCGATTGTATTGGAGTTATATGTTTTGTAAATCCGATCTGGCTGAGTTTCACTACACACATTACATATATAATAAGTACCAAACCTGCAAAACTTCACGTTCCTAGCTTTTTAATTGCAAAATTTATAGCCCAAACCCCATTTATCGAAACAATCAATTGTATTGGAGTTACATGTTTTGCAGGTCCGATCTGGCTGATTTTTACTACACACATTACATACATAACAAGTACCAAAGCTTCAAAAACTTTACGTTCCCAGCTTTTTAATTGCAAAATTTATAGCCGCACCCCATTTATCGAAACTATCGATTGTATTGGAGTTACATGTTTTGTAGGTCCGACATGGCTGATTTTCACTACACACATTACTCACATAACAAGTACCAAAGCTGCAAAACTTTACGGTCCTAGCTTTTTAATTGCAAAATTTATAACCCAAACCCCATTTATCGAAACAATCGATTGTATGGGAGTTATATGTTTTGTAGGTCCGATCTGGCTGATTTTCACTACACACATTACATATATAATAAGTACCAAACCTGCAAAACGGTACGTTCCTTGCTTTTTAATTGCAAAATTTATAGCCCCACCCCCATTTATCGGAACAATCGATTGTATGGTAGTTATATGTTTTGTAGGTCCGATCTGGCTAATTTTCATTACAAACATTACATTCATAATAAGTACCAAACCTGCAAAACGGTACGTTCCTAGCTTTTTAATTGCAAAATTTATAGCCCAAACCCCATTTATCGAAACAATCAATTGTATTGGAGTTACATGTTTGCAGGTCCGATCTGGCTGATTTTTACTACACACATTACATACATAACAAGTACCAAAGCTTCAAAAACTTTACGTTCCTAGCTTTTTAATTGCAAAATTTATAGCCGCACCCCATTTATCGAAACTATCGATTGTATTGGAGTTACATGTTTTGTAGGTCCGACATGGCTGATTTTCACTACACACATTACTCACATAACAAGTACCAAAGCTGCAATACTTTACGGTCCTAGCTTTTTAATTGCAAAATTTATAACCCAAACCCCATTTATCGAAACAATCGATTGTATGGGAGTTATATGTTTTGTAGGTCCGATCTGGCTGATTTTCACTACACACATTACATATATAATAAGTACCAAACCTGCAAAACGGTACGTTCCTTGCTTTTTAATTGCAAAATTTATAGCCCCACCCCCATTTATCGGAACAATCGATTGTATGGTAGTTATATGTTTTGTAGGTCCGATCTGGCTAATTTTCATTACAAACATTACATACATAATAAGTACCAAACCTGCAAAACGGTACGTTCCTAGCTTTTTAATTGCAAAATTTATAGCCCAACCCCATTTATCGAAACAATAGATTGTATTGGAGTTATATGTTTTGTAGGTCCGATCTGGCTTATTTTCATTACACACATTACATACATAACAAGTACCAAACCTGCAAAACTTTACGTTCCTAGCTTTTTAATTGCAAAATTTATAGCCCAAACCCCATTTATCGGAACAATCGATTGTATTGGAGTTATATGTTTTGTAGGTCCGATCTGGCTTATTTTCATTACACACATTACATACATAACAAGTACCAAACCTGCAAAACTTTACGTTCCTAGCTTTTTAATTGCAAAATTTATAGCCCAAACCCCATTTATCGAAACAATAGATTGTATTGGAGTTATATGTTTTGTAGGTCCGATCTGGCTTATTTTCATTACACACATTACATACATAACAAGTACCAAACCTGCAAAACTTTACGTTCCTAGCTTTTTAATTGCAAAATTTATAGCCCAAACCCCATTTATCGAAACAATAGATTGTATTGGAGTTATATGTTTTGTAGGTCCGATCTGGCTGATTTTCACTACACACATTACATACATAACAAGTACCAAAGCTGCAAAAACTTTACGTTCCTAGCTTTTTAATTGCAAAATTTATAGCCCAAACCCCATTTATCGAAACAATCGATTGTATTGGAGTTATATGTTTTGTAGGTCCGATCTGGCTTATTTTCATTACACACATTACATACATAATAAGTACCAAACCTGCAAAGCTTTACGTTCCTAGCTTTTTAATTGCAAAATTTATAGCCCAAACCCCATTTATCGAAACAATAGATTGTATTGGAGTTATATGTTTTGTGGGTCCGATCTGGCTGATTTTCACTACACACATTACATACATAACAAGTACCAAAGCTGCAAAAACTTTACGTTCCTAGCTTTTTAATTGCAAAATTTATAGCCCAAACCCCATTTATCGAAACAATCGATTGTATTGGAGTTATATGTTTTGTAGGTCCGATCTGGCTTATTTTCATTACACACATTACATACATAACAAGTACCAAACCTGCAAAACTTTACGTTCCTAGCTTTTTAATTGCAAAATTTATAGCCCAAACCCCATTTATCGAAACAATAGATTGTATTGGAGTTATATGTTTTGTGGGTCCGATCTGGCTGATTTTCACTACACACATTACATACATAACAAGTACCAAAGCTGCAAAAACTTTACGTTCCTAGCTTTTTAATTGCAAAATTTATAGCCCAAACCCCATTTATCGAAACAATCGATTGTATTGGAGTTATATGTTTTGTAGGTCCGATCTGGCTTATTTTCATTACACACATTACATACATAATAAGTACCAAACCTGCAAAGCTTTACGTTCCTAGCTTTTTAATTGCAAAATTTATAGCCCAAACCCCATTTATCGGAACAATCGATTGTATTGGAGTTATATGTTTTGTGGGTCCGATCTGGCTGATTTTCACTACACACATTACATATATAATAAGTACCAAACCTGCAAAACTTTACGTTCCTAGCTTTTTAATTGCAAAATTTATAGCCCCACCCCCATTTATCGGAACAATCGGTTGTATGGTAGTTATATGTTTTGTAGGTCCGATCTGGCTAATTTTCATTACAAACATTACATACATAATAAGTACCAAACCTGCAAAACGGTACGTTCCTAGCTTTTTAATTGCAACATTTATAGCCTAAACCCCATTTATCGAAACAATCAATTGTATTGGAGTTATATGTTTTGTAGGTCCGATGTGGCTGATTTTCAATATACACATTACATACATAACAAGTACCAAACCTGCAAAACTTTGCGTTCCTAGCTTTTTAATTGCAAAATTTATAGCCCCACCCCCATTTATCGGAACAATCGGTTGTATGGTAATTATATGTTTTGTATGTCCGATCTGGCTAATTTTCATTACAAACATTACATACATAATAAGTACCAAACCTGCAAAACGGTACGTTCCTAGCTTTTTAATTGCAAAATTTATAGCCCAAACCCCATTTATCGAAACAATCAATTGTATTGGAGTTACATGTTTTGAAGGTCCGATCTGGGTGCTTTTCACTACATACATTACATATATAATAAGTACCAAACCTGCAAAACTTTACGTTCCTAGCTTTTTATTGCAAAATTTATAGCCCAAACCCCATTTATCGAAACAATCGATTGTATTGGAGTTCTATGTTTTGTAGGTCCGATCTGGCTGATTTTCATTACACACCATTTCATACATAACAAGTACCCAACCTGCAAAACTTTACGTTCCTAGCTTTTTAATTCCAAAATGTATAGCCCAAACCCCATTTATTGGAACAATCGATTGTATGGGAGTTATATGTTTTGTAGGTCCGATCTGGCTTATTTTCATTACACACATTACATACATAACAAGTACCAAACCTACAAAACTTTACGTTCCTAGCTTTTTAATTGCAAAATTTATAGCCCAAACCCCATTTATCGAAACAATCGATTGTATTGGAGTTATATTTATGTTTTGTAGGTCCGATCTGGCTGATTTTCACTACACACATAACAAGTACCAAAGCTGCAAAAACTTTACGTTCCTAGCTTTTTAATTGCAAAATTTATAGCCCAAACCCTATTTATCGAAACAATCGATTGTATTGGAGTTATATGTTTTGTGGGTCCGATCTGGCTGATTTTCACTACACACATTACATACATAACAAGTACCAAACCTGCAAAACTTTACGTTCCTAGCTTTTTAATTCCAAAATTTATAGCCCAAACCCCATTTATCGGAACAATCGATTGTATGGGAGTTATATGTTTTGTAGGTCCGATCTGGCTGATTTTCACTACACACATTACATACATAATAAGTACCAGACCTGCAAAACTTTACGTTCCTAGCTTCTTAATTGCAAAATTTATAGCCCAAACCCCATTTATCGAAACAATCGATTGTATTGGAGTTATATGTTTTGTAGGTCCGATCTGGCTGAGTTTCACTACACACATTACATATATAATAAGTACCAAACCTGCAAAACTTCACGTTCCTAGCTTTTTAATTGCAAAATTTATAGCCCAAACCCCATTTATCGAAACAATCAATTGTATTGGAGTTACATGTTTTGCAGGTCCGATCTGGCTGATTTTTACTACACACATTACATACATAACAAGTACCAAAGCTTCAAAAACTTTACGTTCCTAGCTTTTTAATTGCAAAATTTATAGCCGCACCCCATTTATCGAAACTATCGATTGTATTGGAGTTACATGGTTTGTAGGTCCGACATGGCTGATTTTCACTACACACATTACTCACATAACAAGTACCAAAGCTGCAAAACTTTACGGTCCTAGCTTTTTAATTGCAAAATTTATAACCCAAACCCCATTTATCGAAACAATCGATTGTATGGGAGTTATATGTTTTGTAGGTCCGATCTGGCTGATTTTCACTACACACATTACATACATAATAAGTACCAAACCTGCAAAACGGTACGTTCCTTGCTTTTTAATTGCAAAATTTATAGCCCCACCCCCATTTATCGGAACAATCGATTGTATGGTAGTTATGTGTTTTGTAGGTCCGATCTGGCTAATTTTCATTACAAACATTACATACATAATAAGTACCAAACCTGCAAAACGGTACGTTCCTAGCTTTTTAATTGCAAAATTTATAGCCCAAACCCCATTTATCGAAACAATCAATTGTATTGGAGTTACATGTTTTGCAGGTCCGATCTGGCTGATTTTTACTACACACATTACATACATAACAAGTACCAAAGCTTCAAAAACTTTACGTTCCTAGCTTTTTAATTGCAAAATTTATAGCCGCACCCTATTTATCGAAACTATCGATTGTATTGGAGTTACATGTTTTGTAGGTCCGACATGGCTGATTTTCACTACACACATTACTCACATAACAAGTACCAAAGCTGCAAAACTTTACGGTCCTAGCTTTTTAATTGCAAAATTTATAACCCAAACCCCATTTATCGAAACAATCGATTGTATGGGAGTTATATGTTTTGTAGGTCCGATCTGGCTGATTTTCACTACACACATTACATATATAATAAGTACCAAACCTGCAAAACGGTACGTTCCTTGCTTTTTAATTGCAAAATTTATAGCCCCACCCCCATTTATCGGAACAATCGATTGTATGGTAGTTATATGTTTTGTAGGTCCGATCTGGCTAATTTTCATTACAAACATTACATACATAATAAGTACCAAACCTGCAAAACGGTACGTTCCTAGCTTTTTAATTGCAAAATTTATAGCCCAACCCCATTTATCGGAACAATCGATTGTATTGGAGTTATATGTTTTGTAGGTCCGATCTGGCTGATTTTCACTACACACATTACATACATAACAAGTACCAAAGCTGCAAAAACTTTACGTTCCTAGCTTTTTAATTGCAAAATTTATAGCCCAAACCCCATTTATCGGAAAAATCGATTGTATGGGAGTTATATGTTTTGTAGGTCCGATCTGGCTGATTTTCAATACACACATTACATACATAATAAGTACCAGACCTGCAAAACTTTACGTTCCTAGCTTCTTAATTGCAAAATTTATAGCCCAAACCCCATTTATCGAAACAATCGATTGTATTGGAGTTATATGTTTTGTAGGTCCGATCTGGCTTATTTTCATTACACACATTACATACATAATAAGTACCAAACCTGCAAAACTTTACGTTCCTAGCTTTTTAATTGCAAAATTTATAGCCCAAACCCCATTTATCGGAACAATCGATTGTATTGGAGTTATATGTTTTGTGGGTCCGATCTGGCTAATTTTCATTACAAACATTACATACATAATAAGTACCAAACCTGCAAAACGGTACGTTCCTAGCTTTTTAATTGCAACATTTATAGCCCAAACCCCCTTTATCGAAACAATCAATTGTATTGGAGTTATATGTTTTGTAGGTCCGATCTGGCTGATTTTCACTACACACATTACATACATAATAAGTACCAGACCTGCAAAACTTTACGTTCCTAGCTTTTTAATTGCAAAATTTATAGCCCAAACCCCATTTATCGAAACAATCGATTGTATTGGAGTTATATGTTTTGTAGGTCCGATCTGGCTTATTTTCATTACACACATTACATACATAATAAGTACCAAACCTGCAAAACTTTACGTTCCTAGCTTTTTAATTGCAAAATTTATAGCCCAAACCCCATTTATCGAAACAATCGATTGTATGGTAGTTATATGTTTTGTAGGTCCGATCTGGCTAATTTTCATTACAAACATTACATACATAATAAGTACCAAACCTGCAAAACGGTACGTTCCTAGCTTTTTAATTGCAAAATTTATAGCCCAACCCCATTTATCGGAACAATCGATTGTATTGGAGTTATATGTTTTGTAGGTCCGATCTGGCTGATTTTCACTACACACATTACATACATAACAAGTACCAAAGCTGCAAAAACTTTACGTTCCTAGCTTTTTAATTGCAAAATTTATAGCCCAAACCCCATTTATCGAAACAATCGATTGTATTGGAGTTATATGTTTTGTAGGTCCGATCTGGCTGATTTTCATTACACACCATTTCATACATAACAAGTACCAAACCTGCAAAACTTTACGTTCCTAGCTTTTTAATTCCAAAATTTATAGCCCAAACCCCATTTATCGGAACAATCGATGTATGGGAGTTATATGTTTTGTAGGTCCGATCTGGCTGATTTTCACTACACACATTACATACATAATAAGTACCAGACCTGCAAAACTTTACGTTCCTAGCTTGTTAATTGCAAAATTTATAGCCCAAACCCCATTTATCGAAACAATCGATTGTATTGGAGTTATATGTTTTGTAGGTCCGATCTGGCTTATTTTCATTACACACATTACATACATAATAAGTACCAAACCTGCAAAACTTTACGTTCCTAGCTTCTTAATTGCAAAATTTATAGCCGCACCCCATTTATCGAAACTATCGATTGTATTGGAGTTACATGGTTTGTAGGTCCGACATGGCTGATTTTCACTACACACATTACTCACATAACAAGTACCAAAGCTGCAAAACTTTACGGTCCTAGCTTTTTAATTGCAAAATTTATAACCCAAACCCCATTTATCGAAACAATCGATTGTATGGGAGTTATATGTTTTGTAGGTCCGATCTGGCTGATTTTCACTACACACATTACATATATAATAAGTACCAAACCTGCAAAACGGTACGTTCCTTGCTTTTTAATTGCAAAATTTATAGCCCCACCCCCATTTATCGGAACAATCGATTGTATGGTAGTTATATGTTTTGTAGGTCCGATCTGGCTAATTTTCATTACAAACATTACATACATAATAAGTACCAAACCTGCAAAACGGTACGTTCCTAGCTTTTTAATTGCAAAATTTATAGCCCAAACCCCATTTATCGAAACAATCAATTGTATTGGAGTTACATGTTTTGCAGGTCCGATCTGGCTGATTTTTACTACACACATTACATACATAACAAGTACCAAAGCTTCAAAAACTTTACGTTCCTAGCTTTTTAATTGCAAAATTTATAGCCGCACCCTATTTATCGAAACTATCGATTGTATTGGAGTTACATGTTTTGTAGGTCCGACATGGCTGATTTTCACTACACACATTACTCACATAACAAGTACCAAAGCTGCAAAACTTTACGGTCCTAGCTTTTTAATTGCAAAATTTATAACCCAAACCCCATTTATCGAAACAATCGATTGTATGCGAGTTATATGTTTTGTAGGTCCGATCTGGCTGATTTTCACTACACACATTACATATATAATAAGTACCAAACCTGCAAAAACCTTACGTTCCTAGCTTTTTAATTGCAAAATTTATAGCCCCACCCCCATTTATCGGAACAATCGATTGTATGGTAGTTATATGTTTTGTAGGTCCGATCTGGCTAATTTTCATTACAAACATTACATACATAATAAGTACCAAACCTGCAAAACGGTACGTTCCTAGCTTTTTAGTTGCAAAATTTATAGCCCAACCCCATTTATCGGAACAATCGATTGTATTGGAGTTATATGTTTTGTAGGTCCGATCTGGCTGATTTTCACTACACACATTACATACATAACAAGTACCAAAGCTGCAAAAACTTTACGTTCCTAGCTTTTTAATTGCAAAATTTATAGCCCAAACCCCATTTATCGGAAAAATCGATTGTATGGGAGTTATATGTTTTGTAGGTCCGATCTGGCTGATTTTCAATACACACATTACATACATAATAAGTACCAGACCTGCAAAACTTAACGTTCCTAGCTTCTTAATTGCAAAATTTATAGCCCAAACCCCATTTATCGAAACAATCGATTGTATTGGAGTTATATGTTTTGTAGGTCCGATCTGGCTTATTTTCATTACACACATTACATACATAATAAGTACCAAACCTGCAAAACTTTACGTTCCTAGCTTTTTAATTGCAAAATTTATAGCCCAAACCCCATTTATCGGAACAATCGATTGTATGGTAGTTATATGTTTTGTAGGTCCGATCTGGCTAATTTTCATTACAAACATTACATACATAATAAGTACCAAACCTGCAAAACGGTACGTTCCTAGCTTTTTAGTTGCAAAATTTATAGCCCAACCCCATTTATCGGAACAATCGATTGTATTGGAGTTATATGTTTTGTAGGTCCGATCTGGCTGATTTTCACTACACACATTACATACATAACAAGTACCAAAGCTGCAAAAACTTTACGTTCCTAGCTTTTTAATTGCAAAATTTATAGCCCAAACCCCATTTATCGGAAAAATCGATTGTATGGGAGTTATATGTTTTGTAGGTCCGATCTGGCTGATTTTCAATACACACATTACATACATAATAAGTACCAGACCTGCAAAACTTAACGTTCCTAGCTTCTTAATTGCAAAATTTATAGCCCAAACCCCATTTATCGAAACAATCGATTGTATTGGAGTTATATGTTTTGTAGGTCCGATCTGGCTTATTTTCATTACACACATTACATACATAATAAGTACCAAACCTGCAAAACTTTACGTTCCTAGCTTTTTAATTGCAAAATTTATAGCCCAAACCCCATTTATCGGAACAATCGATTGTATTGGAGTTATATGTTTTGTGGGTCCGATCTGGCTAATTTTCATTACAAACATTACATACATAATAAGTACCAGACCTGCAAAACTTTACGTTCCTAGCTTCTTAATTGCAAAATTTATAGCCCAAACCCCATTTATCGAAACAATCGATTGTATTGGAGTTATATGTTTTGTAGGTCCGATCTGGCTGATTTTCACTACACACATTACATACATAATAAGTACCAAACCTGCAAAACTTTACGTTCCTAGCTTTTTAATTGCAAAATTTATAGCCCAAACCCCATTTATCGAAACAATCGATTGTATTGGAGTTATATGTTTTGTAGGTCCGATCTGGCTGATTTTCACTACACACATTACATACATAATAAGTACCAAACCTGCAAAACTTTACGTTCCTAGCTTCTTAATTGCAAAATTTATATCCCAAGCCCCATTTATCGAAACAATCGATTGTATGGGAGTTATATGTTTTGTAGGTCCGATCTGGCTGATTTTCATTACACACCATTTCATACATAACAAGTACCAAACCTGCAAAACTTTACGTTCCTAGCTTTTTAATTCCAAAATTTATAGCCCAAACCCCATTTATCGGAACAATCGATTGTATGGGAGTTATATGTTTTGTAGGTCCGATCTGGCTGATTTTCACTACACACATTACATATATAATAAGTACCAAACCTGCAAAACGGTACGTTCCTAGCTTTTTAATTGCAAAATTTATAGCCCAAACCCCATTTATCGAAACAATCGATTGTATTGGAGTTATATGTTTTGTAGGTCCGATCTGGCTGATTTTCATTACACACCATTTCATACATAACAAGTACCAAACCTGCAAAACTTTACGTTCCTAGCTTTTTAATTCCAAAATTTATAGCCCAAACCCCATTTATCGGAACAATCGATTGTATGGGAGTTATATGTTTTGTAGGTCCGATCTGGCTGATTTTCACTACACACATTACATACATAATAAGTACCAGACCTGCAAAACTTTACGTTCCTAGCTTTTTAATTGCAAAATTTATAGCCCAAACCCCATTTATCGAAACAATCGATTGTATTGGAGTTATATGTTTTGTAGGTCCGATCTGGCTTATTTTCATTACACACATTACATACATAATAAGTACCAAACCTGCAAAACTTTACGTTCCTAGCTTTTTAATTGCAAAATTTATAGCCCAAACCCCATTTATGGGAACAATCGATTGTATTGGAGTTATATGTTTTGTGGGTCCGATCTGGCTAATTTTCATTACAAACATTACATACATAATAAGTACCAAACCTGCAAAACGGTACGTTCCTAGCTTTTTAATTGCAACATTTATAGCCCAAACCCCATTTATCGAAACAATCAATTGTATTGGAGTTATATGTTTTGTAGGTCCGATCTGGCTGATTTTCAATATACACATTACATATATAACAAGTACCAAACCTGCAAAACTTTACGTTCCTAGCTTTTTAATTGCAAAATTTATAGCCCAACCCCATTTATCGGAACAATCGATTGTATGGGAGTTGTATGTTTTGTAGGTCCGATCTGGCTGATTTTCACTACACACATTACATACATAATAAGTACCAGACCTGCAAAACTTTACGTTCCTAGCTTTTTAATTGCAAAATTTATAGCCCAAACCCCATTTATCGAAACAATCGATTGTATTGGAGTTATATGTTTTGTAGGTCCGATCTGGCTGAGTTTCACTACACACATTACATATATAATAAGTACCAAACCTGCAAAACTTTACGTTCCTAGCTTTTTAATTGCAAAATTTATAGCCCAAACCCCATTTATCGAAACAATCAATTGTATTGGAGTTACATGTTTTGTAGGTCCGATCTGGCTGATTTTTACTACACACATTACATACATAACAAGTACCAAAGCTTCAAAAACTTTACGTTCCTAGCTTTTTAATTGCAAAATTTATAGCCGCACCCCATTTATCGAAACTATCGATTGTATTGGAGTTACATGTTTTGTAGGTCCGACATGGCTGATTTTCACTACACACATTACTCACATAACAAGTACCAAAGCTGCAAAACTTTACGGTCCTAGCTTTTTAATTGCAAAATTTATAACCCAAACCCCATTTATCGAAACAATCGATTGTATGGGAGTTATATGTTTTGTAGGTCCGATCTGGCTGATTTTCACTACACACATTACATATATAATAAGTACCAAACCTGCAAAACGGTACGTTTATTGCTTTTTAATTGCAAAATTTATAGCCCCACCCCCATTTATCGGAACAATCGATTGTATGGTAGTTATATGTTTTGTAGGTCCGATCTGGCTAATTTTCATTACAAACATTACATACATAATAAGTACCAAACCTGCAAAACGGTACGTTCCTAGCTTTTTAATTGCAAAATTTATAGCCCAACCCCATTTATCGGAACAATCGATTGTATTGGAGTTATATGTTTTGTAGGTCCGATCTGGCTGATTTTCACTACACACATTACATACATAACAAGTACCAAACCTGCAAAACTTTACGTTCCTAGCTTTTTAATTGCAAAATTTATAGCCCAACCCCATTTATCGGAACAATCGATTGTATGGGAGTTGTATGTTTTGTAGGTCCGATCTGGCTGATTTTCACTACACACATTACATACATAATAAGTACCAGACCTGCAAAACTTTACGTTCCTAGCTTTTTAATTGCAAAATTTATAGCCCAAACCCCATTTATCGAAACAATCGATTGTATTGGAGTTATATGTTTTGTAAATCCGATCTGGCTGAGTTTCACTACACACATTACATATATAATAAGTACCAAACCTGCAAAACTTCACGTTCCTAGCTTTTAAATTGCAAAATTTATAGCCCAAACCCCATTTATCGAAACAATCAATTGTATTGGAGTTACATGTTTTGCAGGTCCGATCTGGCTGATTTTTACTACACACATTACATACATAACAAGTACCAAAGCTTCAAAAACTTTACGTTCCCAGCTTTTTAATTGCAAAATTTATAGCCGCACCCCATTTATCGAAACTATCGATTGTATTGGAGTTACATGTTTTGTAGGTCCGACATGGCTGATTTTCACTACACACATTACTCACATAACAAGTACCAAAGCTGCAAAACTTTACGGTCCTAGCTTTTTAATTGCAAAATTTATAACCCAAACCCCATTTATCGAAACAATCGATTGTATGGGAGTTATATGTTTTGTAGGTCCGATCTGATTGATTTTCACTACACACATTACATATATAATAAGTACCAAACCTGCAAAACGGTACGTTCCTTGCTTTTTAATTGCAAAATTTATAGCCCCACCCCCATTTATCGGAACAATCGATTGTATGGTAGTTATATGTTTTGTAGGTCCGATCTGGCTAATTTTCATTACAAACATTACATTCATAATAAGTACCAAACCTGCAAAACGGTACGTTCCTAGCTTTTTAATTGCAAAATTTATAGCCCAAACCCCATTTATCGAAACAATCAATTGTATTGGAGTTACATGTTTTGCAGGTCCGATCTGGCTGATTTTTACTACACACATTACATACATAACAAGTACCAAAGCTTCAAAAACTTTACGTTCCTAGCTTTTTAATTGCAAAATTTATAGCCGCACCCCATTTATCGAAACTATCGATTGTATTGGAGTTACATGTTTTGTAGGTCCGACATGGCTGATTTTCACTACACACATTACTCACATAACAAGTACCAAAGCTGCAATACTTTACGGTCCTAGCTTTTTAATTGCAAAATTTATAACCCAAACCCCATTTATCGAAACAATCGATTGTATGGGAGTTATATGTTTTGTAGGTCCGATCTGGCTGATTTTCACTACACACATTACATATATAATAAGTACCAAACCTGCAAAACGGTACGTTCCTTGCTTTTTAATTGCAAAATTTATAGCCCCACCCCCATTTATCGGAACAATCGATTGTATGGTAGTTATATGTTTTGTAGGTCCGATCTGGCTAATTTTCATTACAAACATTACATACATAATAAGTACCAAACCTGCAAAACGGTACGTTCCTAGCTTTTTAATTGCAAAATTTATAGCCCAACCCCATTTATCGAAACAATAGATTGTATTGGAGTTATATGTTTTGTAGGTCAGATCTGGCTTATTTTCATTACACACATTACATACATAACAAGTACCAAACCTGCAAAACTTTACGTTCCTAGCTTTTTAATTGCAAAATTTATAGCCCAAACCCCATTTATCGGAACAATCGATTGTATTGGAGTTATATGTTTTGTAGGTCCGATCTGGCTTATTTTCATTACACACATTACATACATAACAAGTACCAAACCTGCAAAACTTTACGTTCCTAGCTTTTTAATTGCAAAATTTATAGCCCAAACCCCATTTATCGAAACAATCAATTGTATTGGAGTTATATGTTTTGTAGGTCCGATCTGGCTTATTTTCATTACACACATTACATACATAACAAGTACCAAACCTGCAAAACTTTACGTTCCTAGCTTTTTAATTGCAAAATTTATAGCCCAAACCCCATTTATCGAAACAATCGATTGTATTGGAGTTATATGTTTTGTAGGTCCGATCTGGCTGATTTTCACTACACACATTACATACATAACAAGTACCAAAGCTGCAAAAACTTTACGTTCCTAGCTTTTTAATTGCAAAATTTATAGCCCAAACCCCATTTATCGAAACAATAGATTGTATTGGAGTTATATGTTTTGTAGGTCCGATCTGGCTTATTTTCATTACACACATTACATACATAACAAGTACCAAACCTGCAAAACTTTACGTTCCTAGCTTTTTAATTGCAAAATTTATAGCCCAACCCCATTTATCGAAACAATAGATTGTATTGGAGTTATATGTTTTGTAGGTCCGATCTGGCTGATTTTCACTACACACATTACATACATAACAAGTACCAAAGCTGCAAAAACTTTACGTTCCTAGCTTTTTAATTGCAAAATTTATAGCCCAAACCCCATTTATCGAAACAATCAATTGTATTGGAGTTACATGTTTTGAAGGTCCGATCTGGCTGCTTTTCACTACACACATTACATACATAACAAGTACCAAAGCTTCAAAAACTTTACGTTCCTAGCTTTTTAATTGCAAAATTTATAGCCGCACCCCATTTATCGAAACTATCGATTGTATTGGAGTTACATGTTTTGTAGGTCCGACATGGCTGATTTTCACTACACACATTACTCACATAACAAGTACCAAAGCTGCAATACTTTACGGTCCTAGCTTTTTAATTGCAAAATTTATAACCCAAACCCCATTTATCGAAACAATCGATTGTATGGGAGTTATATGTTTTGTAGGTCCGATCTGGCTGATTTTCACTACACACATTACATATATAATAAGTACCAAACCTGCAAAACGGTACGTTCCTTGCTTTTTAATTGCAAAATTTATAGCCCCACCCCCATTTATCGGAACAATCGATTGTATGGTAGTTATATGTTTTGTAGGTCCGATCTGGCTAATTTTCATTACAAACATTGCATACATAATAAGTACCAAACCTGCAAAACGGTACGTTCCTAGCTTTTTAATTGCAAAATTTATAGCCCAACCCCATTTATCGAAACAATAGATTGTATTGGAGTTATATGTTTTGTAGGTCCGATCTGGCTTATTTTCATTACACACATTACATACATAACAAGTACCAAACCTGCAAAACTTTACGTTCCTAGCTTTTTAATTGCAAAATTTATAGCCCAAACCCCATTTATCGGAACAATCGATTGTATTGGAGTTATATGTTTTGTAGGTCCGATCTGGCTTATTTTCATTACACACATTACATACATAACAAGTACCAAACCTGCAAAACTTTACGTTCCTAGCTTTTTAATTGCAAAATTTATAGCCCAAACCCCATTTATCGAAACAATAGATTGTATTGGAGTTATATGTTTTGTAGGTCCGATCTGGCTTATTTTCATTACACACATTACATACATAACAAGTACCAAACCTGCAAAACTTTACGTTCCTAGCTTTTTAATTGCAAAATTTATAGCCCAACCCCATTTATCGAAACAATAGATTGTATTGGAGTTATATGTTTTGTAGGTCCGATCTGGCTGATTTTCACTACACACATTACATACATAACAAGTACCAAAGCTGCAAAAACTTTACGTTCCTAGCTTTTTAATTGCAAAATTTATAGCCCAAACCCCATTTATCGAAACAATAGATTGTATTGGAGTTATATGTTTTGTAGATCCGATCTGGCTTATTTTCATTACACACATTACATACATAACAAGTACCAAACCTGCAAAACTTTACGTTCCTAGCTTTTTAATTGCAAAATTTATAGCCCAAACCCCATTTATCGGAACAATCGATTGTATTGGAGTTATATGTTTTGTAGGTCCGATCTGGCTTATTTTCATTACACACATTACATACATAACAAGTACCAAACCTGCAAAACTTTACGTTCCTAGCTTTTTAATTGCAAAATTTATAGCCCAAACCCCATTTATCGAAACAATAGATTGTATTGGAGTTATATGTTTTGTAGGTCCGATCTGGCTTATTTTCATTACACACATTACATACATAACAAGTACCAAACCTGCAAAACTTTACGTTCCTAGCTTTTTAATTGCAAAATTTATAGCCCAAACCCCATTTATCGAAACAATAGATTGTATTGGAGTTATATGTTTTGTGGGTCCGATCTGGCTGATTTTCACTACACACATTACATACATAACAAGTACCAAAGCTGCAAAAACTTTACGTTCCTAGCTTTTTAATTGCAAAATTTATAGCCCAAACCCCATTTATCGAAACAATAGATTGTATTGGAGTTATATGTTTTGTGGGTCCGATCTGGCTGATTTTCACTACACACATTACATACATAACAAGTACCAAACCTGCAAAACGGTACGTTCCTAGCTTTTTAATTGCAAAATTTATAGCCCAAACCCCATTTATCGAAACAATCAATTGTATTGGAGTTACATGTTTTGCAGGTCCGATCTGGCTGATTTTTACTACACACATTACATACATAACAAGTACCAAAGCTTCAAAAACTTTACGTTCCTAGCTTTTTAATTGCAAAATTTATAGCCGCACCCCATTTATCGAAACTATCGATTGTATTGGAGTTACATGTTTTGTAGGTCCGACATGGCTGATTTTCACTACACACATTACTCACATAACAAGTACCAAAGCTGCAATACTTTACGGTCCTAGCTTTTTAATTGCAAAATTTATAACCCAAACCCCATTTATCGAAACAATCGATTGTATGGGAGTTATATGTTTTGTAGGTCCGATCTGGCTGATTTTCACTACACACATTACATATATAATAAGTACCAAACCTGCAAAACGGTACGTTCCTTGCTTTTTAATTGCAAAATTTATAGCCCCACCCCCATTTATCGGAACAATCGATTGTATGGTAGTTATATGTTTTGTAGGTCCGATCTGGCTAATTTTCATTACAAACATTACATACATAATAAGTACCAAACCTGCAAAACGGTACGTTCCTAGCTTTTTAATTGCAAAATTTATAGCCCAACCCCATTTATCGAAACAATAGATTGTATTGGAGTTATATGTTTTGTAGGTCCGATCTGGCTTATTTTCATTACACACATTACATACATAACAAGTACCAAACCTGCAAAACTTTACGTTCCTAGCTTTTTAATTGCAAAATTTATAGCCCAAACCCCATTTATCGGAACAATCGATTGTATTGGAGTTATATGTTTTGTAGGTCCGATCTGGCTTATTTTCATTACACACATTACATACATAACAAGTACCAAACCTGCAAAACTTTACGTTCCTAGCTTTTTAATTGCAAAATTTATAGCCCAAACCCCATTTATCGAAACAATAGATTGTATTGGAGTTATATGTTTTGTAGGTCCGATCTGGCTTATTTTCATTACACACATTACATACATAACAAGTACCAAACCTGCAAAACTTTACGTTCCTAGCTTTTTAATTGCAAAATTTATAGCCCAAACCCCATTTATCGAAACAATCGATTGTATTGGAGTTATATGTTTTGTAGGTCCGATCTGGCTGATTTTCACTACACACATTACATACATAACAAGTACCAAAGCTGCAAAAACTTTACGTTCCTAGCTTTTTAATTGCAAAATTTATAGCCCAAACCCCATTTATCGAAACAATCGATTGTATTGGAGTTATATGTTTTGTAGGTCCGATCTGGCTTATTTTCATTACACACATTACATACATAACAAGTACCAAACCTGCAAAACTTTACGTTCCTAGCTTTTTAATTGCAAAATTTATAGCCCAACCCCATTTATCGAAACAATCGATTGTATTGGAGTTATATGTTTTGTAGGTCCGATCTGGCTGATTTTCACTACACACATTACATACATAACAAGTACCAAAGCTGCAAAAACTTTACGTTCCTAGCTTTTTAATTGCAAAATTTATAGCCCAAACCCCATTTATCGAAACAATCAATTGTATTGGAGTTACATGTTTTGTAGGTCCGATCTGGCTGATTTTCACTACACACATTACATACATAACAAGTACCAAAGCTGCAAAAACTTTACGTTCCTAGCTTTTTAATTGCAAAATTTATAGCCGCACCCCATTTATCGAAACTATCGATTGTATTGGAGTTACATGTTTTGTAGGTCCGACATGGCTGATTTTCACTACACACATTACTCACATAACAAGTACCAAAGCTGCAATACTTTACGGTCCTAGCTTTTTAATTGCAAAATTTATAACCCAAACCCCATTTATCGAAACAATCGATTGTATGGGAGTTATATGTTTTGTAGGTCCGATCTGGCTGATTTTCACTACACACATTACATACATAACAAGTACCAAACCTGCAAAACGGTACGTTCCTAGCTTTTTAATTGCAAAATTTATAGCCCCACCCCCATTTATCGGAACAATCGATTGTATGGTAGTTATATGTTTTGTAGGTCCGATCTGGCTAATTTTCATTACAAACATTACATACATAATAAGTACCAAACCTGCAAAACGGTACGTTCCTAGCTTTTTAATTGCAAAATTTATAGCCCAACCCCATTTATCGAAACAATAGATTGTATTGGAGTTATATGTTTTGTAGGTCCGATCTGGCTTATTTTCATTACACACATTACATACATAACAAGTACCAAACCTGCAAAACTTTACGTTCCTAGCTTTTTAATTGCAAAATTTATAGCCCAAACCCCATTTATCGGAACAATCGATTGTATTGGAGTTATATGTTTTGTAGGTCCGATCTGGCTTATTTTCATTACACACATTACATACATAACAAGTACCAAACCTGCAAAACTTTACGTTCCTAGCTTTTTAATTGCAAAATTTATAGCCCAAACCCCATTTATCGAAACAATCAATTGTATTGGAGTTATATGTTTTGTAGGTCCGATCTGGCTTATTTTCATTACACACATTACATACATAACAAGTACCAAACCTGCAAAACTTTACGTTCCTAGCTTTTTAATTGCAAAATTTATAGCCCAAACCCCATTTATCGAAACAATCGATTGTATTGGAGTTATATGTTTTGTAGGTCCGATCTGGCTGATTTTCACTACACACATTACATACATAACAAGTACCAAAGCTGCAAAAACTTTACGTTCCTAGCTTTTTAATTGCAAAATTTATAGCCCAAACCCCATTTATCGAAACAATCGATTGTATTGGAGTTATATGTTTTGTAGGTCCGATCTGGCTTATTTTCATTACACACATTACATACATAACAAGTACCAAACCTGCAAAACTTTACGTTCCTAGCTTTTTAATTGCAAAATTTATAGCCCAACCCCCATTTATCGAAACAATCGATTGTATTGGAGTTATATGTTTTGTAGGTCCGATCTGGCTGATTTTCACTACACACATTACATACATAACAAGTACCAAAGCTGCAAAAACTTTACGTTCCTAGCTTTTTAATTGCAAAATTTATAGCCCAAACCCCATTTATCGAAACAATCAATTGTATTGGAGTTACATGTTTTGTAGGTCCGATCTGGCTGCTTTTCACTACACACATTACATACATAACAAGTACCAAAGCTTCAAAAACTTTACGTTCCTAGCTTTTTAATTGCAAAATTTATAGCCGCACCCCATTTATCGAAACTATCGATTGTATTGGAGTTACATGTTTTGTAGGTCCGACATGGCTGATTTTCACTACACACATTACTCACATAACAAGTACCAAAGCTGCAATACTTTACGGTCCTAGCTTTTTAATTGCAAAATTTATAACCCAAACCCCATTTATCGAAACAATCGATTGTATGGGAGTTATATGTTTTGTAGGTCCGATCTGGCTGATCTTCACTACACACATTACATATATAATAAGTACCAAACCTGCAAAACGGTACGTTCCTTGCTTTTTAATTGCAAAATTTATAGCCCCACCCCTATTTATCGGAACAATCGATTGTATGGTAGTTATATGTTTTGTAGGTCCGATCTGGCTAATTTTCATTACAAACATTGCATACATAATAAGTACCAAACCTGCAAAACGGTACGTTCCTAGCTTTTTAATTGCAAAATTTATAGCCCAACCCCATTTATCGAAACAATAGATTGTATTGGAGTTATATGTTTTGTAGGTCCGATCTGGCTTATTTTCATTACACACATTACATACATAACAAGTACCAAACCTGCAAAACTTTACGTTCCTAGCTTTTTAATTGCAAAATTTATAGCCCAAACCCCATTTATCGGAACAATCGATTGTATTGGAGTTATATGTTTTGTAGGTCCGATCTGGCTTATTTTCATTACACACATTACATACATAACAAGTACCAAACCTGCAAAACTTTACGTTCCTAGCTTTTTAATTGCAAAATTTATAGCCCAAACCCCATTTATCGAAACAATAGATTGTATTGGAGTTATATGTTTTGTAGGTCCGATCTGGCTTATTTTCATTACACACATTACATACATAACAAGTACCAAACCTGCAAAACTTTACGTTCCTAGCTTTTTAATTGCAAAATTTATAGCCCAACCCCATTTATCGAAACAATCGATTGTATTGGAGTTATATGTTTTGTAGGTCCGATCTGGCTGATTTTCACTACACACATTACATACATAACAAGTACCAAAGCTGCAAAAACTTTACGTTCCTAGCTTTTTAATTGCAAAATTTATAGCCCAAACCCCATTTATCGAAACAATAGATTGTATTGGAGTTATATGTTTTGTAGGTCCGATCTGGCTTATTTTCATTACACACATTACATACATAACAAGTACCAAACCTGCAAAACTTTACGTTCCTAGCTTTTTAATTGCAAAATTTATAGCCCAAACCCCATTTATCGGAACAATCGATTGTATTGGAGTTATATGTTTTGTAGGTCCGATCTGGCTTATTTTCATTACACACATTACATACATAACAAGTACCAAACCTGCAAAACTTTACGTTCCTAGCTTTTTAATTGCAAAATTTATAGCCCAAACCCCATTTATCGAAACAATAGATTGTATTGGAGTTATATGTTTTGTAGGTCCGATCTGGCTTATTTTCATTACACACATTACATACATAACAAGTACCAAACCTGCAAAACTTTACGTTCCTAGCTTTTTAATTGCAAAATTTATAGCCCAAACCCCATTTATCGAAACAATCGATTGTATTGGAGTTATATGTTTTGTGGGTCCGATCTGGCTGATTTTCACTACACACATTACATACATAACAAGTACCAAAGCTGCAAAAACTTTACGTTCCTAGCTTTTTAATTGCAAAATTTATAGCCCAAACCCCATTTATCGAAACAATCGATTGTATTGGAGTTATATGTTTTGTAGGTCCGATCTGGCTTATTTTCATTACACACATTACATACATAATAAGTACCAAACCTGCAAAACTTTACGTTCCCCTAGCTTTTTAATTGCAAAATTTATAGCCCAAACCCCATTTATCGGAACAATCGGTTGTATGGTAGTTATATGTTTTGTAGGTCCGATCTGGCTTATTTTCATTACACACATTACATACATAACAAGTACCAAACCTGCAAAACTTTACGTTCCTAGCTTTTTAATTGCAAAATTTATAGCCCAACCCCATTTATCGGAACAATCGATTGTATGGGAGTTGTATGTTTTGTAGGTCCGATCTGGCTGATTTTCACTACACACATTACATACATAATAAGTACCAAACCTGCAAAACTTTACGTTCCTAGCTTTTTAATTGCAAAATTTATAGCCCAAACCCCATTTATCGAAACAATCGATTGTATTGGAGTTATATGTTTTGTAGGTCCGATCTGGCTGAGTTTCACTACACACATTACATATATAATAAGTACCAAACCTGCAAAACTTCACGTTCCTAGCTTTTTAATTGCAAAATTTATAGCCCAAACCCCATTTATCGAAACAATCAATTGTATTGGAGTTACATGTTTTGCAGGTCCGATCTGGCTGATTTTTACTACACACATTACATACATAACAAGTACCAAAGCTTCAAAAACTTTACGTTCCTAGCTTTTTAATTGCAAAATTTATAGCCGCACCCCATTTATCGAAACTATCGATTGTATTGGAGTTACATGTTTTGTAGGTCCGACATGGCTGATTTTCACTACACACATTACTCACATAACAAGTACCAAAGCTGCAAAACTTTACGGTCCTAGCTTTTTAATTGCAAAATTTATAACCCAAACCCCATTTATCGAAACAATCGATTGTATGGGAGTTATATGTTTTGTAGGTCCGATCTGGCTGATTTTCACTACACACATTACATATATAATAAGTACCAAACCTGCAAAACGGTACGTTCCTTGCTTTTTAATTGCAAAATTTATAGCCCCACCCCCATTTATCGGAACAATCGATTGTATGGTAGTTATATGTTTTGTAGGTCCGATCTGGCTAATTTTCATTACAAACATTACATACATAATAAGTACCAAAGCTTCAAAAACTTTACGTTCCTAGCTTTTTAATTGCAAAATTTATAGCCGCACCCCATTTATCGAAACTATCGATTGTATTGGAGTTACATGTTTTGTAGGTCCGACATGGCTGATTTTCACTACACACATTACTCACATAACAAGTACCAAAGCTGCAAAACTTTACGGTCCTAGCTTTTTAATTGCAAAATTTATAACCCAAACCCCATTTATCGAAACAATCGATTGTATGGGAGTTATATGTTTTGTAGGTCCGATCTGGCTGATTTTCACTACACACATTACATATATAATAAGTACCAAACCTGCAAAACGGTACGTTCCTTGCTTTTTAATTGCAAAATTTATAGCCCCACCCCTATTTATCGGAACAATCGATTGTATGGTAGTTATATGTTTTGTAGGTCCGATCTGGCTAATTTTCATTACAAACATTGCATACATAATAAGTACCAAACCTGCAAAACGGTACGTTCCTAGCTTTTTAATTGCAAAATTTATAGCCCAACCCCATTTATCGAAACAATAGATTGTATTGGAGTTATATGTTTTGTAGGTCCGATCTGGCTTATTTTCATTACACACATTACATACATAACAAGTACCAAACCTGCAAAACTTTACGTTCCTAGCTTTTTAATTGCAAAATTTATAGCCCAAACCCCATTTATCGGAACAATCCATTGTATTGGAGTTATATGTTTTGTAGGTCCGATCTGGCTTATTTTCATTACACACATTACATACATAACAAGTACCAAACCTGCAAAACTTTACGTTCCTAGCTTTTTAATTGCAAAATTTATAGCCCAAACCCCATTTATCGAAACAATAGATTGTATTGGAGTTATATGTTTTGCAGGTCCGATCTGGCTGATTTTTACTACACACATTACATACATAACAAGTACCAAAGCTTCAAAAACTTTACGTTCCTAGCTTTTTAATTGCAAAATTTATAGCCGCACCCCATTTATCGAAACTATCGATTGTATTGGAGTTACATGTTTTGTAGGTCCGACATGGCTGATTTTCACTACACACATTACATACATAACAAGTACCAAAGCTGCAAAAACTTTACGTTCCTAGCTTTTTAATTGCAAAATTTATAGCCCAAACCCCATTTATCGAAACAATCAATTGTATTGGAGTTACATGTTTTGCAGGTCCGATCTGGCTGATTTTTACTACACACATTACATACATAACAAGTACCAAAGCTTCAAAAACTTTACGTTCCTAGCTTTTTAATTGCAAAATTTATAGCCGCACCCCATTTATCGAAACTATCGATTGTATTGGAGTTACATGTTTTGTAGGTCCGACATGGCTGATTTTCACTACACACATTACTCACATAACAAGTACCAAAGCTGCAATACTTTACGGTCCTAGCTTTTTAATTGCAAAATTTATAACCCAAACCCCATTTATCGAAACAATCGATTGTATGGGAGTTATATGTTTTGTAGGTCCGATCTGGCTGATTTTCACTACACACATTACATATATAATAAGTACCAAACCTGCAAAACGGTACGTTCCTTGCTTTTTAATTGCAAAATTTATAGCCCCACCCCTATTTATCGGAACAATCGATTGTATGGTAGTTATATGTTTTGTAGGTCCGATCTGGCTAATTTTCATTACAAACATTGCATACATAATAAGTACCAAACCTGCAAAACGGTACGTTCCTAGCTTTTTAATTGCAAAATTTATAGCCCAACCCCATTTATCGAAACAATAGATTGTATTGGAGTTATATGTTTTGTAGGTCCGATCTGGCTTATTTTCATTACACACATTACATACATAACAAGTACCAAACCTGCAAAACTTTACGTTCCTAGCTTTTTAATTGCAAAATTTATAGCCCAAACCCCATTTATCGGAACAATCGATTGTATTGGAGTTATATGTTTTGTAGGTCCGATCTGGCTTATTTTCATTACACACATTACATACATAACAAGTACCAAACCTGCAAAACTTTACGTTCCTAGCTTTTTAATTGCAAAATTTATAGCCCAAACCCCATTTATCGAAACAATCAATTGTATTGGAGTTATATGTTTTGTAGGTCCGATCTGGCTTATTTTCATTACACACATTACATACATAACAAGTACCAAACCTGCAAAACTTTACGTTCCTAGCTTTTTAATTGCAAAATTTATAGCCCAACCCCATTTATCGAAACAATCGATTGTATTGGAGTTATATGTTTTGTAGGTCCGATCTGGCTGATTTTCACTACACACATTACATACATAACAAGTACCAAAGCTGCAAAAACTTTACGTTCCTAGCTTTTTAATTGCAAAATTTATAGCCCAAACCCCATTTATCGAAACAATAGATTGTATTGGAGTTATATGTTTTGTAGGTCCGATCTGGCTTATTTTCATTACACACATTACATACATAACAAGTACCAAACCTGCAAAACTTTACGTTCCTAGCTTTTTAATTGCAAAATTTATAGCCCAAACCCCATTTATCGGAACAATCGATTGTATTGGAGTTATATGTTTTGTAGGTCCGATCTGGCTTATTTTCATTACACACATTACATACATAACAAGTACCAAACCTGCAAAACTTTACGTTCCTAGCTTTTTAATTGCAAAATTTATAGCCCAAACCCCATTTATCGAAACAATAGATTGTATTGGAGTTATATGTTTTGTAGGTCCGATCTGGCTTATTTTCATTACACACATTACATACATAACAAGTACCAAACCTGCAAAACTTTACGTTCCTAGCTTTTTAATTGCAAAATTTATAGCCCAAACCCCATTTATCGAAACAATCGATTGTATTGGAGTTATATGTTTTGTGGGTCCGATCTGGCTGATTTTCACTACACACATTACATACATAACAAGTACCAAAGCTGCAAAAACTTTACGTTCCTAGCTTTTTAATTGCAAAATTTATAGCCCAAACCCCATTTATCGAAACAATCGATTGTATTGGAGTTATATGTTTTGTAGGTCCGATCTGGCTTATTTTCATTACACACATTACATACATAATAAGTACCAAACCTGCAAAACTTTACGTTCCCCTAGCTTTTTAATTGCAAAATTTATAGCCCAAACCCCATTTATCGGAACAATCGGTTGTATGGTAGTTATATGTTTTGTAGGTCCGATCTGGCTTATTTTCATTACACACATTACATACATAACAAGTACCAAACCTGCAAAACTTTACGTTCCTAGCTTTTTAATTGCAAAATTTATAGCCCAACCCCATTTATCGGAACAATCGATTGTATGGGAGTTGTATGTTTTGTAGGTCCGATCTGGCTGATTTTCACTACACACATTACATACATAATAAGTACCAAACCTGCAAAACTTTACGTTCCTAGCTTTTTAATTGCAAAATTTATAGCCCAAACCCCATTTATCGAAACAATCGATTGTATTGGAGTTATATGTTTTGTAGGTCCGATCTGGCTGCTTTTCACTACACACATTACATATATAATAAGTACCAAACCTGCAAAACTTTACGTTCCTAGCTTTTTAATTGCAAAATTTATAGCCCAAACCCCATTTATCGAAACAATCAATTGTATTGGAGTTACATGTTTTGTAGGTCCGATCTGGCTGATTTTCACTACACACATTACATACATAACAAGTACCAAAGCTTCAAAAACTTTACGTTCCTAGCTTTTTAATTGCAAAATTTATAGCCGCACCCCATTTATCGAAACTATCGATTGTATTGGAGTTACATGTTTTGTAGGTCCGACATGGCTGATTTTCACTACACACATTACTCACATAACAAGTACCAAAGCTGCAAAACTTTACGGTCCTAGCTTTTTAATTGCAAAATTTATAACCCAAACCCCATTTATCGAAACAATCGATTGTATGGGAGTTATATGTTTTGTAGGTCCGATCTGGCTGATTTTCACTACACACATTACATACATAATAAGTACCAAACCTGCAAAACGGTACGTTCCTTGCTTTTTAATTGCAAAATTTATAGCCCCACCCCCATTTATCGGAACAATCGATTGTATGGTAGTTATATGTTTTGTAGGTCCGATCTGGCTAATTTTCATTACAAACATTACATACATAATAAGTACCAAACCTGCAAAACGGTACGTTCCTAGCTTTTTAATTGCAAAATTTATAGCCCAAACCCCATTTATCGAAACAATCAGTTGTATTGGAGTTACATGTTTTGCAGGTCCGATCTGGCTGATTTTTACTACACACATTACATACATAACAAGTACCAAAGCTTCAAAAACTTTACGTTCCTAGCTTTATAATTGCAAAATTTATAGCCGCACCCCATTTATCGAAACTATCGATTGTATTGGAGTTACATGTTTTGTAGGTCCGACATGGCTGATTTTCACTACACACATTACTCACATAACAAGTACCAAAGCTGCAATACTTTACGGTCCTAGCTTTTTAATTGCAAAATTTATAACCCAAACCCCATTTATCGAAACAATCGATTGTATGGGAGTTATATGTTTTGTAGGTCCGATCTGGCTGATTTTCACTACACACATTACATATATAATAAGTACCAAACCTGCAAAACGGTACGTTCCTTGCTTTTTAATTGCAAAATTTATAGCCCCACCCCCATTTATCGGAACAATCGATTGTATGGTAGTTATATGTTTTGTAGGTCCGATCTGGCTAATTTTCATTACAAACATTACATACATAATAAGTACCAAACCTGCAAAACGGTACGTTCCTAGCTTTTTAATTGCAAAATTTATAGCCCAACCCCATTTATCGGAACAATCGATTGTATTGGAGTTATATGTTTTGTAGGTCCGATCTGGCTGATTTTCACTACACACATTACATACATAACAAGTACCAAAGCTGCAAAAACTTTACGTTCCTAGCTTTTTAATTGCAAAATTTATAGCCCAAACCCCATTTATCGAAACAATCGATTGTATTGGAGTTATATGTTTTGTAGGTCCGATCTGGCTTATTTTCATTACACACATTACATACATAACAAGTACCAAACCTGCAAAACTTTACGTTCCTAGCTTTTTAATTGCAAAATTTATAGCCCAAACCCCATTTATCGAAACAATCGATTGTATTGGAGTTATATGTTTTGTAGGTCCGATCTGGCTTATTTTCATTACACACATTACATACATAACAAGTACCAAACCTGCAAAACTTTACGTTCCTAGCTTTTTAATTGCAAAATTTATAGCCCAAACCCCATTTATCGAAACAATCGATTGTATTGGAGTTATATGTTTTGTAGGTCCGATCTGGCTTATTTTCATTACACACATTACATACATAATAAGTACCAAACCTGCAAAACTTTACGTTCCCCTAGCTTTTTAATTGCAAAATTTATAGCCCAAACCCCATTTATCGGAACAATCGGTTGTATGGTAGTTATATGTTTTGAAGTTCCGATCTGGCTAATTTTCATTACAAACATTACATACATAATAAGTACCAAACCTGCAAAACGGTACGTTCCTAGCTTTTTAATTGCAACATTTATAGCCCAAACCCCATTTATCGAAACAATCAATTGTATTGGAGTTATATGTTTTGTAGGTCCGATCTGGCTGATTTTCAATATACACATTACATACATAACAAGTACCAGACCTGCAAAACTTTACGTTCCTAGCTTTTTAATTGCAAAATTTATAGCCCCACCCCCATTTATCGGAACAATCGGTTGTATGGTAATTATATGTTTTGTAGGTCCGATCTGGCTAATTTTCATTATTTATTATACCTTTCATGAACATGAAATGGTATATTAACTTTGGTCCGATGTTTGTAACGTTTAGAAATATAAGAGATAGACCCACCATTAAGTATACCAAATTGATCAGGACGATGAACTGAGTTGATACAGCCATGTCCGTCTGTCCGTCCGTCCGTCTGTTTGAACGCAAACTAGTCCCTCAATTTTTGAGATATCTCGATGAAATTTGGCACACGGATGTATTTTTGTATTATATTAGACATTTGTCGGATCCGGTATAATCGGGTCACTATAGCATATATCTCCCATACAACCGATCGTTCAAATAAGAGGATTATGACCATTTCTCCCTCATTTTTAAAGATTAAAACTTGAAACTTGGTGAGATATTTTCTTATGGATGGCAAAAGATTTTGTAAAAAAATCACCAAGATCGGAGTTATATATAGTATATATCCCATACAACCGATCGTTCAGATAAAAGGATTATGGTCATTTATCATTCATTTTGGAAGATTAAAACTTGAAACTTCGTGAGATATTTTCTCATGGATAATAAAAAATTTGGTAAAAAAATCGCTAAGATCGGAGCTATATATAGTATATATCCCATACAACCGATCGCTCAGATAAGAGGATTATGGCCATTTCGCATTCATTTTAAAAGATTAAAACTTGAAACTTGGTGAGATATTTTCTTATGGATAGCAAAAGATTTCGTAAAAAAGTCAGCAAGGTCGGAGCTATATATAGTATATATCGCATACAACCGATCGTTCAGATAAGAGGATTGTGGCCATTTATCCCTCATTTTGAAATATTAAAACTTAAAACTTGGTGAGATATTTGCTTATAGATGGTAAAAGATTTGGTAAAAAAATCACCAAGATCGCTATACATACATATATAGTATACATCCCATACAACCCATCGTTCAGATAAGAGGATTATGGCCATTTCTCCCTCATTTTGGAAGATTAAAACTTCAAACTTGGTGAGATATTTTCTCATGGATAATAAAAAATTTGGTAAAAAAATCGCTAAGATCGGAGCTATATATAGTATATATCCCATACAACCGATCGTTCAGATAAGAGGATTATGGCCATTTATCCCTCATTTTGGAAGATTAAAACTTGAAACTTGGTGGGATATTTGCTTACAGATAATAAAAAATTTGGTAAAAAATCGCTAAGATCGGCTCTATATGTAGTATATATCCCATACAACCGATCGTTCAGATAAGAGGATTATAGCCACTTATCCCTCATTTTGGAAGATTAAAACTTGAAACTTGGTGAGATATTTTCTTATGGATAATAAAAAATTTGATAAAAAAATCGCTAAGATCGGAGCTATATATAGTATATATCCCATACAACCGATCGTTCAGATAAGAGGATTATGGCCATTTCTCCCTCAACAACAATGCGCATTTAAGTTTGCACGTATTCATGAAAGGTATAAAGCCTTCGGCACAGCCGAAGTCCGCGCCGTCCTGACATGTTTTTTTTAATTTTGAATTTATTTCTATTTTATAACTATGTTTAATTTTATTTTTTTTTTAATTTTATTTTTTATTTATTTTATTGTTTGTTGTTTATTTATTTTATTATTTTTTTTGTTGATTTTATGGACTGTTTATTTTTACATATTTTTGTAAGTTTAACGAGCTCAAGACCAGTTGATAATAATTCTTGTTTAATTATTTATTTTTGATTAGAGGAAAAAATTTAAAGCAACATTTCTTTATTATATTTATTTATTTTATTATTTTTATTTTTTATTAATTTTTATTTATTATTTCATTTATATTTTTCAATTAATTTTGTATTTTTTTATATTTTTTTTTTTGTTTTTTAATTTTTTCTAATTTAGGTTTTTTGTTTTTTTTGTGTATATTTTAATTTTATATATATTTTTTTCATTCTTTTGAAATTGTTTATATGCTTTATAAGAAAAGTTTATTTACTTATTTCATTGTATTTATTTTATTTATCACTATTTACCTGAGTATGTATAACATTCTGAAATTATCACTCGAAAAAGCTTCATAAATATTTTTTTTTATGAATATTGGGGCTTGAATATATTTATTAACAATTTTAATTTCAAGTATTCATGAAAAGAGCTCAAGGCCAAGAATAATAATTTTTCACTTTTTGAATTTTTTTGAAGATTATTATTGTTTTTATTGTTTTTAATAATCATTTAATTAATTATTAAAAGTTTTTTACTTGAATAGAGTAGGACAAATGTTTACAGACAACCGCCATAGCGTTTCTTATAGATCTATTTCGGAAGCTGCTAAGCTTCTTCATCAAAGACATTTTGGCACGCATTGCTAACCATTAAGCTAACAATACGCTGGTTTTGATGTCATCTAAACTCCTAGTTCTATTCTTTTTTACCATATGCATGCATGAACCACTTCCGCCATTTGACAGTTAGTAGTGTGGTCATGATGGATTTTTTGACAGATATGTTTTATCAGCAGAACTGCCTTACCGTGTGCTCTCGGTTTTGTTATTGCTTTTTTATACCAACAATTTTTGTTGATTTACGGCCTATACATATTTTCAAGTATTCATGAAACGAGCTCAAGGCTGAGAATAATAATTTTTCACTTTTCGAATTTTTATGAAAATTTTTATTGTTTTTATTTATTAATAATCATTTTAATTAATTATTAAAAGTTTTTTAATTGAATAGAATAATAGGCCTACTGACGAACCGAGCACCCAAAACTAACTTCGGTAACGCGCGAATTGTATACCCCGCGTGTGGTGTGGAAAAGGCAAATTTTTAAAAGTTTACAAACTTCTAAATAAATTTAAGTTGGTCGAATTTCGACCACGGGCGTTACTAGTTAGCTTGATTCGCCTAACGGTAGTATGTAAAGGCATAAACGGATCGAGATAGATACTGGCTTATGTATATCAAAAGGTTCAAGAGGAAACGAGAAATTGATTGAGCCATGTCCGTCGGTCCGTTCGTCCGTCTGTTAACACAATAACTTGTGTAAATTTTGAGATATATCAATGAAATTTGGCATGCAGGTTCCTCATCTACGGGCACTGTTTAAAATGGTCGAAATCGGTTATTAGCTGCGCCCACTTTTTATGTATAGAATATTTTCGAAAATACAAAAAAAGTGATTATTCAGTACATAATGCACTTATAAGGATAAAATTTGATGTGTACATTAACGTTAAGGCAGAAAATACATTTTTCAAGAAATTTTTTAAAATGGGAGTAACACCGCCCACGTTTGATTAAGTCAAATTTAGAAATAATATTAATCATAAATCAAAAACCGTTCAAGATATCGAAACGAAATTCAGCACGCATTTATACTCCTATAAGGAATGTTCCGGAAAAAATTGAGCGAAATCGGGTTAGGTCCACGCCCACTTTTATACATAAGATTTTGAAAAGGATCATAGATATATTTAATAGGCAATTGCTTTGCGTACGAAAGCTTTATATAATTTCTATTTCACTTTCAAAGTGTTCGTCAAAGAAGAAAGTGGAAAAATATAAATTTTTGAAAATGGGCGTTGCCCCGCCCCTTTCATAGTGAATTATTATTATATTTGGCGAAAATGTTGAATATATAAAGGGTAAAATCGGTCAGCGGCCGCACCCAGTTTTATAACATAGTTCTGAAAAATTTGTTTGTAAAATGTAAAACACGATATTTTTATAACTATGCAAGCTATATCAACAAGATTTTGCACACATAATAAGCTTTCTAAGCCAAACTCGACCGTGAACAAAATTCTACTATTTGAAAAGGCGTTTTCTTGTAATTCCAACTAGATATTTCAATGAAAATAGGTCAGCTGCTCCTCAGTAGTATGTAGTATACTCTAGGCAAATCGGATAACACACAAGCAAACTATTGGGGCAAGTAACTACTACTGTAATAGGTAGGTTACATAAATTTTTTGATTTGTAAATGTTTGATGAGCCCATCAATAAGTATACTGAAATGATTAGGACGATAAGCTGAGTGGATTTAGCCATGCCCATTCATATTTTACAGCCCACACTACAAATCAAAAAACTCGAATTCACCCAATATAGTGGGGACGAGGAACACAGCGGCACAGCTGGCACACTGCTACACTGTTAACAGTTAAGATTGGATAAGTTTTGTAATATGAGCTCTCATATGTTAAATTTAAAGCCTTTATAAAGATTGCATTGTCATTTTTTGATTTTGATTTCTAAAAATTATATTGTCATAGCGTCCTGAACTTTGCTAGTTACAATTCTTCATTGTTTTTATAGTTTGCTATAAATGGTATATTGGCTCTTCTCTTTTCTCTTGTGTAATCAGTTACATCTGATGTGATTATGGCGTTTATAACATTATCGATGAAATCTTCATAAGCTTCCACATTTTCCCATAAAACAATAGGGTAATTCGCTCATTATAGAAGGGTAAAAAACGTAGAAAATTTCAACCGTTCGGCGTCAATTTTTGTACACTCATTTATATAAAAAGAACCCCAAACAAGTAAGGAAGTCGAAGTTCGGGTGGAACCGTACATTAAATACCCAGCTGTGTAAAAGTGGTCGTGGTAAATTGCTAAATTGTTGTGGAGTTATGACATATATAGGTTTTAAACTTTTTCTACTATAATGTGGGCAATTTTATAAATAACAAGTAACGAAGTCTAAGTTCGGGTGGAACCGAACATTAAATACCCAGCTGTGTAAAAGTGGTCGCGGTAAATTGCTAAATTGTTGTGGAGTTATGCCCTATAGAGCTTTTAAACTTTTTCTATTACCATGTGGGCAGTTTTATAAATAATAAAAATTAATGTGTGTCTGGCGTCCAAAGTACATAACCGATCTTTATGAAACTTTCAAAGTAAATTCTTGGATTCACTAGGTACAGCATAGGCTATATATAACTTTGAAAAACGCAGATAGTATAAATCGTATCATGTTCCGTAATTTTATTTAACACGGTTCTAAGATTAATAATAGCTGAAATGTGACACATTGTTCATTTATATGTTGGCGGTGCCTGGCCCATTTTCCAAAGTTTAAAACAAATCATTAATAAAATCATCAGGTCATTGTAATTACGAAATTCTAGCTTTCTATGTGCATGAGTGAAGGAGATACAGCATGTTCCGGTTTTCTACCTCTCCTTTAGAAAAATTTGGTCCAAAAGTAGGCGTGGTAGTCCACCGATTTTGCTTATTTTCCGTCGGCGTACTCCAAATGTCTATAGTATACCTTGTTTCACGTTTCGTAATTCTATCTTACTCCGTCCTGAAGTTGTTTACAGTCGAATTTGAAATTTGCTTGACTAAAATTTTGCAAAAATCGTATAAAGAATAAGAATATGGAGGTAACTGCTTAATTATATCATTCTACCTGTATCAGTCAACGAGATATGGGCAGATCAGTATTTCTACCTCCCTTTCAGATAGCTTTTATGAAAAGATAGGCTCGGTCGAATAGCGATTTCGCTTATTTTCTATGGGGGTATGTACCACAATCATAGTATACCTCCTACCGAATTTCGTTATTCTTGCATAAACGGTTATGTAGTTATTAACAGTCGAAGTTAGACAATTTTTTTACTCATACGTGGACGGTGCCACTGGTAAAATCGTCAATAGGAATCGAACAAAATAAATCTATCAAATTTCATTATTGTAGCTGCTTTTATTATTGAACTATCTCTTTAACCAAAGAAAGAGGCGTGGTTATGGTTCGATTTCGCCTATTTTAAATAGCAACCTACCTTGACCAAAAATCAAGCTGTGTGCGAAATTTCATTCAAATATCTCAATTTTTACTCAAGTTATCGTGTCCACGGATTCCTCTGTTTATTCTAAGAACTTTGATACATGGAACTACATATCTATCTCCATTCTTTTGTGCCGTTACAAACCACCGTTATATAACCAAAACTATAATACCCTGTGTATTTTACACACTGGGTATAAAAATAATGATCATGATACTGTTTTCAATATTCTTGTTGAAGTTATAAAACGTAGAAAATATAACTTATCGAATATAAAATCTTATATTTCTGTTTATATGAAACACTGTTCCACAATGAAATCTGTCTCTGGTCGGACCTTCCCATTCCATCGTTGTACTTGCCGACCTTAATATGATTTGTGTGACGTGGAGCCTCTGGCTGACCTCCTCGTACCTACTTCCTATCGTTATATCTTTTATGAGCTTCGTAATGACCTATCAGATGATGGTCTTAGTCAACTAAACAGACACCAGAATAGTTTCGGTAAATGCATGGATTTAATTTTTAAAGACGACTCATCGAACTATTCAGTATTTAGATGTGTGGTTTTGCCTAAAGATGTATATCGCCCTGCACTTTCGTTAGGTATAGAATCTTACTGTCCACCGAGACAAAGTTCTACTAAAGAAAAAGTTCCTGGTAGCAGATTTCTGTTTACAAAGCCAATTCTTTTACAGGAAGAACAAATGGTTTCCCTCAGTAATGATATTTAATGATCTGGTTTCGTTGGATGGTGATGAAATTGCAATTATGTTTTCCGCCTTCTTTATATCTAACTATTCAACTTCGTTAGATTCGGGCCTTTGAATTATTCTAACAAATTGTCTTTTCTTAATTCAATACCTGTTCCTTTTATTTCTTTTGAAGGTGTACTTGTGAATCTTGAAATCTCCTATTCTAGTGAAATTCCCTTAATCGCGCTGAAAACTTGTGCTCAGTTCCCTTGCCCACCTTTAACATCTTTTTTTAACGCATCTCTGAAACAAGGCATATTTCATAAAAAGTGGAAAGAGTCACTTATACCGTTGTATTAAAATGGGAGTACATCAAGTGTTACAAGCTATTAAGGAATAGCAAAGCTCAGTGTAGTTCCCAAGCTTTTCGGATCTATCGTCACAAAGCAATAAGCCTTTTCAGTATCGTCGGGCATTGACCTATCACAACATGGGCTTTGTAGAAGTAAATCTACTGTGACTAACTTGCTTGAGTTCACAACGAATGTTTTCAAAAGCCTTAGGGCCGCTGCGAAACTGATTTTAGTAATTTTTTAAAGTTTCACATTCTATTCTGTTACTCAAACTTGACGAGTTGGCTTTCCAAACTTTATTTCTCGTATCGGTACCTTCTTACTTAAAAGATAGAAAACAACTGGTTATATATAATAAGTGCAAGTTTCAATTTATAAATATGATTTCATCTTGGTCCTATCTTATTTCTTTTGTTTATTAATGACCTTCCCTACGTTTTCAAGTACTGTAAGACCTTAATGTACGCCGACGGCGTTTAACTTAATATGCCTATCCTTGAACCAGAAGATAGGGGTTGTGTTCAATCAGATCTGAATAGGCTTGTTGAATGATGTAAGGTGAACGATATGTCACTAAATCTACCTACTTGCGCTTCACCAGGAAATTTTACCAATCATATGAGTACTCTATTGATGATTATATTACTAGCCAAGTCACTAGCTTTATTAACTTAGGCGTGACAATAGATCTTAAACTTGACTTTAAATCAAATATTGAATCTTGCGTGAACAGAGCTAAATAACCTCTGACCGTTGTTAAATGGTGGTCTAAAGAATTCAATGACCCATATGTTACTAAAACTTTTTAATTCACTGGTAAGACCTTTATTCGAATATGCTTCAATAATATGGAGTCCGCAGTACCAGATGCATTGTGATAAGCTGGAGTCGGTTCCAAAACAGTTTTTGCTTTTTGCGTTAAGAAATTTCCCATGAAACCCACCAAGGAATCTTCCTTCCTATTGTAGGAGCTTAAAGTTATACAGCTACCTACTTTGCAGAGTCGTAGGGAGATGCTTGGAGTGTTATTAATAGTGAAAATCACAAAAAATATTGTAGACAGCCAATTTTTGCTTAGTGAACTTTCCTTTAATGCCCCCATTAGGTCGCCTAGTATTCCCAACCTATATCTTTAAACATATGCAGGGGGTCAATTCTGGTATTGCGTTATCGTGAATTGAAAGAATATTTTCACTTTAATTATCACTTGACGTTTTCTTTTTTACACTTCACTGAGCTCCAAAATGCGATTCTGATATGTGCAGTGAAAACTATTTCTTGAAGAACATTTTTAATTGCGTTGACACAAGTTGTGCTTGCTAAATGACAGTTTTTCATAGAATTGTAAAAATAAAAGTAATTTTTATCACTTAAAAGGTTTACATTTGTAAAAAATCTGTTGTTTGAATTTTTTGAAGGTTTGTCTTTAACACCATATTTATATTGGCGTTAACTTTTTATACCTTTCATGAACATGAAATGGTATTATAACTTTGGTCCGATGTTTGTGAGTATGAGAAGAAGAAGAGATAGACCCGTCTGTCTGTTTGTACGCAAACTAGTCCCTCAGTTTTTGAGATATCTTGATGACATTTGGTATGGAGCCGCCATTTTGCATGAGATTAGTAATTCGTCAGAATCACCACGATCGGAGCAACACAACGCATAGGTCCCATACAATCGACAATTTCAATAAATGGGTTTTGGGCGATAAATGTTCCAATTAAAAAGCTAGGAACGTAAGGCTTTGCACGTTTGGTACCTATTATGCATGTAATGTGTGTAGTTAAAATCAGCCAGATCGGACCTACATAACATATAACTCCCATACAATCGATTGGACTATGTATCTTTAAATTAACAGTTTTTCAGTGTTTGTACTAATTTTAAGTAAGGATCGGACACTTAAAACCGTGATGCGTATTCATGAAAGGTATAAAGTCTTCGGCAAAGTACTTGTTTCACTTCATTTCAAATCGAAAATTTAGAGTAGAACAACAATCACGCATTTACTTTTCACTTCACAATAACGCAAAACCAGAATTGACCCTCAGATCGAAGTTTGAGTTGCATGAACCTCTTCTTTGTTTGTGTTATGATTTCAAAAAGCACACTAAGAATAAGGATGCCTGCGATTCGCTGCTGTGTATTCAAAAATATATACTTACTGCCTTAATCATGTAATGAGATTTAAACTCTTTTTCTAAACCTCCTTGTTGGCAGAATTCTGATGAGTCCTTCCTTAGGTTAGGTTAGGTTGTGCTGGCAGGCCAACGCAGTGGCCTCACATAGACGCATAGCGTCCGTAGTGTTACCAGAAAAACTTTGACGACCTCTTGTTATACAGTTGACACTTCAGTGTCTATTTTACAAAACAGTAATGTTTTCTTCGCAAAAACCAGAAGCCTACTTGGGCCTATTTCTGTCAGTGAAGCTAGGTTGGGCAATTGTCCCTTTCCAAATGTTTGAAGCCGCAGTCTGGATAGAGCGGGGCATGTGCACATGACATGCTCCACAGTCTCCGTCTCCGCTTTGCATTTCCTACACATGCTGTCGGAAACAAGACCGATCTTGTGGGCATGGCCTGCCAGAAGGCAGTGCCCTGTAAGGATACCAATTAGCAGTCTACAGTCTTCCCTTTTGAGGGATACAATTGTTTTTGTAAGTTTCATGTCGTACGATTTGCACAGGATTTTGGAGATTTTACAGCCTTGCACTTCTTCCCATGCCTTATCTGCTTGTTTAACCATGTGTAAATCGCACCTACGCTTTAATTCCCTTAGCGGGATGGGTACGTTAATACTGTTGCTCGCATCTAGTGCCACTCCACTCTTTGCTAGCTCATCAGCTTTCTCGTTTCCCTCTATACCTTTGTGGCCTGGGGTCCAAAAGATATGTACTCTATGTTCTATACTAAGTTTTTCAAGACTTCTTTTGCACTCTAGTACGCTCAAAGAAGTGCTACTATTTGAGATTATGGCCTTGATAGCCGCCTGACTGTCGACGTAAAAGTTCACCCGCTCTCCGAGCGCTAGACTTTCTACAGCTATTTCTGCTCCCACTTTAATGGCTATGACTTCCGCCTGGAATATACTGCAATAATCTGGCAATTTCAATGATTTAGTGATCCCCAAGTCATTACAGTACACTGCGGCTCCTACTCCTTCCGTCATTTTGGAACCATCTGTATATATGTGTACCGTGTTTTCCGTCATTTCTGCACCTCTCCTCCAGCCCTCCTCCTCTATAGTGGCTTCCAGAACCCCTTCGAAGCGCAGGCAAGGGACCGTGTAGTCTACATGTCTTATCAAGGAAGACGCTATACTACTATGGCCAAATGATCTGCACTCAAACTGCCCCGTGGCATATAGCCTGTTTGCAGTTGTTAACGCTATGTTCTTTGCCGTTATGTTTGCGGGCGGTAGATGCAAAATGGCGTGTAACGCTGCTGTCGGTGTGGTTTTAAGCGCACCCGTTATGCTTATCATAGATGTTCTATACACTCTCTCTATTGACTTCATATACGTTTTCTTCGTTAAGGCGGTCCACCAAACCAGGACCCCATGGAATAAAATTGGTCTAACAATCGCATTGAAAACCCAATAAGACAAGGCAGGCGAAAGACCCCAAGTGCAGCCCAGCATCCTCTAACAGATATACAGAGCTGCTGAGGCCTTTTTCGACCGTTCTTGTACGTTGAGTTTCCAACTCAACTTGCTATCCAGTATAATACCTAAATATTTGGTACTAACCTTCGGTTCTAATACCACATCTCCTAGTTTTGGCTTTACCCAACTTGGTACTTTGTATTTTCTGGTAAATAATATTAGGTCTGTCTTATCAGCATTTGTGCTCAGCCCAACCTCGCAGGCCCAGTCATGGATGACCCTAAGCGCCTGGTTCATCAGCGAGCTGAGCGTCGATAGACATTTCCCGCTTATTATGTACTACTTTTGTGGTTTCGTAACCGCCCCAACTGGAAGTGATCTTCCTGCACCCCAGCATGCAGCCGATCCAATTTTCCAAGGCGGGATCCACCTCAATGTGTCGTAGTCCGTCCATTATGGCTCGCTTTGAAAGATTGTTGAATGCTCCTGCTATGTCTAGGAAGACACCTATTGCAAATTCCCCATGTTCTAGGGCTTTCTCTATGTGCATAACGACCCTATGCAGAGCTGTGTCCACAGACCTGCCCTTGGTGTATGCGTGTTGTGTATTGGAAATTAAATCCTCCTTCACATTTAATTTAATGTGAGTGTCTATTAGCCTCTCGAGGGTTTTTAGTATAAATGACGTCAGACTAATCGGCCTGTAGTCTCCAGTGTACATGTGACTGCTCTTGCCTGCCTTCGGTATGAACACCACACGGGCAGTTCTCCATACTTCCGGCACGTGCCTCAGTCTTATGCAACTTTCGAATATTACACTAAGCCATTCTATGGTTCTCTTTCCGGCCATTTGGAGCATGGCGGGGAAGATCCCATCTGGGCCTGGCGACTTAAACTTGGAAAACGAGTTTAGTGCCCACTTAATTTTGGAATGTGTTATCAGTCCTTCAATATCACGCTCCTGTATTGATGAGCCTATGCTATTTATTTGTCCGTCAATGCCTTCTTCTGATGGAAAGTGAGCATTGATGAGTGCTTCGAGGGATTCTGCACCATTACGCGCCCATTCCCCATTTTCCTTTTTAATAAGGCCCTGAACTTGTACGCCCTTCGAAAGAACCTTTCTCAATCTCGCAGTCTCATTGGAACTTTCCATGTCACCACAGAACTTTTGCCAAGAGATTCGTTTTGCTGTACGAATTTCTTTCTTGTACATCTTTAGCAGATCTCTGTACTCGTCCCAGCACTCAGCTGAGTCCGCTAGCTTTGCTAGCTTGAATAAGTCTCTAGTCTGGCTCCTTAGGGCACCCAGCTCTTTACTCCACCATGGTGGTTTCGTTTTGTTCCTGGGTTTCCTGAGGGGACAGGCTGATTTATAAGCTTTTGTTAGTGTTGTTGTTAGGATATCTGTGGATTTCTCCAGATCCTCAACATTACTAATCGTCTCTGGTTGCCGAAGCTTTGATTTCAGATACCCTTGAAAGCGGGTCCAATTTGTTGTTTTGGGATTTCTAAAAAGTTCCCCTCCTTTAACTGTACTTAAAGCTATGTTATAACCAATGTACGCATGATCCGAGAAGGAGGGTCTGTTTAGGACCCTCCAGTCGGATACGGCTGTACTTGGTTCCGAACAAAGAGTGATATCTAATACGTTTTTGGACGTTGGTCCCACGTATGTGGGAGTGTTCCCTCTATTAACTACTTGTAAACTACTTTGGAGTAAGAAACAAAAAAGCGACTCACCCCGTTCATTGATGTCATCACATCCCCATACATGGTGGTGTGCATTTGCATCCGCGCCAATGACGATATTTCGCCCTACGCGCCTGTAGCCTGCCTCCAGCATCTCTAACTCACGCGGGGGAGCGTCAGCATCGTGCGCCATGTAGCAGGATGCTATGACAAGAGCATCCCCCGTTCCTCGTTCTATAGCTACTACCGCAAGGTCTTCAGTACTGAAATTAGACAACAAATATGAGTTAAGTGTTTTACTTACCATAACAGCTGCTCTACTCCTACCTTCCACGTTTGCGTGATACGTCTTATATCCATGTGCGTTAAGTCCAGATAAGCTTCCTCCGGCAGAGAGCCATGGCTCCTGGACTAGCGCCACATCGAACGACTTCTCCCCTAGAGCCAGGAGAAGCTCGCTCGACGCTACTTTACTGTGATGGAGGTTTATTTGAAGGACTCTTAACATCATCAATGTTATTGTCCCCCTCCACCTCCATCACCTTCGTCCCTCCTTCCCCTTCCACGATCCTCAGGCTCTCGAGTTCCTTCTCGACTTCCCCTGCTTCGATCGTGTTGTGGTTACCGTCTTTCGGATTTCTTTTCCTGAGGCGCAGGAAAACACTACCAACGCCCCAAGACATCTTCCCGAACTCTGGATATAATAAGTCTTCCGCCTCTTTGTTGATTTGGAGGAAATAGCACTGGCCCTCCTCCGTGGGCCTAGATACGTGAAGTACCTTCCAATCCCGAGTCGGTATATTCGGGTTTTGGCGCTGCAGCAAGCTCAGCGCATCGTCCGACTGCACCACACTCGGGATCCATACCTTTGCCTTAGGTATCGACGGGATCAGTGCTCTTTCCACCACTTCGAACTTGGCACTATTCTGCTTTTGGAGGTTTGGTACCACTCCCTTCAGCCATATCAGTGTTGCAGCATCGTTGCATTTTATGAGTTTTACCCCATTGTACCAGCCTGCTGCATCAAAGCTCGGTAGGGGCTTGTTTGGCTCATCCCGCATCATTTTTATGATGGCGCTGAGCAGCTCCCTCTCCACAGATCGCCACTTGTCAGCGGACATCTGTCCATAGGGATCGGAGCGGTCAAGCAACGCCACCGTAAGGTGCTGCTTTGCCACTTCGCTGGTCCTTGAGGCCGGTAACCCATCCTTGCCTCCTCTTGGCCTTGCTTTCGCCGCCTCAGATGTTGTCGGCTTTTCGCCGACTACCTGACTATAGCTGATGCCCGGTTTTGCCTCTCCAACTGTTGTCGGCTTTGAGCTGACAGCCTGGTTATAACGGCTACTCCCTGCCCCGTCATGGCGAGTAGTCCTCCTCGCAGCCCTGGAAGTGGATGGCCTGAAGTCATCCTTCCGCCGCTTGAGGTCAGACCTCTCACCCTCGGCCGAACGCTGCCGTTTCTTACTGCCGCTAAGCTGTTTTTCCTCGATACTGTTGCAGTATCGAGAACTGCTAGCGGCGTAATCCGGCCTGTCGAAGTGCTTTCGACCTGCAGCAACTGCCCCACGGGCCCATGCCAAACGCTCGCTTTCCCGGTCAGTGAGTTCGACCACGGCTCCCAAGCGTTGAATAATTTTAAGCGCCGCCCGGTATTGCGATAGGGCTCTCTTCCCCTCTCTGTTGCGCGCTTTCTTCTCTTCCTTTGTCGGGGTTTTCAGCAGCTCTCGCTCCCGCACTGAGCTCACTGACTCCGCACTGCTTTCCGAGTCCGAGCCATCGCTGAGCGCTCTGTCTCGAACTTTGGAGAGCATTTCGTCCCCTCCCTTCCGTCCGTCCTTCGTCTCTTCTCTTCCGTCCTGTTTTATTTTTATAGGTGTTGAGTTCATCATCTTGGTCGTACGACCACCTGCCCGACAAGGCGGGCTCAGTGGTCTAAAGTTTTCGTAGGGGAAAGACTTCGTACGCCGCAGCAGCGCCCCTTACTGCGGTAAGGCCACCGTTACTCTCTGAGGCGGCCCGGTATCAGAGAGGCACCGTAGAAATACAGCCGATATTACCCCCTGGCTGCAAACCTTCCAATGGGCACGGTCCGCGTAACACCCTGGATTAAGGAGGGGTGTCAGGGAAGGGATGGGAAGGGGTGAGGAGGGGGAGAGGACAGTGGAAGGGAGGGGAGGGGGTGGGTTAGGAGAGGTGATTTGGCAGTTCTTGGTCACCCACCACCATCGCTCGGCCACGGGCAAAATGGCTAGCATTTTCCCACATAGCTTTCCTGGCAGATGGGGGTCGGCTTAAGCCTTCGCACCAACGACAAGGTTCCTGCTCTAGCGAAGGTGAGTCCTTCCTTGCTCACGAATGTTATTTTCTCTTGTATTACCGAACTTTAAAAAAAGAACAATTCTCAAATTATAGCGAGCTGCCGCTTGAGGATGTAAAACAAAACTGACTTTATTAATTTCTTTCACATAAAATATAACTTATCAATATACCCTTTACATATGTATGAATTATGCTTATTTTATTTGTGGTAACTTATTTACTTATTTCATGATCATTATGATTTTGAAAAAAATTTCTGAGTTCGAATTCTCTCTTTTGTTTATTTCATTTTCTAATCGACTTTATTCCCTTCTTAAATATTGTTTCTCGCAATCATATTCTCCTAGTTTTAAAAGCCATCTTTATTGTCTAGATGATATACCCATCCCTTTGTATTTTAAATGTAGATATTTAATTTGTTGATGATCAGTTAAAAGTTTAAATTTTCTAAAGCAACCTATACTCCATATGATTGCTAAAAATTCTTTATCCTTTGCTGAATAATTTCTTTCATGATGGTTTAGTGTCCTTCATGCAAAACAGACGGGATGCCCTTCTTGTGATATCACCGCTCTTAATGCATAATTTGATGCATCGGTTGTTTATGTACATTTCTTTTCGAAATTTGGAAATCAAAACATTGAATGTGATTTAATTAAATTTTGAAGTTTTTCAAACGCTTTAATATATGTAGGATATTTCATGTTAATCCTTACATAATTTTTTAAATTTTAAGTAATTGGTTGTGCCCCTTTGGCATATTCTTTTATACATTTTCTATAGTAACCTGTAACCCCTAGAAAACTTTTGATTTGTCTCTCTATTCGTGGTAATTCTAATTCTTTTGTCAGTTAAAATATATCCTAAATACTTATGAGGTGGGTTTTGTCGAAAGCTGAGGTAAAGCTCAGTCTGTTCAAGGTCAGCAGAGGTCCCACAAATCCTCAGTAAATAATAACACGATATATGTTTATTAGAGCTGGTCAAATTTTATGGATGGTTTTTTTTCATCAGGAGTATAGCAAAAACGTAATCTACAGATGATTCTAAGACGACACCATAGCTCTAAGTCCGATTTCGAGTCCCCTACTTTTGCAAAATATATATTTTGCCATATGAATGTAGGGTTTGGCCAAAAAATCTTCACAAGAAATATTCCATACGATCGCTTGGTACAATTCTTAGATTATGATGAGCCAACACTAGATAATCCTAATATTCCAATGCATACAAGCAACAGAAAGATATGTACAGTTGTTGACATCTGTTTCAAAACGTGTTATAGAAAAAAAACGTGAAAGTGTTATGGCTGTTACAGCAGAAAGTCGTGAAAAAGAACCACGAATGGAGAGCAAAAAAAATTTTTTTAAATGATAAGATAACATTACTTTTATTTTGAAAAATATGTTAAAATGGTCTATTCTAAGTAAAAAAAGAATTTTTAAAATAAATTACATTAAGATTATAAAAATTGTGTTTTTTTGCTTATTACTTGAAAAAAAAACGAGTTCGAAAAACTGTCTGAATGAAAGTTGTTGGAAATGTTCTGAACTTATTTTAACTATGAAGAAAAAAAAAATTTTCCATAAGAACTTTGTTAAAAATGAAAATATATTAGTTAAAATTTTATTTTAGACTAATTTCTCATAATTTGAGCCTGATATCTCTACTAAAATTAAAAAACACTATAGATATTAATACAGATTCTGTAATGCATGTGAAATACCTTTAAAGTAAGCCCAATATGATATTTTTCCTATAATTCTATCAGAAGCCATGAAGATTTTTTGGCCAAACCCTACACTCATATGGCAAAATATCTATTTTGCAAAAGTGGGGACTCGAAATCGGACTTACGAGCTGTTGTGTCTTCAGCAATTTTTCTTAGAATCATCTGTAGATTACGTTTTTGCTATACTCCTGATGGAAAAAAAATTTGACCCGCTCTAATGTTTATTAAGATCGAACACAAACACTCAGACTAAAGATATTGGGAAGGCTTCAGGTTTCCGTTACTGGAGAGTGAGAAGGCGAAAGAGCGGGGTATAGGTGCGGGCGGACTAGTTGAGAGCGGGCAGTTGTTCGTCGGTCGGAGTAATCTGGAGAGCTGTGAGCAACTCGGCCTATAGCGAAGGCCAGAGCTAAGTGGAGCGCCGACACGACTGTTCCACTTAGCTAGTCAACGGAGCGACAAGTCGAAAGGCGCTGACTCACCTAACATGAACATGCAATGGTATTATAACTTTGGTCCGATGTTTGTAAGTATGAGAAGAAGAAGAGATATACCCACCAATAAGTATTCCGAAATGATCAGGGCGATGAGCTGAGTCGATTTAGCCATGTCCGTCTGTATGTTTGTACGCCAACTAGTCCCTCAGTTTTTGAGATATCTTGATGAAATTTGGTATGGCGCCGCCATTTTGCATGAGATTAATCATCCTTCGGGATCAGCAAGATCGGAGCAATACAACGCATAGCTCCCATACAATCGATAGTTTCGATAAATGGGTTTTGGGCGATAAATGTTCCAATTAAAAAGCTAGGAACGTACAACTTTGCACGTTTGGTACCTATTATGCATGTAATGTGTGTAGTGAAAATCAGCCAGATCGGACCTGCATAACATAGAGCTCCCATACAATCGATTGGACTAGTACCCTTAAATTAACAGTTTTTCAGTGTTTGTACTAATTTTAAGTAAGGATCGGACACTTAAAACCGTGATGCGTATTCATGAAAGGTACATTCGAAGACAGCCCTTCCCTTACTTGTTTTATATTTCCAAAATCACTCCTTTATATAGGGATGGTTATAAAAAGGTTGAGAATTACGCCGCTTGCCATGGTGTGTTATTTGCCTGGGTATGAATTTGTGTTGGTTTGAGGTGATCGCCATGCCGTTGCTGTTGATCAGCTTGTGTTGTTGTGCTAGCGACTACTTAACCTGCCTAAAGTATCACCTCTCATCCGACACTGCTATTAAGCTCTTCTAACGGAAGTCCCAGAAACCTCGCGGCTTCAACAGGGGTGGACCAGAGTGATAATTATCATGGGGAGACAAGCCGCATGCCGGGCAGACATTTGGCATGTCAAGGTTCAGTCTTGATAGGTAAGAGTTTAGTCTGTTACAGTATCAAGAACGAAGTTGGGCCAACATGACTCTTGTCTCCCTAGACAGTTCGCGTTCCTCATCGGCAACAGGTGGAGCTTGTGCCTGTAGAACTGCATTCGTCGGACGAGAGCTGACAAAGGAGTTTACCGACTCCGTGGGGATGGCATTAAGGGCCCGCCGATGCACCTTTGGATCAAACGGCGAAAAAATGTGATGCCGGATCTCGTCATAGTTCTTACGGAGGTAACTCCTTATTCTCCTTGGAGGCGGATTTTCGTTGAGCAGGTTCCTGTTTGGATGCTGCGGTTTATATCAGTTGAACAGGAATTGCCTGGTCAACATCTCACTATGTTCTTTTAAATCGAGCATTTTAGCCTCACTGTGGAGGTGATGCTCATGAGACATAAAGAGGCACCCCCTAGCAGTTCTGAGTACGGTGTTTTAGCAGGCCTGCAACCTCCTCCAGTGTGTGTCTGCTAGCCCCGGTGACCATATAAGCGTCGCGTAGCTCAGAACCGCCTGCCCGATTGCCTTGTACGTTGCCAGTAACGTTTCTTTATCTTTACCCCAAGTGCTGCCAGCTAGCGACTTGAGGATTTTGTTGCGGCTTTGTACATTGGTGGCAATCGCGCCTACATGAGCGCCGTAGTTGAACATGTTATCAAACGTGACCCCTAAGATTTTGGGGTGTGTGAGAGTCGCAAGCTTAATGCCATCGACGTAGAAGTCTAATTCGGTGTTCATTTGTCCTGTCAACGTCGTAAATAAGGTGGCCGAGGACTTTGTCGATGACAGTGTCAAATTTCGTCCAGCGAAAAAACCGGACAGGAATGCGAGGTAAAAGTTAATTCTTGAGCAGAGCTCGTCTACGGAGGGAACAGTCGCCAGGATCGTGCAGGCATCGGCGTAGGAGACGATCGAGACACCTTCTGGTGGGGAAGGGAGCCTCGATATGTAATAAACAAAAGCGGGATAGGACACCACCCTGTGGCACCCTTGTTTAATTATACGTGGCTTCGATCTTTCGCCTCTAAATTCAACCGATGACTGCCGACCACTCAGACAGTTGGAGGTCTAACGCTTTAGACAGGGCGGAAGAGTTGAAATCGAGGTCGTTAATGAGTTGCGCATGATTGACAGTGTCGAAAGCTTTCCACAGATCAAACGCAATTAGCACGGTCCTGTCATTTGGACGACGTTGGTTGAGACCGGCACCTATCTGAGTGGTGATGGCGTTTAGCGCGGTGGTAATGGTATGAAATTTACGGAATCTATGCTGATGTTCGGCTAGTCGCAAGTTAGCGGTGTAGTAAGTGAGCAAGACTGTCTCCAAGGCCTTCACTACTGTCGAGAGGAGTGATATCGGTCGATAAGACTCCTCCTCGTTGGCCGGCTTGCCAGGCTTTAGTAGTGGCACCACCTTTGCCTGTTTCTATTTTTCTGGAATGACAAAGGTGGTCATAGACAGATTAAATACAGTGGTTAGGTATCTTACTCCCTCTTCTCCGAGATGTTTTAGCATCAGCATGGATATACCGTCTGGGCCTATCGATTTGGAGCTTTTGGACCCCCGTATGGTCTCCTGAACCTCCGTGGTGGTGATGGCAATGGGTGCTTAGCTATTTTTCCGTTTGTGCGCTTCCCTGATGGCACGTCTAATTTCCTTGTCGACCGGAGGATGCAGTACAAATTGCCGGCAGAAAGCGCTCGCGCATCTCTTCGGTTTCGACTGCTCTTTATCACCAAAGGCGATGGATATTTTGTCGTTAGGTTTGGTCGGATTTGACATTGATTTAACAGTGGACCATAATTTGCCAACACCAGCAGAGAGGTTACAGAACCTTAGGTGCTCCTCCCATTTGGCGCGTTTGTGTTGATCAAGCAGCTGTCTGATTTCGGTATTGAGATCTTAAACTTGGGGATCCGTGGGTAAATACGGATGTATCTCCTTAATTCTACCTGACGGAATGTATTGATTGTAGGCTGAAGCTATGCCCATGCGAAACGCTTTTTATCCTTCTCGTACATCAGACAGGATGGGAAGAGCAGCGAAGGTGGTCTCAGTGAAGTTAAGACAACCAACCCAATCAGCTTTACTGAAATTAGTGAAAGTGCTGTTTTCAGTAGTGACAAAGTCATTGGGGCGATCGATTGAGAGGACTATCGGTAAATGATCTGATGCAAAAGTTAGCATTGGTCGCCAGTCAACGCAGTTTATGAGACCAGCGCTGACGATGGTAAGGTCTGGTCACAGAGCAGAACGTCGAGTCATCTATTTGTTCAGCCAATTCTTGTCCCCTACCATCAACCTGTAGGCTCGAGTGCCACAGATCGTGGTGTGCGTTGAAGTCTCCGAGGATGACACAATTATCGCCTCTCAGTAACTCACTGATGTCAGGGTGGTAATCCCTCGGACAGCAGGTGGAAGGAGGTATATAAATGTTAATTATTTCAAGATCGAAATCGCCTGGCGGACAACCATACCTTGACGTTCTAAGGTGTTGTCCCTCGGGTCGACATCAGCCTCAAATAGACGATATTAGACAGATTTATGAGTGATGAAGGCAAGTCCGCCCCCAAGTCCTCTCTCACGGTCACGCTGGTGGATGCTGTAGCCATCACAGGTCAGAAGATCTGATCGGGTGCCTAGCTTTGTTTCTTGAATAGCAGCAATCTTGATATTTCGCCGCTTCATGACACTCACTTTCTCACTAATCTTGCCGGTTAAGCCGGTAGGACACGAAAGTGCGAACGGGAGGAAATAATCACACTGGGAGTCAAGGACTGGTGCGTATGCCTCGGTGAAAGCAGGCTGCGTCGCGCACTGCATCGAAATCTAGAAGACGAGGGATCCGGACCCTCGAAAGGAGGCGACCTTGTAGGTTGCGTAGGTCGACAACATGGCACAACGTATGTATCAATTCCTGTTACCAAGTTAAGAACATATAAGCAGGTCACATAGGCCAAGGCAAGAGTTGCATTTGACTGATGTCGCAGATGTATATAGTTTCAACCGACAGACAGTGCACATGATGTAAGGGACCAGGAGTTGGTGGCTTTGGCTTACATTGTTGCTAGTGCTGGAAGAAGAAGGGGAAGTTGTAAGTGGAGGGGGGGTGGGCTGTCGCTCAGTATTTCTCACATCTAAAAGAGAAGTGCTACGTAGAAAGTAGCTGTGAGCTGTTGTGTGAGGTGTTGGCGCCGGGGGGCATGAACGGAAGCGGGGATTACACACTACTTGCTGGGCAGTATTAGTGCTGTTAGTCGTGGAGACTGTCTCTGGAACTTGTGGTGGTGCGACACTGGATCGACGTTGGCCACGGGACGCCCTAGGGTGTGAACAGCAAGGGGCCACAAAAGGTTTGTACAAACTAGGGGGCCTATGTGTGGAGGGATTGATCCCGGATCACCTGGTTTTGTGCAACCATCTTTTACATGTATTACATTGGATGGAGTGTGAGCGTTTGACGTAAAGCTTCTTCCAGCAAATGCAACAGAGATATTCTCTTGGTCTCGGGTTAGATTCAACACCAACCCGGAGCAGGAGAGTTTTGAGCAGTCCTGCTGCAAGGAGCTGCTCGGAGGATGTTGGGGCAAGGTGACAAGTTAGACAGGGTAATGTCGAAATAACAGCCCTTGGTCGGATATAAAACCCCGAGTCATTCCGGTACGATAGAACCGGCTGTTGTGGGAAAGGTAATTCCAACTTTTGTCTAGTTTTTTTTACAAGATATTTACAAAGTAATTCCAACTTATGTATAGTTGTAAAGGTTTCCTTACAAGATAGTTAATTAAAAACAAGTAAGGAAGTCCAAATTCGGGTGGAACCGAACATTCTGGCCTATCACACAATCCATCGTAGCAAATCTTCGAACGTAAATGTACGCTCCGAATCGGAGCAATTTTTTATCATGCAACCCATGTGAATTCGAAAAAGTTGTTGCCATACGCAAATCTTAAATTTTGACGCTTCGAAGTCAGATGTTTTGCAATAAATTGAAATTTCAATAAATACAAGGGTAAATAAATTTAATTAAACTGAAATATACAGGGTGGCTGATGAATTTTGCTACATTAAGAAATATGATATACGTTCTTCAAGAGAGCGCGGTCAAAAATCATACAAGGGATACGTCGCTGCTTTCACTTGCATGACCACCAAGGCGGTTCATTTGGAAGCAGCAGGGCATCTCTCCACACAGGCGGGGGTTTTGTCACGATGTATTCAGTGATTGTGGTACTAATTTCGTAGGCGCTGACAACGATAATCAACGAAGTCACACCGAATATCTCCAATCCATTGCCAGGGAAATCGTACCAGCTCTCGCAAATCGACACATTCAGCGGCACTTCAGCCCACCCGGAGCACCTCATTTCAATGGTTTGGCCGAAGCTGCAGTCAAATCGATGAAATACCACTTGTCCCGAGTTATCGGAGCGGCGAAAATTTCCCCTTGGTGAATTCACGACCGTGCTTGTCCGCATCGAGGCTGTGCTAAATTCTCGCCCAATTTCCCCCATCACTGACAACCCTAACGAATTTACTGCATTAACGCCCGGACACTTCCTCACCGGCAACGCACTATTATACCGACCTCAACCGCAGTGTAAAACGAATCCAGTTAAAAGACACCAGTTGATGGAACAAATGGTCTAGCACTTTTGGCAGCGATTTAAGGAAGATATTTTGTCCACCATGCAGATCCGTACAAAATGGCATGAAAAAACACCGAACCTCAAGGTAAACGATTTAGTTATCATCAAAGATGATCGCTTTCCAGTTGGTCATTGGCCCATGGGTCGCGTGGTCACTCTACATCCAGGAAGTGATGAACTAATCACTGACTGCCTGCCTTGAGCTGTGTCGGATAAGTCTTACCACTGGTGAGAGACTTAACCGATAGTCAAAAGGTGAAAGTGTGCTCACGAGAACACGAATTTTTCACTTGCTTTGTTTTTACGAAACAATCAAAAATTCACTCGCACGCTCTTAACGCATGCAAAAAAAAAAGTGGTGCATGAACCAAAATTAACCAAAGTACCTTGTGAAATAAACCATGAAAGCTGCAAGTGATGACTGCTGCAATTGTGCTGTGACAGTGGATGCGATATTAATGGACTGTTTGTGATGATGTGATATGTACGGTGTGATGCGATCTGTATGCATGTGATATTAATAGACTGTATGTGATGATGTGATTGTAATTGATGATGTGATCTGTATGGTGTGACGCGATCTGTGGATGTCTCTTTCTGTTGCCGTCACTCGCTGATGTGGCTTTCTGCTCGTTTGTGTTTATGTTGAATGTTTATTGTATTATCTCCGTGTATCTTTAAATTGTAATGTCACTGAATTGCAAAAGTTGTAATGCTCCGGATAGTAATTATATTGATGGTTAAAAGTTGTTCTCTGGGTTTTCCTGGCGCGATAGGACCAATGTTTTCGGCGGAGTCGTTCCAATGACGGGGCGCGCTCGCGCGTAATAGGGATAGGAAAGAAAAACGCAACGAGTTAATAAGTAAATACGGGCGTAAACCATATCTTACGTACGAGGAAAGCTTCTGTGAATATCACTTTACTACTATACATCAAAGCACTCCAGATGATCGCTTTCTAGTGAAGTTACCGCTGAAAGTTGACATGTCGCTGGGTGAGTCACGTGGTTTCGCTACACGCAGCTTGCTATGCATCGAACGGAGGATGGTTGGTGACAACAGTTTACAAGTGCAATACAACGAGTTTATACAATAACTTTTGGAGATGGGGCACATGGAAGCTGTATCCAGATCGACGAATGCAGCCGTGTACTATATGCCACATCACCCATTGTTAAAGGAGTCCAGCATCACGATCAAACTAAGGGTCGTTTTCAATGCTTCCGCCAAATGAAGGAGAAGTTTCTTACGTTTGATTAAAACGGGTTTCTTCAACATTTTCTGAAAAATCATCAACCACACGATAATGGATACAAATATTGTGCAATGCTGCGGTAACGTTCACTATTTGGCAAACCTTCATGGGTTCTTAATAAAGCTCACGAGCACCCAGAAGGCATCTGAAGCGGTTCTTAAATACACCTATGGTCCTTTCTATAGTATTTCTCGCTTTTGCATGTATTTTATTGTAGTTTCCTTCGGCGCTTCCTGTTGTAGGTGAACGAAAAGGTGTCATTAACCATGGCTCTAGAGCGTATCCAGCGTCTCCTGTGGAATAAATAAAATCATTTTAACAAAAACTTATTCAAACGGTGCCAAGTGTTTCGTTCGCCGCTTAGGTATTTATTTTCAAAAAAATTTCGCATCGCGGTTGCTGCCAGGATACTGCGCATTCACGTAACGAATTCTCATTTTATTATCGCATATCCGCAATAAATAAAAAATTAGAAAGATATTTTAAATATCAGTTTTTGCAAGACTTACAATCATACCATTCATGCTATAGTACCCTTTACGATTAAAATACAGGAATTTGTCTTTAGCTGGTGCAACAATTTTAATGTGTGTTCCGTCTACACATAAAATTGCACCAGGAAATCCATATTTTTGATAAAAGTCCATCTTTGCTCGTCTTTCTTCTTCGTTGCTCAAATCAAAATTCACCCACTGAGGACATAGATGACATTGAAGAGTGGATAACACGTCTTTTAATACGCCACAAAATGTGGATTGAGCCATGGGAATGTCAAAGTCCTTTCCCACTCCATGCTGGTACCCACCCTCCGCAAAAACGTAATACGGAAGACAAACGATGGAGCGAAGAGATGGAGCACGGCCTCTGTGAGCGTGCATTCCTATCTAGGACACTTAAGATGTACAAAAAGGCCGCCTTATTCAAGCGATAATTTTTAGTAAACCTGTTTCATAAAATAAAGTTAATCTATTATTCCTATACTTACATTGTGTCCTCGACATCGAGCGGATTGCTTGCGTCCCTTAATATTTTTCGTTGAATTTTTATATTCGATCTACTTCTTTCACCTTCCGCCTCCACCAACATTATAGCAAATATCAACGAAGAATCCATAACACTTAAAACTTTGTTTTTCCAATATATGTAGTATTTGACTAGAAATTTGATTTTTATATTGTGTTGCTGGTATAGTGTGGTAAAAGTGCTTTCAATGAGGTCGTCCATTATGATGTCCGCTATTGTGGGGGAGAGGGGGTTGCCCATGGGCATTCCAAACGTTTGGGTGTATATCTTATTGTTATACATAAAATAATTGTTATCTAGTAAACAAAACTTTAGAAAGTCACGGAATTTGCTTTTGGGGATATTCGTTGCATTTTGTATTTTGTCCCATTTCTTCATTATAATATTGATAGCGAGATGTGTTGGGATGTTGGTAAACGGAGAGACGACGTCGAAAGACACTAACACTTCATCGTTTTTGACACACATACCTTTTAGTCTTTCTTTCAAATCAAACGCATTCCTTACGTTGTACTCTTCGCTTATTATGGTTTTCATTGTACTTCCGACATACTTGGATAAGTGGTAGCACGGGACGGTCACTGATGATTTAAGGTTTTTTGTATATCATTATTTTATATTATATAACTAGCGGACCCGGCAGACGTTGTTCGACCTAAAATTTTACTTGCCTACTTTTAATAAATTGTACTCTTTTCCTCCTCACTTAGCTGTTCTTCTACATTTATCCGTGTATCTTCCTTTTTCTTTCTGCTTTTGCTTTTCCCCCACCCCCACATACCGTTACTCTTCTTAATCCTCTTCATTTTTCTCTAACACCACCTATATTTCTAATTTCTTTTCGTACTTCCCTTTTTCTCCTATTTGCTCTGCATGTACTGATATGTCGACAGCTTCCAAGATATATAGAATTAACTTTTATTTACTCCTGGTACCGCTTTCTGTTGCCAGGGTATATTTTGATGTATAGAACACATATCTATATATAAAATGTCATTAACTTGAACCAAATAAATTCCTATCTATGCTGAATTGTTACTTTAAATACCCTAGGATCTTTTCCAAAACTATACATAGCCTATCCCGTACCCAGCGAACTTCTGAACCTATCGTGAAAGTCCATAGAGATCGACTATACAATTTAGACATTGATGAAGAACAAACAAAACACAAAAAGTGTGTGCGTGGCACCGCCCACTTTTCAAAAATTATGTGAATCTTGACTAAAGGACACATATAATATCATTGATTAGACCAAATAAGTTCAGAGTTATGACGAATTGAAATTGCATATAGCCTGGGGAGGTGGCACCGCCCACTTTTCCAAAACTTTACATAGCCTAGACTTTAACCCATGATCCCAAGAGTATACTGTGAAAATTTCAAAATCGATTGAGGACTTTGGACGCATATAAAGGACACAAAGACACACATTAATTTTTATTTATAAGATGGGAAAAGTTTTTATTTATAAGATGGAAAAAAACAATAACCGAAAAAATGAGAAGAAAAGAAAAGTCATTACAATATCATAGCTAAATTTAATGGTTTGCTCTGGATCTGGTATCAGTCCACTAATTTGATGTTCCGGGGGTCCCTTGGATTGGTGGGTCGTGAAAATTTGTGTGGTGGTTTGTTTGGGGGCCAAAGAGTGGCCTCCATAGGTCTACGGTCGGATCACGGTGCTAGTCAGGACCACACAAGTTATTCCACCCAACCACTAAGCGGCCTTTACATTTGGGTGCGACAACACGAAGAAATAGTACCTTCTCGCCAGTCAACAACCTCAGGAGCCAAGAATCCCCAGCAACAGTGAGTATAATATCAAAATAACTACCAACCATTGTTATCTCTTATTGTTGCCACCTGAATAACAGCCTATCTCGAAAAACGGCTAAATCGGTTTGGATGTAATTTGGTTTGTACATAGGGTACTACATTCTACGAATTTTATATGAGTTTCTTAAAAATGAAATGAGATATCCCAATATGGGGTATCAAAGGAAAAATATATTCGTTCGTACTTAAAAAAAAAACATTACTAAGTACGGCTGCCACCTATTGTGGCCACCTGAGCTTATAAAATATTTTTTTTTGTTTCGGGTATATCTATACTTATAAGCGAAGAATTTTCGGGTCATTTAAATGTTGTTCGACAACGAATTCGGCACTTGCATTTACAACGAAATTTCTAAATACAATAAATTTTTCAAATTTACCACCACACAAAAAATAAAACTAAAAAAATTTATTAAAAATGTGGCCCCGTAGCTTAGATGTAACCGACGGTCTAGGTAATGGAGTGCGATTTATTGTCACAGACCTTTGTAATAATAGAAGAAAACCTAAAGTAGTTACCGCCGAACAATCCGGCAAAGAAGTACATATACCATAAATTACACTCACCTAAGGGGCAGCTAAGGTGTACTATCATACCGATTCAGAACAGAGATTTCTTGGGAGATTTCTGCCATTCCCGCAATCAGGAACGATAATTTTTTTGGAATTGTATTTTTTTCCAACTCCCCATGCATTTTGGAGGAAAAGTAAGATTCTGAACGTTGAAGAAATGGGGGAACCGGCAAATAACTTTGGGAGACATTTTAAGGAAATTGTTAGAAAAATGTGATTAACCTATTTCAAATAATTAAAAAAAATGTTCAAAATTTTTTTTTTATCTTTGACAATAGTATAGTACTCTACCGTATGTTCCGCCCTCTGTAGGATGCAGCTGCAACACGAGGTACTGTGCTGCAGATCCATACACACCGCATGCGCTCCGATAAAACTGAATTCGTTCTACATAGGCAATGCCGACACGATTTAGACTCGCACTAAAATTTAGGAGCATGGTTGGTAATGTCATTTGCATTCTTCGTTATTTTGTTTTCATGTTAAGGGCAACGAAATACTTTTTACTACCGCTTTTGTAAAGAGACATTGAGTTGGTAGTGACTTGGCCCCAGCTAAAGTAATTGTTAATTATTGCGTTCTGATTTTTAAGTAAAAGTACTGATGCCTTCCACTTTAACTTCTTTGTATAATTGTTTTGATAGCCAGAAATAGTTCGAAATTGGCCAAATTGAGTAAAAACAGCACCAAACATATCGTGTTAAGCTGTTGTAGGCAACAAAAGTCGATTTCCTTTTGTAAAAGAACATTTATATCATATCTACCCTTAATGGTTCTTTCGTGTGCTACTTTCTCTTTTCTCTTTATGGCGCGATATACAACAGGTATATCATCATAAACCTCCTAAGAGATTTTTGCGCCAAGCTTCTCTTCCAATTTGTGGTGTGCCGATTTGAATTTTCCCTACAAATTGGTGGGACCTACAGTTTTTTGCCGACTCCGAACGGCATCTACAAAGGAGACGAATTTTTGCTGAGAAGCCTGTCATGGCAGAAATACACTCGGAGAGTTTGCCAAACCACTGCCGAGGGGCGACCCCGTTTTGAAAAACTTTTTTCAAATCACTTTTGATGTTACCTGTACCAGGGCTCGAACCATGGACCTTCGGTGTGGTAGGCCGGCAACACTACCTTCACACCACGGCGGCCGCCGTGTGCTACTTTCAGGAAAAGTAAAAAACAAACAATCACGTAGTTTTAATGAGATTTTGGTGGCAAAAGAAATGATGATAATAGTGACGCCTTTGAAGTGCAACTCGTTTCACCTGCGTATTCAATAATAATAGTGTTTGGTAGGTATAAAATAATCTTAAGAGATCGAGTAATCTGAATGAATGCTCAACTAATATTTAGGACATTCGGCTTAAATGCAGAATACATACATTTCGCAAATTAAACAATCAACAGGAATCGATAGCAGTGCTTATGCTGGTTTGAATTGTGTATTTTTTTTTTGGTGCAAATAAAAACTTTTGGGCCTGTTCCATGTGAAAAGGTAAATTTTGCATTTTTCAAATCAAAATATTTTTTAAAACTGATACGAAGATTTAAAAACCGTTGATGCTGATAAGTAGGTTTTGAAAATAGCTTTCATTTAATGTGCATATATTTTATATTTATGTGAAATATTAATAAGAAAACTATGTTTTTATGGAAAAAATTTAATAGAAGTAAGTAAAACTGTTTATATATCAAAAAAGGTCCGTATTAATGTTATTATGAAATATTAAAACATTGAAGACGATACAATTACCTTTAATTTGATATACATATTTCTCTATAGAAATTGGACAATTCCATAATTTAAGGGTAAGTAAAATTTTTTTCCGGGATATTGTGTACTGTGGATGGCGTACCCGGTGTTGGATCGGCCTAGGGTTATTTGTTTGAAGAAAAATAAATATTTCAAAGAATTCTTACAAAATATGGTTTTTGTGCATTCTCTGTACATATGGACCAAAAGGGTTAATGAATTGCACATTAAATGAGAGGTATTTTTATAAGCTATTTATAGATCTTTAATTTTTAAAAAACCCGTTTGCTAGTTTGGAAGATATTTTGAATTAAAAAAATCATAGTTTGACCTTTGACCTTAAATATCCTTTCGTTGCACCAAAAAAAAATACCGTTAGAATTGGTATAAAATTCTCTAAAATGTCCAATTTTTCACTTTACAAACTTATGTATTCTGCACTTGTTCCGGACATTCAAATATTAGAAATAAATACATAAAAATCGAGGAAATTAAGGACGAGCTTCTCTACCAATTGGTGGTGTGCTGCTTCTAACTTTTCCTACAAATTGGTAGACCTACAACTTTTTGCCGACTCCGAACAGCATCTGAAAAGCAAATGACTTTTTGCTGAGTAGCCTTCCATGGCAGAACTACACGTAGAGAGTTTGCAAAACTACCCCGACGAGCGACCCCGTTTAGAAATACTTTTCCAGACTTTTCATGTTACCTGCCCCAGTACTCGAACCTTATGGTAGGCAAGCAGGAGTACCGCCACGCCACGGCGGACCTCCAGTAAAACTAGGAGTTAACTTCGAATAACAATGGGAAAATTTGTTTATGGCTTAATTTTAGCATTCGATAAATACCGTTAGAAGACAGAGGAAATCATGTGAAAGTGTCTTAAGTTATTCTCCATCAAATTGTGCGAAAACAGACTTTCGAAAATATCTCGGAGCCTTGGCTTATACATGTTGTCGCGTCAAGTTGTAGATCATGAAATTATCCACAAGTCTTGAATGAAATTGTAAGCTGTTAAGAAAACTTTGGAACATCGTATATCTTTGACAAATAAAGCTCTTTCCCCTAAGTTTGATTTTGGACAAGAAATTTTATAAATTAGAAAAGTGGTCTTGGCATCGCCCCTGGTAGGAAACTCTTTCATATTCTCTTTGCTTTCTATAACTTGTAAAACAACTCAAAATTTCGTGACCGGGAAACCACAACCCGGGTAAGGGTTATTTGGTGTCTGTAAGAGATTCGGAGTGCACTACCGACGAGGGCTAATTTTATTAAAATTTTGTGATCTCTACCGAATTGTGCCGACGATAGTTCACTCGGACATGCTAGTTGACGCCATATATTTTCCGTACACTTTTCAGTTGTTCCTCTTCAAAATAATCTATTGATTCGATTGTGTTGGTATACATAACTTTGCAATATTTTCTTATTAAAAAAATTGTCAGTAAATTTTATTCCTCGAAAATAAAAAATTGTTACTTTCCTATACCACAACATTTTACGTTTTATCAGCAGAGTGAGTCCTATATATGCATCTCAATGTGTGCAAAATATTGTGACGAATTCGATGATTCCTCGATTACACTAACCGACAAAAAAAATATCCTCGACATTTGATACATGATTCTTATGTAGAATTTTCTGCTTATTCCAAATATGTAATCAGATAGTTTTAAAGTAGAACAGTTTTCGAGATATTTTGAAATTTCAGTAGTATTACTAATCTGTCAATAGCTCCGCCATTCTTCTTCTTCTTTAAATTGTCATCTTACCGCCTGGGTAATTTTTACCGTCCAGCATAGCTCGCCAGTCGTTTCTTCGTTGCGCCACCTGACACCAATTGGTAACACCGCGGGATCGCAAATCGGTATCCACTTGGTCCTTCCATCGGAGTGGTTGTTTCTCTCTTCCTCTGCTTCCACTGGCGGGTGCCTATAAGAATACCTTCTGGGCTAGAATATCTTCGCTCATTCGCACAACGTGGCCTATCCAGCGAAGCCGCTGTGTTTTAATTCGCTGAACTATGTCGGCGTCTGCTTAGAGCTCATACAGCTCATCATTAAATCTTCTTCGGTACTCGCCGTCGCTAACGCGTAGAGGTCCCCAAATCTTTCCAAGAACCTGTTTCTCGAATACTCCCAGAGCCAACTCATCAGATGTTGTTAGTGTCCACTCTTCTGCCCCATATATCAGAAGGGTGCGATGAGTGTTATTTTCGTTTGTCGACAGAGGACTTTACTTTTCAATTGCCTACTAAGTCCAAAGTATTATTTCCTAGATTTGCCGTATTATAAAAATCTGGTCGATGGTAGATTTACCAGGTCTGAAGCCACACTGATAAGGTCCAATCAGTCAAAAGGCTGATTCCGCGATAGTTGGCGCAGTTTGCAGGATCGCCCTTCTTGTGGATTGGGCAGAGAACACTTGGATTCCAATCTTCAGGCATGCATTCATCCAACCATATTCTGCATAGAAGCTGATGCATGCGCCTTACCAGCTCCTCGCCTCCGTGTTTGAATAGCTCAGCAGGCAAACCGTCGGCGCCAGCTGCTTTATTGTTTTTCAATCGGTATATTGCTATTCACCCCTCATTGTAGTCGGTTTGTGGAACGTCAATTCCATCATCTTTGATTCTGGGCTCATGTTCGGCATCTTCTCTGGTTTCTTGCGCAGTTTCTTTGTGCAAAAGTGCAGAGAAGTGATCCCTTCATATTCTGAGTGCTCTCTGAATATCGGCCACCAGGTCGCCGTTCTTATTCTTACAGGAGTTTGCCCCCGGGCTTAAAACGTTCTGTCACTCACCGAATTTTTTGATAAAATTTTCGGGATCAAGATCCTTTATTTCTGCCTCTCTTTTTTTCATCCGGAAAATCCGCCCCGCTTCCCTCTTCAACTCGCGGTAGTGTTCACACACACTCCTCGTTGCATTCGATCTCAGCGTTGCCTTGTAGGCTTTCGTCCTTTCTTTTCGTTGCAACGCGGCACTCTTCCTCATCATAACAGTTGTTTCCTACGGAGTGCTCATGAGATATGATCCCACTGCTCATGCATTCCACTAGGTTGAATTGTGCTCTCGGAGAGCAGATTTGATAGGCGATCTGCGAAATAATTGGCGGTCTGTTGTGATTGCAACTTTTCGACGTCCAGCTTTCCCTGTGCTTTTTGTTGCACCTGTCATATATTCGATTGTTTTGAACCAGGAGCTGTATTTGTTTTCCGGCTAATGCTCACAAAAACGCCCCAATACCTTTACAATAAACTTTAATTTATTGCACTTACATTCAAGTCTGTCTCTTCAACTAGGCTCCTCTTTGTGAACACTATACGTACCTGGAACTCTGTCCCTAATACTATACAAAATATTTTAAACAAGAACAGCCACAAACATGTTTTTTATAACTACTTCGTAGATAATAGTAAAAGTATATAGACTGGCCATCTCATTAGCTTTATATACCGATACAAATAGTACAAGGTGGCGCAAAAGTAATCCTCCTATCAGAAAATGCTATACATTTTGCGATTGGCCCCTAAAGTCAGTTCTGTTTTGACATTTGTGTAGTAAACACATGCGAAATACACGTTAATAAACAATGTTACGCTACACTGCTCCAGAATGCGGAATATTGCTGACTATTTATTTGACCAATAATCGGTCGGGGCCAAACGGTTACTGTGAATGGTGAGCGCTACAGAGCAATGATCAACGAGTTCTTTTTGCCGCAACTTGATGAATTGGGATTGGAAAACATGTGGTTCCAACAAGACACACAGCACACACTGCACGTGCCACAACCGATATGCTGAACATCGGAAGCTTACTTTTGAGTCCCCTTGTATTATAATACCTTTGGTGGCCGGATTACAACTGACTAGATTACAAGTTTTTTTGCTTAGTACTAAATTAAAATAAAGCCGATAGCAATTAATTAATTAATTAACTTGATCGATAACGATCAATACATAACTTAAACTGAAATCTCGGCATTGAAAAATCAATATCTAGACTTAGATAAACTCGATTAAATTCTTCGAACCCTCTTATAAGAAGAGCAAAGCGAAGATAGTTAGATCTAAGAAATTCAATATGAAAAAAGTTATAAGAGCGGAGGGTTCTATTGGGAATGTTGATACTTAATTGATAAAGGAGAGCTGAACAATCGATGGTCCCAGAGATTATATCATAAATAAACATTACATGATGAACAAACCGTCTGACTTCAAGTGGCAAAATATTGATAAGCAAACACCTAGTATGTATTTCCGCTGAAACCTTTCAATTCTTGAAGAGCGTGATGAATGGGTTTCATACTATTGAGCAGACGCGGATCCAGGGGGGGTCTTGGGGTCCTCCCCCTCCCCCCCCCCTCCCCCCCGAAATGCCCAAATTAGTGGAATTTTTTTATGTCTACATAATAAAAGTTAAAATAAAGGAATTTTAGGTCATGAAATTATATGGATTTTGAGTGAGGGATGGATAAGGGGGATCCAAACTCCCTGAAGTGTCAAATAAGAGAAAAAATAACATTAATAAGTGTTAAAATAAAGGCATTTTAGGTCATGAAACTATATGGATTTTGTGTCAGGGATGGATATGGGAGGGTCCAAACTTTCTGGACTGTTAGAGTAAAACAAATAAACATAATAAAATTAAAAAAAAGAAATAAGTGGCACGAATCATTTTTTGGTCCAATCAGACTAAAGTGGCAACCGTGGTTACGTGATGCAGCGCCAATGCTTGTAATTGACACAGTACATTTGTTTGTTGTTTGTTGGAAAAGCCTCTTATGTATATAGTACTAGCATTTACCCGCGGCTCCGCTCGCATCAAAGAAATAAGCAAAATAACTAAGCTTCTTTTGAAAACATTTTTATTTATCAAACAGATAAGTTTTAAAGTTCACTTGTTCCTTAAAATAATGATATACAAAAAACCTTAAATAATCAGGTTACACACCAAATATTAAAAATTTCTTAGCAGCACTTGTAAACAATTAAATTCACACAGAGGACCAGGAGATACATACAGAACAAACCGTAAGAGCTTCATAAATTGTATTATTATATAAACACTCATAAAAGTTTAATTTTTACGAAACAGCGAAGCAACCAAAATATGAAGAATTGCTAAACTTACTAAAGGATATTTTCCGCAGAAACGATATCAATATCTTTAAAATGCACAAGTATTTTGCTCAAACGTTACAAAAAATTCATTCCAAATATTTGATTTTATGTTTCACAGGTGACGATTTACTCATATTAATTAACGACGACAATAGCCCGGCCCACATTCAAAACGACGACTGCGAACGACAACGGCGAAAAACCGAAGCTTGACGATAATTGCCGCCAAGCACAACCAATTTCAACACATTTTTAAAGCAATTTGCATATACGAGGTGTGTTCAAAACGTGTCGCGAATTTTGAATTTTCGCTGGTTACGTATATTCGAATTTCGAATTTTTTGTGGCGTTATGTTGGTACTCATGTCTCTCACTTATGCCGACAAGCTCGGCCATTTTGAATGTTCAGTTAATTGTTGACAGCTGCTTTGCTTGCACGTGTTTTGGATCGTCTTCGATTTTTTCCTATTCAAAAAAATGGATCAAAGAACCTGTATAAAATTTTGTGTGAAAAACGAAATTAAGTGCGCGGATGCATTCCGAATGTTGACTGTGGCATACGGAGAAGCTACCTTGGACCGAAGCAACGTTTATCGGTGGTACAAAATGTTCTCAGAAGGCCGAGAAGATGTGCAAAGAAGAACAAAAATTGGCTTTTGCACCACGATAACGCCCCTGCTCACGCATCGTTGCTTGTGCGCGACTTTTTGGCCAAAAACAACACACCAATGATGCCGCAGCCACCGTATTCCCCAGATCTGGCCCCCTGTGACTTTTTCTTGTTCCCTAAACTGAAGAGGCCCATGAAAGGACGACGTTTCGCTTCTCTTGACGAGATAAAGACGGCATCGAAGGAGGAGCTGAACAAGATACAAGAAAATGATTTTTAGAAGTGCTTCGAAGATTAGAAAAACCGTTGGCACAAGTGTATAATATCTCATGGGGATTACTTTGAAAGGGACAAAATAGATATTCATGAATAAATAAATAATTTTTGAAAAAACACAAAATTCGCGATACTTTTTGAACACACTTCGTATTTTCGATTTAATTCACAAAAAGAAAAAAGGACGCCACGACCGTCGCTGTCAAATTAGAAATAGATCTAATCTGGCGACAGCAGCATTAATGAAAAATTGCACATAAGAACATGTGTAAAAATAATTTGACAGATGCCGCACCGTCGTTGTCGTCTTGAATCTGTTTTCCCTAAGTGACAGAAAAAGTACCGAAGACGCAAAATAAAATTGGTATTGTATGTATAGCAAGGCGAATTTATTACATCAACGTTATTTTCTTTTGATCTGACATTTCTGAACATGCTAAATTCGCCTTGCTCACACCTTATATGAATTCGCCTTGATGTATAGTAAATATTATTAAAATCATAGCAATTAGTTTTTAAAAGTATTTTTGTAGATATGGCGATGAATTTTTTAGTCACGTTTTGACCGATAACTCAGTTATCGATTAGCTTATATAACGAAACATAGCAGTATCGGTTAGTTTATTGAAATATCGAGAATTCCATATGAATCTTTGGCCTTTCCGTTTCGTGTCATATCCATATTTAATGCAAATTCAGAGGTTTCAGGGCTTTTACATTTTGACCGATAGCTCAGTTATCGATTAATTTATCGAAATATTGCAATGTTCAACCGAAACCTGTGGCCTTCCCCTTTTTGTTTGATACCCATATTGTATCTAAATTCAGGGGTTTTGGAGCAACCACATTCTGACCCATACCTCAGTTATCGATTAATTGATCGAAATATTGCAGAGTCCAAAAGAATACTGTGGCCTTCCCCCTTTCATTTTATATCCATATTGTATGCAAATTCATTCTGACCGATAACTCAGTTATCGATAAAGTTATCGAAATATTGCAGGGTCCAAAAGAATAATGTGGTCTTTCCCATTCGTTTGATACCCATATTGTATGCAAATTAAGGGGTTTTGGAGCAACCACATTCTGACCGATAACTCAGTTATCGATTAATTGATCGAAATATTGCAGAGTCCAAAAGAATACCGTGGCCTTCCCCTTTCGTTTGATATCCATATTGTATGCAAATTCAGGGGTTTTTGGGCGACCACATTCTGACCGATAACTCAGTTATCGATAAAGTTATCGAAATATTGCAGAGTCCAAAAGAATAATGTGGCCTTCCCCATTCGTTTGATACCCATAATGTATGCAAATTTAGGGGTTTTAGCGTAACCACATTCTGACGGATAAATCAGCTATCGATCAATTGATCGAAATATTACAGAGTCCAAAAGAATACTGTGGCCTTCCCCTTTCGTTTGATATCCATATTGTATGCAAATTCAGGGGGTTTTGGGCGACCACATTCTGACCGATAACTCAGTTATCGATAAAGTTATCGAAATATTGCAGGGTCCAAAAGAATAATGTGGTCTTTCCCATTCGTTTGATACCCATATTGTATGCAAATTAAGGGGTTTTGGAGCAACCACATTCTGACCGATAACTCAGTTATCGATTAATTGATCGAAAAATTGCAGAGTCCAAAAGAATACTGTGGCCTTCCCCTTTCGTTTGATATCCATATTGTATGCAAATTCAGGGGTTTTTGGGCGACCACATTCTGACCGATAACTCAGTTATCGATAAAGTTATCGAAATATTGCAGAGTCCAAAAGAATAATGTGGCCTTCCCCATTCGTTTGATACCCATAATGTATGCAAATTTAGGGGTTTTAGGGTAACCACATTCTGACGGATAAATCAGCTATCGATCAATTGATCGAAATATTACAGAGTCCAAAAGAATCCTGTGACCTTCCCCTTTCGTTTGATACCCATATTGTATGCAAATTCAGGGGTTTTGGAGCAACCACATTCAGACCGATAACTCAGTTATCGATTAATTGATCGAAATATTACAGAGTCCAAAAGAATACTGTGGCCTTCCCCTTTTCTTTTGATATCCATATTGTATGCAAATTCAGGGGGTTTTGGGCGACCACATTCTGACCGATAACTCAGTTATCGATAAAGTTGTCGAAATATAGCAGGATCCAAAAGAATAATGTGGCCTTCCCCATTCGTTTGATGCCCTTATTGTATGCAAATTCAGGGGTTTTGCAGCAACCACATTCTGACCCATAACTCAGTTATCGATTAATTGATCGAAATATTGCAGAGCCCAAAAGAATAATGTGGCCTTCCCCTTTCGTTTGATATCCATATTGTATGCAAATTCAGGGGTTTTTGGGCGACCACATTCTGACCGATAACTCAGTTATCGAAATATTGCAGGGTCCAAAAGAATACCGTGGCCTTCTCCTTTCGTTCAATACCCATATTGTATGCACATTTTAAGGTTTTAGGGCACCAAATTGCATAAATTCATTGGATAAAACACATTTTTGGGTTAGTTGGGTCACATTAGTGCCCATAACTCCATAACCATGTGAGGTATTGAGATTTCACCCCTATCCGAGACATCGGGAAATAAGTGTGCAAAATTTCGTACAGATCGGTGCTGTAGTTTGGGCGTGAAAACGGTTCAAACACACTCGCTCACAAACTTACGCATTTATAATATAGTAAGTAAGATTAAACTGTAACTTTGCCATTTCCATTTTATGCTTGTATTGTGGTTTTCAGGTGAAAATGTCTCAAGTCGCCTAGAAACTATTTGAGACGACACTTTAACCCTCTTATAAGTCAAAAAAAAAATAGGTTTATTAAGCTCTTATAATTAAAAATTTGTATGGAAATCTCATTTAAAAAAGCTTTATAAACCTTTAATATTTTTTATGAATAACGGGGTAAATGTTTTGAACATAGAATATCTTCCTGGCATAGTTTCCCATTAGATTCAGATCTTTTCATGCCTTGAACATATTTTTAAACGACGATTTTCACTGCAAAATGTTGCCAGCGTCCATGACTGAATCTAATGGGAAACGATGCCAGGCACACTTCAAAACATTTAAATTTTCAAGTGAACAGCACAATACCTAGCTTTACTCTCAAAATCGTTTTTATGACAAAAAAAAAAAAAGTTGGACCCCGCCCCCCCCGAAATTATTTTCTGGATCCGCGCCTGCTATTGAGGCATACTCAAGTTTTGATCGCACTAAAGAACTAAACAATATCTTCCTCGTATACAGGTCTTTAAATTCCTTCGCGTAACGTCGCAAGAAGGCCAAGTTAGCATAACCTTTTGGAATAAGATACAAACATATTTTTCAGAACTATGGCTTTTTTATACAAACAATTTTTGCTGATTTACGCCCTGTACATTGTCAAGTATTCATGAAACGAGCTCAAGGCCAAGAATAATAACTTTTCACTTTTTGAATTTTTATGAAAGCTATTGTTTTTATTTTTTAATAATCATTTTTTATTAATTATTATGTACATGCCGTAAATCAACAAAAATTGTTGGTATAAAAAAGCAATAACAAAATCGGGAGCACGCGGTAAAGCAGTTCTGCTGATAAAACAGATATGTCACAAAATCCATCATGATCACACTACTAACTGTGAAATGGCGGAAGTGGGTCATGCATATGGTAAAAAAGAATAGAACTAGGAGTTTAGGTGACATCAAAACCAGCGTATTGTTAGCTTAATGGTTAGCAATGCGTGTCAAAATTTCTCTTATGAAGAAGCTTGGCAGCTTCCAAAATGGATCTATAAGAAAAGCTATGGCAGTTGTCTCTAAACATTTTTCCTACTCTATTCAATTAAAAAACTTTTAATAATAATTTAAATGATTATTAAATAAAATAAAAACAATAATAATTTGCATATAAACTCAAAAAAGTGAAAAATTATTATTCTTGGCCTTGAGCTCGTTTCATGTAGTTATAATAAAAAATATTTAAATGTATGGCCACGCAGTTGACTGACAGTTAATTTTATTTTTGTTGCCCGTTCTGACAAAAAAATTTATTTCGTGTATTTTGCTTGATATTTTGTGAACAAAATGAACAACTAGTTGCAAATTGAATTTATAATTTCGATACCGTAGAATCAGGCAATCTCGATGAGGAGAAGTCGGTAGAGCTGCTAAAAGAATTCGAGTTGGGGAATGTTTTGGCATTCCTAAAAGGTGAAAAATTACAACATTGACTAACAGAAAGTGCGACGACCTCATAAGCACTGTATTGACGAAGTCATTACAAATGATATTATACTAAAAGCCAATGATTGTGTATCGAGCAGATAATAAATGATTTATTTTGTTGTGTTGATCTTCCGACAGGGTAGTAAGCTGATAATAAATCTCTTTCCAAACGAAAATGGTGCTCGGGTAATCTATTTATTATGAAATTGATAAAAAAATATAATTAATTTCACCACCTGTTTTTTTTTTATTTCGACAGGAATCCTATTATATTGCCCGCAAGGGCTAGTGGAAGCTGGACCAGCGCGGTAAAAAAAGGAAGAGAATATGCCTTGAGCAAAGCACACCATCAACTGCTAGTAATAAGACTAGGGCTCCCACCGAAAATGGCAAAGCTCTTGAAATTGATGTGACTATATGTAGAGCATTGAAAGCATCTCTCAGTAGAAGCATTGCGAATTGGAATGAAGTCAAAAATAAATGGCAAAAAATATTTAACTTGAGACAGAATATTCTGATCCGCGGGCTCCTGAATTGCTAACAATGAAAATTAAGTACTTAGTTTGCATATTTTAGCAATACATTTATACATTACAGACAAAACTTGATTTTAAGGTCATGTATCCTGGCAAAGAGGGTTGTTTATATTCGAATCTACACAACGATTTCTGCAAACAGTTCTTTTATCTCGCTAAGGCTACAGCAAACAATGGTACATAAATGCCGATCAAGTGTAACAAAGCATACCAAAACATTACAAAATCAATTACAATACAAATTGGAGTTCTTCCAAGTCCGTCGAGGTTTCAAAGTTCGTGTGGAAAAATAAGGAAAAAGGCCACGATAGCAGACACACACGAAAGCTTTGTTTTATTATTAACTTCAATCAAAGATTACGAAAGAAAAATTAATGAGTTGATAAGTATGTACTACTCTGTAGGAATGACAATACAACCCTTCATCATTGTCGAAGGAACAGATGGCGGTGATTTAAGAGGATTTTATATTTATTTTGATAAAACCTTGTATAAATTTGAGTCCTTTCAAGAATGTTTAGATATCTATTTCAAAATCTTTGATTTTCTTACAACACTTTTTTTTTTTTAATTTATACCAAATATTACTGCAGTCGGCCAACCTAAGGTCTATTTTGAATTCTATGACAAATAATTAATTCGTTCAAAATGTTTGTAATGTAACTCCAATGGAAGCTACTTTGTTAACCATTTTAAGTAATAATTTAAGTACAGAAACGGAAACACAAGATAGTGCTGAATTATCAATGCGAAACATTGGTAATGAAACTAAAAATCTAAAGAAGAAGGCCCTGCATTTATCTTTATGTTTGTATGCTCAAAACAAACTTTCGTCCTTTATTATACATCATGTATTAAACTCAGGGGCTATTAGGGATGCTAAGAACGAATTGCAACTACTACTAGAATTTCGTAAAAACCCGTTTCAGGAAATAAGTTCTTAATATAGACTCTTTAAGATATTAAAGGAACTTAACTTGTATGAACATCCAAAAACTATCACCATATCACAATGTTTACTGGTACAACCAAATACGGTATTTCAACCTTAGCCACTACATTTTTCGACATATATATTACGCCATAAAATTTTCAGTTCGAAGCTATTTTCGAGATTCCATGTCTTCTGGAGAGCACATTGCAGAATCCAGAAAGATACTTAAAAGAAAGTAGTATACAAAAATTGTTTAGCGGCAGAGTATTTAAAGCACGAAAAGACAAAATTCAATCTGAATTAGTTCTACCATACATTCTTCATTTTGATGATTTCCAAATCAACAATGCTCTCGCCAGTCACACGTATTCTAAATGTCGACGTTGTTATAGTTTTCCGTCAATGTCAAAACACCTGTTATGAAACCTACAGTTTTTGAGATATCTTGATGAAATTCGCTAAAGGGCCGCCCGTTTGTAAAACATTAATCATCTGTCGGAACTAGCAAGATCAAACCAATACAAGGTGGCGCAAAAGTAAGCTTCCGATGTTCAGCATATCGGTTGCGGCACGTGCAGTGTGTGCTGTTGCACCGTCTTGTTGGAACCACATGTTTTCCAATCCCAATTCATCAAGTTGCGGCAAAAATAACTCGTTGATCATTGCTCTGTAGCGCTCACCATTCACAGTAACCGTTTGGCCCCGACCGATTATTGGTCAAATAAATAGTCAGCAATATTCCGCGTTCTGGAGCAGTGTAGCGTAACATTGTTTATTAACGTGTATTTCGCATGTGTTTACTACACAAATGTCAAAACAGAACTGACTTTAGGGGCCAATCGCAAAATTTATAGCATTTTCTGATAGGAGGATTACTTTTGCGCCACCTTGTACAACGCAAATCTCCTATACAATCGATTCTTCCGATAAATCGGTTTTGGGCTATAACTGTTGCAATTAAAAAGCTAGGAACGTAAAATTTTGCAGGTTTGGTACTTTTTAGATATGTAATGTGTGCAGTGCAAATCACCCAGATCGGATCAACATAACTTATAGCTCCCATACAATCGATTGGGGTATAAAGTCTCTTGCAAAGTCGAAGACAACCCTTCCCTTACTGGTTTTACCTTGTAAATTAATTAAAGCTCCTTGAGGAAGGTATTGAAATTGTGACGAAAAATGGAAGTAAAAAAGTTCACTTTGTACTAGGTTTAGTAATAGGAGACAATTATCCGTTAAAATCATAATGGGGTTTGTTAAATCTTTTTATTATAAGAGATTGAGACGTGTTTGCACCAGGACTAAAGACCAAATGAGAAATGATGTGTCAGAAAATCAACAAGCTTCTAGAAATGAAGAATACTATTACAAAGACTTATCAGAAAATAATTATCAGGAAACCGGAATAGGGGAAGTTTGCGTTTTTGATAACTTAAATTATTTTAATGTGATTGACAATTTTACATTTAATTTAATGCATTATGTTTTCGAAGAAGTTTACATACATGATATTTGTAATATTTTATTAATTTGATTAAAGATACAGTCATAAGACTCTATACTATTAACAGTAGAAAACAATTTTTCCAGTTTGGGGAAATAGAAATAGGCAATAAGTCTTTCCCTTTGAAGCCGGAAAATTAAAAAATTATAGTTTTAATTGTTGGGCCAAAAGTACTAGTAAATTGTTTACTGGGTTGGAGCTTTGCGGCCGGTAAATTAGAAGGCAAAAAACTAAATTTTCCTTTACCCTCCTACGCGTTTCGATGCTTCAGCATCTTCCTCAGGGAGTCTGAATTTTATTTAAAGAAACAGTTAATAAAAACAATTAATAAAAACAACCATAAATAACATAAATATCCCACTCAATGGTAATAATTATACACTTACTTTATATGGTATGTATGCAAAACAAAAATACTAAATTTAAAATAACATTCTATTTTGTTTTTGATTTTATTGGCGCCCTGTATAATTTTGCTTCCTACTGTTTTTTCCACCATCACCGTACTGTATCACAGCTGTGTATGAGTTGTTTATTTTGTCCAAGTCTTCCTTAAAATTCATCACACTGTGTAATTGTTGTTGTATACGAAGGCTTTCCATCGTCATTCTCTTGTTTGTTCTGTTTTCAATGTCTAATATTCTAGTGTTATCGAAATCAGCTGTATGATTTTTGTTGGTTAGATGTTGTGCTAGTGCTGTTGTTGTTTTTTTGTTTTTTGCATCAGCCATATGTTCGTTGACTCGTACTTGTAGACAGCGCTTGGTAGTACCAATATAGCGCTGCTCGCAGATTTCATTCCCGTTCCCTTTACATCTAATTTCGTAGACCACATTATGTTGTTTTTCCTTTTTAATTGGGTCCTTTGTTTTTGTAAATATTCTGTTTAAGGTGTTGTGTGTTTTGTGTGCATATTTAATTTTATCAGTTTTTATAATTTTGCTGAGCGCCTGGTTATCGGTTAGGCCCGGTATATATTTTAACCCAATATATTTTTTATCCGGATTTTCTCTACTATTTAAATTATTTGGTTCCGTAGGCTTCATTTTTTCCAAAGCTTCTTTTATTATTGCATCAATTATTTGTGTTGGATAACTATTTTGTGTAAGTAAATTTTTGATTTTGAGTTTGTTATTTTCCATGAAAATATTATCACATAGTGAAAAAACTTTTCTTGCAAGACTGGTCGCAGTATTCTTCTTTTGATACCAAGGGTGGTTTGAGTGGTAGTTAATTATTCTACCAGAGGCAACTTCTTTTGCATACCAGTCAAATGATAAATTACTATTACGATTTTTATGTATTTTTAAATCTAGGAAGGCTATTTGGCTTTTTTCCTCTTTTTCGACTGTAAATTTAATTTTAGTGTGTTGCGAGTTCAACACTTTTAAAATGTCTTCCACGTCTTTAGTTTTAATTATTGCAAATACATCATCTACATATTTGGCTATGTATTTTATGTATATGTCCTTTGTTTTTAGTTCAGCTATGCTGTCGTCAAAAATTTTGTCAAGTACAATATCAGCGATTGTTGGAGATAATGGATTACCCATGGGCATGCCGTAAACTTGTTGATAAACTTTCTCGTTATATTGTAAATAATTATTATCCCGAAGGCAGAATTCAAGTATTGATTGAAAATTTCTTTTACCGATTGTAGTGTGTTGCTCCAGCATTGGCCATTTTCCTATTATGGTTTGTATCGCTGAGTGAACCGGTATATTAGTAAATAAGGATATGACATCAAAGGATACCATCATTTCTGCCTTCGGGATAATAATTATTTACAATATAACGAGAAAGTTTATCAACAAGTTTACGGCATGCCCATGGGTAATCCATTATCTCCAACAATCGCTGATATTGTACTTGACAAAATTTTTGACGACAGCATAGCTGAACTAAAAACAAAGGACATATACATAAAATACATAGCCAAATATGTAGATGATGTATTTGCAATAATTAAAACTAAAGACGTGGAAGACATTTTAAAAGTGTTGAACTCGCAACACACTAAAATTAAATTTACAGTCGAAAAAGAGGAAAAAAGCCAAATAGCCTTCCTAGATTTAAAAATACATAAAAATCGTAATAGTAATTTATCATTTGACTGGTATGCAAAAGAAGTTGCCTCTGGTAGAATAATTAACTACCACTCAAACCACCCTTGGTATCAAAAGAAGAATACTGCGCCCAGTCTTGCAAGAAAAGTTTTTTCACTATGTGATAATATTTTCATGGAAAATAACAAACTCAAAATCAAAAATTTACTTACAAAAAATAGTTATCCAACACAAATAATTGATGCAATAATAAAAGAAGCTTTGGAAAAAATGAAGCCTACGGAACCAAATAATTTAAATAGTAGAGAAAATCCGGATAAAAAATATATTGGGTTAAAATATATACCGGGCCTAACCGATAACCAGGCGCTCAGCAAAATTATAAAAACTGATAAAATTAAATATGCACACAAAACACACAACGCCTTAAACAGAATATTTACAAAAACAAAGGACCCAATTAAAAAGGAAAAACAACATAATGTGGTCTGCGAAATTAGATGTAAAGGGAACGGGAATGAAATCTGCGAGCAGCGCTATATTGGTACTACCAAGCGCTGTCTACAAGTACGAGTCAACGAACATATGGCTGATGCAAAAAACAAAAAAACAACAACAGCACTAGCACAACATCTAACCAACAAAAATCATACAGCTGATTTCGATAACACTAGAATATTAGACATTGAAAACAGAACAAACAAGAGAATGACGATGGAAAGCCTTCGTATACAACAACAATTACACAGTGTGATGAATTTTAAGGAAGACTTGGACAAAATAAACAACTCATACACAGCTGTGATACAGTACGGTGATGGTGGAAAAAACAGTAGGAAGCAAAATTATACAGGGCGCCAATAAAATCAAAAACAAAATAGAATGTTATTTTAAATTTAGTATTTTTGTTTTGCATACATACCATATAAAGTAAGTGTATAATTATTACCATTGAGTGGGATATTTATGTTATTTATGGTTGTTTTTATTAATTGTTTTTATTAACTGTTTCTTTAAATAAAATTCAGACTCCCTGAGGAAGATGCTGAAGCATCGAAACCCGTAGGAGGGTAAAGGAAAATTTAGTTTTTTGCCTTCTAATTTACCGGCCGCAAAGCTCCAACCCAGTAAACAATTAAAAAATTATAGTTTAAAAATGATTTCCGCACAGGACAGCCCTGTTTGGATACAGTTGACCTAATAAAATTCTTATTGGCACCCGTATCGACCAGGAAGTCCAGCGTGCAGACATCAGGAAGTTTGTACTCTATATATGGTACGCTAGATGGCTGTTCGGTAAAAAATCCTCTTCCTCTGCAGTTGGGAGTGGTTCAGCTTCTGGTTCGGCTTCCTTCTCCACATCGTTTTTGGTCATATGGTAAAACCGCTGTTGCTTGCGCGGTAAGTTTTCAGACCTGGCTCCACATTTGAAGGGGTTCGACCGGTTCATGTAATTTACGCGCCTACTTTGGATAGACTGGTTCACGTCCATGTTTTCAATTGGGGGTTGCGAACAATTTGGTTGGTCTAGCTTTGGGAGTCTCTGTTAAGTTGAGGTTCATTTTTCGAAAGGGAATCTACGCTTCTGGGGACGCCCTGTTGTCCTTTGTGGGATTGGTGTTGCCCTGGTAGCCCCGAAACCATGCATGCGATCTGGTATCGCATTCATTGGCGCATCAAGGCGATTGTTGGGCATCACAAGCATGTGAAATAGAATTATGCTGACGATGCGTCTAGAGAAATGCAGTAGCATACGTATTGTGGCGATTATTCTCAAGCATGTACCATCCCTAACTCAATAACAGTCCCACCACTAGTTAATACACAACTGAGATAACGATGGCTACGCTTATGCATGCAAGCGTGTAACTAGGAAGAGGAAGAGAGATGGCGCGAGTGTTTGCGAATACGATGCAAAGAGGAGATGCCAATAAATAACACCGACCCTTCCAGAACACGAAAAGCGAACAACCAAGAAAGTTCTCGGTGCGTAGGCAAGCACCCTGTCGGACTATATAAGGCAGTGACCAAGCAAGGCAGACTGATCAGTTTGTATTCAAGTATTGTACAGTGAACGACTGTAGAGTAACCAAACTCGGGAATTTGTATTGCGTTTATTACTAGTAAATAAAACTAGCTATTACTTACAATATCTGTGCGTGTGTTTATTCGACTTTATAGTGATCGAACCCAGGATTGATAATTAAGGAATCATCGAATTCGTCACAATTGGTGTCAGAAGCGGTATTGTTAAATAAATACCAGTGATTTAAAGGATAACAAGGACATGGCGAAGCTGAATGAATTAAAGATTCAGCAACTCAAAAATGAGTTGGAACAACGCGGACTAAACACTACAGGCAATAAATCAGAGTTACAGTCACGATTGCGATAGGCTATGGAAGCAGAAGGATTCAATGTTGATGATCATGTTTTTCATCTTGTGGAGGAGGCATCGACAAAAATGGAAGAAAAAAAGGAGTCTCCGAATCCAGTAGCAACCGTGGACACAAACATGATATTGGCTGTATTAACTCAGATGTCGACTAAAATGGAAGAACAAGAGACGCGTATTACATCTCAAATGGCATCTCAGCTGGAAGTACAGAGAACTTGCATGGCATCTCAGTTTGAAGAACAGAAAACTTCTATGGCATCTCAGTTGGAAGAACAGAAAGCATGTATGGCAAATCAGTTGGAACAGGTATCATCACAGATCTCCGCGCAAATGGATGAACAGAAGGCATATATCTCTTCGCAGTTGGAAGCACAGGAAGCGAGGGTGTCATCGAAACTAGAAGTTCAAGATGCGAAAATTGCACAATTTCAAGATAAAATAGAGGCTGAGGTGGAAGCTTTAAAAGGCCGTATCCAGGAGATACAACTGAACCGTCCAGCTGCCTCAGCAAATACATCCAAGGTAAAATCACCTTCCTTTGATGGATCTGTTCCATTTCAGGTATTTAAGCTACAGTTTGAGAAGACGGCAGCGGTGAACAATTGGGGCACTGAAGACAAAGTTGCTGCACTATTCGTGGCATTGAAGGGACCTGCAGCTGAAATTTTGCAGACTATTCCTGACGGAGAACGGAACAATTATGAAGCATTAATGGGTGCAGTTGAGAGACGCTATGGTAGCGAACATCGAAAACAGATATACCAAATAGAGCTACAGAATCGCTTCCAGAAACCTAATGAGACTTTGCAGGAATTTGCATCGGATATCGAGAGGTTGGCCCATCTAGCAAATGCAGACGCACCTGTAGAGTATACGGAGAGGGTGAAAATCCAGTGTTTCATAAATGGAATACGCGACATGGAGACGAAGCGGGCCACATATGCAAACCCCAAAAGGACATTCGCTGAAACGGTATCGCATGCTCTGACGCAGGAAACAGCCTCGCTTTTGAGTAAACCTGCATACAAGGCTCATCGCGTAGAAGTGGACACTCCGGCCTGGGTAGACAAAATTTTGGAAGCGTTGAACGGAGTACAGAAAAAAAGTGATGGTGCCATTAAATGCTTTAGGTGTGGAAAATCTGGTCATATAGCACGTTATTGCGGCACTAGGTCCAGTAATCCTGGCAATTTAAGTGGACGTAAACGCAAAACTGGAGAAGATGAGCAAGATGAATGTCCCGTAATCTCTGTGTCACAACTCGAACGGAAAGCGAGTAATGTTACTGTTGAAGGCTACGTGGACGGGAAAGAGCGCTTGCTGACTGTCGATACTGGTGCATCACATTCCATCATTCGGACTGACTTGGTCAGGGGAAAGGTGAGACCATTGTGGAAAGCTAAGTTGTGGACAGTAACTGGTGACAGCAAGCAAGTCCTGGGAGAAGTGAAATGCAAGGTTGTGATTGGGAATGTGGCCACGTATCACAACTTCTTGGTAGCGAATATTGTCGACGAAGTCATCATTGGCGTCGATTTCTTGGCTGAGAGAGACATTCACATCAACGTAAGGAACAGGGTTATGACTTACAATGGCCAAAAAGTTCCTCTGGTCTTTGGACACAATAAAGACTATACTACCAAGGGAGTGATCTTGAAGATGAAGCAACAGGAGCCTCGTAAAGCAGAGGTAGCTCCTCAACCAAAGGCTTTCGCGGACAAGTACCTCCTGAAGAAGATTCGGCAAGACCAGGAGGAAGATCCAGATTTGGCACGTGTGTTGAAAGGAATAAAGAAAAACAAACAGCCAGGAAGAGAAGAGATGGTAGCAGAGAGTCGTATTGCAAAAGCATACTGGGCACAATGGAGTAGTTTGAAGCTAATATCTGGTTGTTTGCATCGGAAATCGGAAAGTGAAGATGGCAAGAATCATCGAGCACTTATTGTTGTTCCCAAGGCAAGAATTCCCGATATTATCAAAGCGTCGCATAGTTGCCCAGATGGAAGGCACATGGGAATAAAGAAAACGCTGCAAGAGGTAAAGCGGCGGTTCTATTGGATCGGTTGCAAACAAACTGTGAGGAAATGGATTACTAAGTGTGCAGAGTGTGCTGAAGATACAAGACGAACATCTAGTGGTCATGTTCCGAGGAAGCAGCGCAACTTAGTGGATAAGGTGAAACAGTGCAATGGGCATGAGAGAACGGAACGGAATCCTGAAGAAACGAGTTGCAGGAATGTTTGCCGGGTACCATTGGGAAGGAAAGTGAAGGCACAAATCTATTCGGGATTAAGAACGGACAAAGTGGTTGGAATATGTGACACTGCAAAGCATTGTGGGAATCTCTGCAGGAGAGGATTGATGTCGGAGTCTCAATCCCTGGAGGAAATGAGGTTTAGTAAAGCAGTGCCAACCATTGAGCGTCTAGCTGCGTTTGGTTCCGGCAATGTGTCTGATCGGGACGATCAGACTTAGGTGGAGGGCAGTGTGGCGATTATTCTCAAGCATGTACCATCCCTAACTCAATAACACTCCCACCACTAGTTAATACACAACTGAGATAACGATGGCTACGCTTATGCATGCAAGCGTGTAACTAGGAAGAGGAAGAGAGATGGCGCGAGTGTTTGCGAATACGATGCAAAGAGGAGATGCCAATAAATAACACCGACCCTTCCAGAACACGAAAAGCGAACAACCAAGAAAGTTCTCGGTGCGTAGGCAAGCACCCTGTCGGACTATATAAGGCAGTGACCAAGCAAGGCAGACTGATCAGTTTGTGTTCAAGTATTGTACAGTGAACGACTGTAGAGTAACCAAACTCGGGAATTTGTATTGCGTTTATTACTAGTAAATAAAACTAGCTATTACTTACAATATCTGTGCGTGTGTTTATTCGACTTTATAGTGATCGAACCCAGGATTGATAATTAAGGAATCATCGAATTCGTCACAGTATTAACCGCTGCTACTAACCATGGCCTTGAATTTCGGAGTTAGGTTGCCGTGCGCCGTGAGAATGTAATTGTGCTGACTTAGCGGCACGTGTATTGGTCAGCCGTGGGAGCGTCGCAGCGAGCGCGACTCATGCGTGTTAACTTCAATATTCCTTATTAAAACTTATGATGTAACCACATTTTCACAAATATCTTATTACTTAAAATAATAATACGTAAAATACAGGCCCGTGCGCTGAAATATCCCCAATAGGAGGGTGGGTTTGGGGGCTCAAACATTTATATTCCATTCCAACTGATACTCCTTACAGCCTTAGATAAGGTATAATTGCTATACTTATTTAATACATATGTAAATACTCCTTTCTGTTTGTTGTTGTTCCCGCAATGCGTATTTAACCGGTTCGTTGTTGCGCATCTTCTATGATGTTATTAGAATGTTTGACAATTCTTTGCCGCACACTTCATTATCATTCGTTGACCAGAGAAAACTGGTGAGGTACAGACTACGGTAGGCTGAATATTATTAAATTATTTATATTATTATAAAATAATTTGTATTATTAATAAATTGTTTATATAAGTGATATCCTAATATTTTTTACCATGGATATTCGTCGTTTTCTGTGTAAAAAAGGCGAATCGAGAACGCAGATGTAAGTTTAACATAATATTAAATACATCATAAATTCAGATTTATATTAAGTGCATAATATTATTTGGTTCATGCTCGGACGTTGGCGAATGTAGTCGTACTGAGCTTCAAACTCAGACAAATATTGCTGAAAATGACGCATTTAAGCCACAAACGGGATTAGCACTTACTACTACAGAAGTGGAATATAATTTGGAGGTACCGAAAAGCTCGTTTTTGCCAGTTTGCTATTTGAAAAATGATCTCAGTTCCTATGATATTCGATGGTTTATTCCAAAATCAGCAGCTGAAGGAATAAACTCAATCACTGGATTGCAAAAGAAGATTTGGAGTCCCCCTGACGGCTACAGTTTTCCTGCATCGGGCCTTAGAAGTTTGAAGTTTCAACTCTCTTGGCTCCAAAAACATCAGCGGTTAGCGTATTCGGCAATAGAAGACGCTACAGGTTACAAATACTGTGTTTTACTTTGTGCTACATTCAGAGGATCCGGGAATCAAACTCTGGGCCAGTTAGTTAGCACTGGAAACTTTCGAAAAGCACAGTTCATTAGAATATCACACAAAATGTCTGTTGCAATGGTCTTTGAGAATGGGAATCGAAGAAGAAAATGCTTTACACCATGATTTGAAACAAAAATTATACTTTCTGAATGAATGGCGGCCGCCGTGGTGTGAAGGTAGTGTTGCCGGCCTACCACACCGAAGGTCCATGGTTCGAGCCCTGGTACAGGTAACATCAAAAGTGATTTGAAAAAAGTTTTTCAAAACGGGGTCGCCCCTCGGCAGTGGTTTGGCAAACTCTCCGAGTGTATTTCTGCCATGACAGGCTTCTCAGCAAAAATTCGTCTCCTTTGTAGATGCCGTTCGGAGTCGGCAAAAAACTGTAGGTCCCACCAATTTGTAGGGAAAATTCAAATCGGCACACCACAAATTGGAAGAAAAGCTTGGCGCAAAAATCTCTTAGGAGGTTTATGATAATATACCTGTTGTATATCGCGCCATAGAGAGAGAGAGAATGAAAGCAAACTACGCATGATTCCAATTATTGAAACAGTTATCCTGTGTGGCCGACAAGGATTTGCTCTCAGAGGTTCCAATGATACGGGAAGAATTTCTGAAGACGAACCGTTGACGAATGATGGAAACTTTAGAGCTCTCTTAAAATATCGAGCCAAAACTGATGATCAGTTGAAAAACCACCGGAGTGATTCACCAAAGAATGCTATGTACATAAGCAACCGTGTCCAGAATGAAATAATCACCATTTGTCACCACCTCATCATGAGTTAAAACATCGATCGAGTAAACAAATCGAATGGGTTTTCTTTTCTCGGAGACGACACACCAGACATTGCAGAAGTAGACCAAAGTTGAATTTGCATTCGCTACTAGGATAAAAGCAGCGAAAAGTTCAGCATACAGGAAGATTTTTTTCGTTTTATTCCTATCATCGATTTCACTGGAAAGGGAATAGGAACTGCTTACCTTGATTTCCTGAAATCTTCCGGAACGGATTGCGAGAGCGGTTAGCGGAGAGTTCCAAGCTGTTGTCAGAAAAACTTATCCCCTCCCGCTCTACTCCCATTGTGATGCTCATAGCTTCAATTTCGCGGTAAGCTCTGCGTGCAAAATAACGGGAATCAAAAATTGTCTGGGAGTTCTAAAGAATACCCATTCCTACTTCATTTATCCGAAAACCCAAAATTCCCTTCAGGATGCGATAAATTAAAATGAACATGATCATGAAGAAAGAAAAAATTTTGTAAAACCAGATGGCTAGAACAGCATGAGTCCGTCGCAAACCTCCATATGCAACTAGCAGTAATTCGCGCTCTTCAAGTGATTTCCACCAACTGTAAAGGCCCAACGATCTCGTCTGAAGCTTTCCAACTGCTTTCAGCTATAAAAGCCGCATGCATATTTTGAGTTCGGTGCATTCTCTCACATTGTCTCTAAGGCGAGTACTTCAAGGAGAAAATCAAGATCTGGGAGAGGCTATCAAATTGGCTGATGACGCGAAACAAACTTTGACGGAAAGAAGAGAAAACGCTAAGAAACGAAATTGAATTGCGAAAGCCAAGGATTGCGTCGAAATAGACCCAACGGCCAACGTACAAACAAATTCAATTGAAGATTATTTCCGTAACATTGATTCGTTTCTGAAACTATGGCAAGATCGATTCTTAAATCACCGTAATATTTTATCAAATTTCGCTTGCCTTTTTCCCAACAAAATGAAAATTTTCGAAGTGGAGTGCTGAGCTCAACTATTCCAATCATACTGTTAAATTTTGCACGACGATTCCCGTGACATCAGGGTGAACGAAGTACAACTTTGGTTGAAGCTCATTGCCGGAAAGAAAATAAAAAACCCACTTGAAGCACTCGATATTTGTAATGAAGATGCGTTTCTAAATGTTAACCAAATGCTTCGCGTTATGGCAGGTTTGTCTGTGACAACAGCGACAAATGAACGATCCTTCTCTACTTTGCGATGACTAAAAACGTATTTAAGATCAACAATGTCCGAAGATCGTCTGAAGGGCTTAGCCTCACTCAATGTACATCGCGATGTCAAAATCGATCCGTAAGTAATTTTGAAAGAGTTTTTTCAGTATCTCGATTTGATTTATTAAATAATTGTAAGTAAATATGACTTTTGACAATAAAATTTCCGTACTCCGAAAATAAATTTCTTATCTTTTTTCGTTGATTACGTACCTTGAGTTTAAACCCGCCCCTCGGATATTTTCTGCGCACGGGCCTGTCTTGGGAGTATGACTTATTTTTTATTGAGAATAAAATCTTGAACAAGCCTCAATGTCTGATATGTAGATATCAATATGATACAATGTAATATTGAAAGGCATTATCGTACCAAGCACATGAGCAAATATGGTAATATTCTAGGGGATTCTAGAAAGGATATGATTGCCAGGTTAAGGGAATCAATAGATCAGAAAATGGTTTCGAACGACTCCGAACCCACTTTACAAGAAAGTATATTGCGCGCCTCTTATAAGGTTAGTTATAACATCGCTAAATTGAAAAAACCTTAAAGTGATGGGGCTATTATTAAGTCATCTTGTATAGATATGTGTGATTGTTTTGGATCTAGCGGATCTGAAATGTTCGCTAATATATCAAATGTACCGTTATCTAGACAAACCGTCACCAGGCGAGTTAGTGATATAAGCGATCAAATCAACCAAAGACTAATAGACAAAATAAACGCATGTAAAGCCTTTTCACTGACCATAGATGAAAGCACAGATATAACTGACATGGCTCAGTTCGTTATACAGGGTGGCGCAAAAGTAATCCTCCTATCAGAAAATGCTATAAATTTTGCGATTGGCCCCTAAGGTCAGTTCTGTTTTGACATTTGTGTAGTAAACACATGCGAAATACACGTTAATAAACAATGTTACGCTACACTGCTCCAGAACGCGGAATATTGCTGACTATTTATTTGACCAATAATCGGTCGGGGCCAAACGGTTACTGTGAATGGTGAGCGCTACAGAGCAATGATCAACGAGTTCTTTTTGCCGCAACTTGATGAATTGGGATTGGAAAACATGTGGTTCCAACAAGACGGTGCAACAGCACACACTGCACGTGCCACAACCGATATGCTGAACATCGGAAGCTTACTTTTGCGCCACCTTGTATATATAAAATATGTCGACGAAGATTTAAATGTTGCAGAGGATCTTCTGTACATAATTCCTCTCCATAACACCACAAAAGGTGAGAAATATCGGTAAGACCAATAAGCGGGTTTGAAAAGCTAAGTGCAATTTGCACCGATGGAGCGGCAAATATGCGTGGACAATTTCTAAAAAGAGGTTACACCGTACCATTTTACCCGCCTGATTCATCAAGAATCACTGTGCGCAAAGGCCATGGGTTAACAAATACAATGGACGTAGTCATACAAGTCGTAAATAAAATACGAACTGTACTGAAATTCAGGCTGAAATATCGGTTATCAGCTTCCAACGTTCACGCCATGGAAATTGAGTTTAATAATAGATTTACAGATTTCGAGGGCATAGAAAAAGTGGCAGACATTTTTCTAAAACCGACTACGTGTGACATTTATGCGCAAGAACCTTTATTTCAACTCGAACTTTGCGATATGCAATCTGATTTACATCTCCTAACAACTGCTGAAACCGGTGTTTCATTTTATAAGAAGGTTTCTTCTGAAAAGTACCCAAATTTGAAAAATGAGGTGACGAAACTATTGTCAATGTTTTCTTCCACTTACGTATGCGAATCCGCATTTTCTCACATGAAACATAAAAAATTAATATGGAAGCAGGCTTATTCAGAACAATTTGTTAAATTTGTCAAGGATTGCACTAAACTCCGAAGAAGTTGATTTCGATTTAATGATCCATAGAGCTTTGTAGTTTATTTTTTTTTTTTGTAAGTTTCACCAGCTCAAGACCAGTTAATAATAATTCTTAGTCAATTATTATTATATTTGATTTTTAGGAAAAATTTAAAGCAGCAAACATACATATATGTATAGCCACGATTTCTCGTCACACTAATTCGCACTTCTGATTTGAATACTTGATTCAGGAAGCCTAGAAAGGACACTATAGGCTATGGGTTAGGCAGCTGCTCTTGCAACGACGAAATATAACCTATACCTGTGTATATTTGTTGCTGTAAATGTTTCCTGAAAATCAAAAATAATAACAATTAACTAGTAATTATTATTAACTGGCCTTGAGCTTGTAAAACTTACAAATATGTAAAATGAACAGACCGCAAACACAATAACAAAAATGTAATGTAATGATTTTGCTGACCAGTTAGAATTTTTTTTTATTATTTAAGGGGTTTTTGTCGGCTTTGCTGGTCAAAATCTTCAAAACGAAAACAGAGAAAACAAGTTTTTTCCCTTATAATCGTTTATACCCTACGTTTTGCCAAACGCCGTGGCATCTTCAGGGGTTACAGTCTTTATGTTTTAACTATGATTATTGTTTTGTGCATAGTTATGTGTGTTTTTTTAAATTAGCTTGTTTTTGTGTTTTTTATTATTTTCTTTTAAAATAAAGATTGAAACCCCTGAAGATGCCGCGGAGTTTAGCACAACGTAGGGTATAAAAGATTATAAGGAAAAACTTGTTTTTTGTTTTCGTTTTGAACTTTTTGACCAGAAAAGCCGACAAAAAAACCCTTAAATAATAAAAAAATTTTAAAAAATTTTCTCACTATGCATCAAAAATTAACCATCAAGTTAAATTTTGTTACGCGTAAGTTTGCTGGACTGTCCTATACTGATACAGTTCATACCGAACCCAAAGAATAGAAAATCTTAAAAAGGAACTTTTTGGATTGTTTATTTTTGGCAGTGTAGTCAAATATTTGTGCTTGCTACTCGGCCGATCGTAGTCAATGCGTAGTATAGATGCGTTAGTGCTTCGTCACAATTCAATATCTATTAAAGCGATAATTCTTTTGAATATATATATTTTTTTGTGATACCGGGAACAATGTTGTTGTAAAAACTTCTATGTGTTGTAGTTGGGCTCAGTTGTTTGCTTTAGAGCTCTCTTGAGATATCGAGCCAAAACTGATGAGCAGTTGAAAAAACACCTGAGTGATTCACCAAAGAATGCTATGTACATAAGCAACCGTGTCCAGAATGAAATAATCACCATTTGTCACCACCTCATCATGAGTTAGAACATCGATCGAGTCAACAAATCGAAGGGCTTTTCTTTTCCCGGAGATGACACGCCAGACGTTGCAGGAACAGAACAAAGTTCAATTTGCATTCGCTACTTGGATACAAGCAGCGAAAAGTTCATCATACAAGAAGATTTTTTGCGTTTTATTCCTATCATCGATTTCACTGGAAAGGGAATAGGAACTGCTTACCTTGATTTCCTGAAATCTTCCGGAATGGATTGCGAGAGCGGTTAGCGGAGAGTTCCAAGCTGTTGTCAGAAAAACTTATCCACTCCCGCTCTACTCCCATTGTGATGCTCATAGCTTCAATTTCGCGGTAAGCTCTGCGTGCAATATAACTGGAATCAAAAATTGTCTGGGAGTTCTAGGGAATACACAATCCCTCTTCATTTATCCGAAACACCAAAATGCCCTTCAGGATGCGATAAATAAAAATGAACATCTAACGTAAACTCGAGTGAAGAAATTGAAAAAATTTTGTAAAACCAGATGGGTAGAACAGCATGAGTCCGTCGCAACATACCTCCATATGCAACTAGCAGTAATTCGCGCTCTTGAAGTGATTTCCACCAACTGGAAAGGCCCAAAGACCTCGTCTGGAGCTTTCCAACTGCTTTCAGCTATAAAAACCGCAAATTTCCAGATATCCGTGCATATTTGGAGTTCGGTGCATTCTCTCACATTGTCTCTGAGTCGTGTACTTCAAGGAGAAAATCAAGATCTGGGAGAGGCTATCAAATTGGCTGATGATGCGAAAGAAACTTTGATGGAAAGAAGAGAAAACGCTAAGGGTGAGTTCAGACAAATTTTCAAAACCGTGAGCGAAATTAGCGAGCAATACGAAATTGAATTGTGAAAGCCAAGGATTGCGTCGAAATAGACCCAACGGCCAACGTACAAACTGCTTCAGTTGAAGATTATTTCCGTATAACAATCTACATACCGCACATTGATTCGTTTCTGACACAATGGCAAGATCGATTCTTAACTCATCGTAATATTTTATCAAATTTCGCTTGCCTGAGTGCTGAGCTCAACTATTCCAATCATACTGTTAAATTTTGCACGACGATTCCCGTGAAATCTGGGTGAACGAAGTACAACTTTTTGACAATAAAATTTCCGTACTCCGAAAATAAATTTCCTATCTTTTTCATTGATTACGTAACTTGAGTTTGCAAATGCTAGGCGAACCGGAAACCGAAGTCTTTTGAATTCAAAAGGTACGTCGGAAGGAAATAATTGATGAGACGGCATTCCTGACGATTCCAGCGAAATCAGAAACTCTACAGGGTAGTTGACGCTGTCAATGGACTTGTACGTTGTCACAGTGCCTAGTAACTTGTTCTGAATGTTAATGTTGAGATTGGTCACCTGGTCGTTTCTTGGAGCTAAAATTGCCCTTTCTCGGAGCCACGCGTGATTTCTAAAGTTTGCATTGATATCATGAAAGACGCTGTTAACGACATCATCTATTAAATCAGTCAAGTTGCAAAAGTTATCTGAGAATGTTACTGAGTAATTTCCTAGCGTATTCATGAATGTTCCTTCTCCAATGCGAAGAAGCTGGCGCGAAAATTATCGAGAGTACTCATCGCGTTGCAGCCGAACACACATATTTGTTAATAATGTCAATTTCGCACTCGTCTCCATAAATATGAAGACTTGAGGCGCGCATTTATCTCATCTCCTGCCGTCCCTCTTGATATTACAGGAAGAGTTTGACGAAAATCCCTAGCGAGCAGCAAGAGTGCTCCTCCCATCGTCGTGTCCTGTCCTCTCAGATCTTGCAGAGTTCTGTCTAAAGCTTCCAGAGCTTTTTTGTGCCATAGTGCATTCATCCCAAATGATGATCTTGCACGTTTTCAGAACTGTGGCTTGTCCGGAGTTTTTCCGACTAGCGCAAATTGGGGCATCGGTTGCTGAGAGATTCAGGGGTAATTTAAGCGCTGAGTGAGCTTGCGTTCGTATGCAAATCTCTTATCTTCTATTAGAAGAGGTTCATTTATTTCCACGAATCGGAACAGTTCTTCCCGATTGTAATTGGTTTCACGTACAACATCAGTATCTGCAACGTCTATGACGTCTCAGTAGTTGTAGAGGTTTGTTGATGATAGCCAAACATGTATATCAACGCTTTGTTGTAAATAATATATGACGTCTGTCAATCAGGATTGTTCGCCGCTCTACGAAATTGTAGCAGATAATCTTCACTCAAAGGTGTATACTTGGCCAAGAGCATCACTTCTCCTTGTCGTTGAACCAGGTACTTCAGCACTCTTTGATAGAATTGTTTTTTTTATGCATTCCACGTGTAGTACTGCGGAATTTCTGAATACAGAAACGTCTTAGCAAACGGATTTTCTGAACATAATTTAAAAAAAGCTGTAAGAGTGGTATTTGGCGGGTTAGCTGAATTGTGCCGCATTCTGAGTTGTAAATGTAATCCTTTGGCCGTTTTCGAGGTACACGGCAAGACGGACGACAGTTGGATGACGGTCGTGAATGGGAAAGCTCAAAATTCTCCAAACTGCTTCATTACTGGATATGTACCGTCCCATTTGATATAAACTTATTTCATCATTTTCGTTAGTGACACCGAAAATTGCCATGTCGCTCCCTTTGTTGATTTATTTGGAAATATATTTTATTGATTTTACAGAATTGCGATATTCAACGTTAATATGAGCCTGAAAATTTTTCGAAAGCAGAGGAGTGTTTACAACTGTCATGTGTCCTCCGTCTTGAGGTATTCTTCTTTTGTATGTCGGGTAGCCATCTTCTCCAGTTTGAGTTTCAAGTAGGAAAGCACGCGCGTATCTTTTCGTGCACTTTCATACAAGGGGATGTACTATTGAATGTTCCGCAAGGATCGTGGATCATGCTTGTGCTAACGACTTTGAATAAGTGCGGATCTGTTTCTTTGTCAGGAAGTTATGCTGAGATGATCTTGTCAATGTGATCAGAATGAATTCTTTCTCTTAGCCAGATGAATATGTGAGCATGCGGTAACCCTCTCTTCTGCCACTCAGTTGTATACATGAAGCATTGCTGCTTGACAACTCTCACGGTCAGGTCATGTCGGTCTCCTGCAGTCTGTCCCGGAAGCAAAAGAGACTCAATTTCATCGCATTTACGATTGTAAGCGAATGTAATAAATAAATTAGGGCGCCCGTAATTTCTTACGCAAGTATGGCCTCTTGCGTATATTCGTGCATACGTCGAAGGCTGCCTTTAAATGAAGAAGTGTAGCATTACATAAACACATCGCCCTTTTACTTTAGTTGTCATGTGCACATAAATAATGTATAAACAAATATGAATGTATACAAACAACATTCTACCCAAATTAGTTACATTGAACTCAGCGGGAGTTTATACAAAGACTGCACACGCCGCACATAACGAGGATCTTGTTACACTTGTGCGGACGGTCAAAGACACCGCCAAAGACAGTCGCAATGACCAACTGATCACAACGTCAGTTTGTCAATGCGACTGACATATTTATATATTTATTGCAACCATATGTTGACTTAGCATATTTTAGAATTATGCATTTTAGTTTGTATGTATTAGTAATGTATCTATTTGTATATGTTTTAGTTCGTAAATAATTTGTAAGTATTAGTGTAAGAATTTTGTATAAAAGATAAAGTATTTTCAATAAACGTTCAATTGATTCTACACCCTAAACAAGGCTCATTCATTTAGCCAGGAAGTAGTCTACAATTCCCTACATGGCGATCCTGCCAGGCTTTTAATAACAATTCACTCCGCTCTATATAGCGAAATCGCCAGCCATAGTTAAAGAAAATAACTTATGTGGCTCATAGCGATACCACCAGCCGAAAATATAAAATCCAAAGGCAAAACAAGTTAGCCTATGAAAGTACTGGTGGTTAAATTTATGAGGTACGTCATGGAAATACACTAAGGATATCAACCCAAGGATCGAACCCCAAAAATAGATGACATCGACGGCGCGCAAAAAGAAGTGGAACATTGATAATCTCGTGACTGGCAGCAAATATTGATAAGTTGGTAATATGACTGGTAATATGACTGGCGTTAAACATTGGTAATTTGGAGACACAACTAGCGGCAAGACTGGCGGCGAATATTTAGAAATATTATGTATAATAATAATTACAAATATTATGTATGATAACTTAGAAAATTGGATAGGCACGCCTCACGGCCGCTGAACCAAGAGCAATTTACTTTGCTTAGGGAATGGAATCACAAATTTTAAAAGTATGCGCTAATAAGCGCGTGCTAGCTTCATGTCAATGCAAAATAAATTAAAGAATATTTGTTTAATAAATAGATAACATGCAAGAAATTAAGACTCAAGAAGAATTTGACAGAATTTTCAAGAAATGCCACAATACTATTAAAGAGTTTATAATAATTTCTGAACAAATCCTAAAAAAAAAAAAATCTAAATTTTCATAACAATGGCATGGTGGAAAGTTGCACTTAACGGTATACTGATAGGAATAGCAGGGTACGAGGTAGGCAAAGAAAGTTCAGCAGATCAAAAACCTGAAGATAGATTAGTCAAATACGAACCACATCCTATTATTGAACAGAAAGAAGAGATCTCCGATAAATGGTTGACAATCTTAGCATGTTTAGCTACATGTTTAATTGTCGCAATTGCAGTTTTAATCAAAAATTATATAAAAAATAAATTAAGACGGTTGAACAATGTACAACAAAGCGTCTAAACGCAAAGTTTATAAACTAAGAAATGAATAAATGGCAAGAAATATATGATACCTTATCTGAAGAAAAAATAAAAGCTGATAAATCAAACAAATGCATAAATAAAAATATTAATATAAAAACAGAAACTATAGTAAAGCATTTTAAGATAATTTTAGAAGCCCTAAATAGCATAGGACAGGTGATTAAAGCGGTAAATAACATACTTACCAAGGAACACCAAGTAGAGTCTTACCAATTTTTCTCTGCCGTAAGGGACAAACTAGTATCTTCTTTAGCAAGATACAATATAGAATTCAATGTACCAACCACAGTAGAGGAAGACCTTCAAATAGATTTCAATTTACTTTTGGCAGAACGCGCTCAGAGCCCATTGGTAGAAGAAAATAGACGAAACCTTCAACCAATAGATATACCAGTCATAAACGTCACAATGCAAACGGTAGTTGAATTTATTAAAACTGCTTCGGCAGTATTACCAGACTTTGATGGTAAACCAGAAAATCTACATAGTTTCCTAGATGCACTCGATATACTTGAGCAAATCAAGGATACACACGAGGCGTTGGCCATTACCATGATAAAAACAAAGCTGAAGGGTACAGCAAGGAGTTTTATTAGTAATGAGACCACAATCGAACAAATCAAAAACAAATTAAAGACCGCAATAAAGGGTGAATCATTAGAGGTCTTAACCGCTAAACTATTGAACATCCAACAGCGTAACAAAACTGCTAACCAATACACAGCAGAAATTGAAAAAATTACAAGATCATTAGAAGGAGCATATATCTCTGATGGACTAAACCCAGACTTAGCCAAGAGATACTCAACGCAGGCAGCAGTTAAAGCCATGTGTAAAAACTGCTCTAATGACAAGGTCAAAGTGATCATGCAAGCAGGAACGTTCACAACAATGAACGACGCAATCTCGAAATTTACTAACAGTTGTACCGAAACCACTGGCAGCTCAAACACGATCTTAAATGTACAACATCAAAGTCAGTACAGGAGTAATTTCCGTGGAGGTTACCGTAGTAACAACTATGGAAATTACCAAAATAGAAGATACAAACCACAACCAAGTTATAACAATAATTCTAGATCATACAATAATAACAATCAAAGAGGATCACAATCCCGAAATACAAACAGACCATACACACAAACCCGTAACGTGCGCAGTTGTACCGAAACGGAAAACCAGGAAACTCCACTTCAAAATTAACAAAAAGAAAAATATGCGTAATTAATCTAAACTTAAACAGCTATATATCTACAAGGACATCATTAAACAATTCATACTCAAATTTTTTAATTGATACTGGAGCCGATATCTCCATAATTAAAAAACAGCAAATAGATAATAAAGAAAAAAGAAATACTGAACAAATCACAGATTTGAAAGGCATTGGTCAGGGAATAACTGCACTTTAGGCACAATCAAAGCAGATCTACATAAAAGGCCATGACCTTCTAATTTATCATAAATTTCATGTTGTAGAAGACAACTTTCCAATTCCATGTGATGGAATAATAGGCCTAGATTTTATAAAGAAATACAATTGTATTCTAGATTATGGAAAAACAGAGGACAAACTAATCTTAAGACCATATGATTTCCCTCAAACAATAACAATGAATCTAACAAACTGTCTGTCCGTCAACACAATCACAATTCCAGCTAGATCGGAAGTTATTAGACAAATTAAAATAAATACAAATAACAAAAACATTTTCATACCACACCAACAACTATCCGACGGCATTTATATTGCAAATACCATTACAAATAAAGAGCAAACTTTCGTTACAATTATTAACACAACACATAACAACACAACTATTCAAAATTATAAAATGAATACTGAAAATTTAAACGATTATACACTAATTGAAGCAACCACCCCACACAATAAAAGTTGCACAGATACAGAAAAATTAAAAAGATTAACTGAAAATTTTCCAAATTTTGTTAAAGCTCAATTAACATCACTTTGCACAGAATTCATAGATATATTTGCACTAGAAACAGAACCAATTACTTCTAATAATTTTTATAAACAAAAATTATATATGAAGGATGACAACCCAGTTTACATTAAAAATTATAGATTACCCCAAACACAAAAAGGTGAAATAACCAAACAAGTAAATAAGCTAACCAAAGATGATATAATAGAACCTTCAATTTCAGAATATAATAGTCCAATTTTATTAGTCCCTAAAAAATCACTCCCAGGGAAAACAGAAAAAAGATGGAGATTGGTCGTTGATTACAGACAAGTAAACAAAAACTTAGCAGCAGATAAATTCCCACTCCCAAGAATTGATGACATTCTAGATCAACTTGGAAGAGCAAAATATTTTTCATGCCTAGACCTTATGTCAGGTTTTCATCAAATAGAATTACACCCAGACTCTAGGGACATTACTTCATTCACTGCCGAAAATGGCACATATAGATTCAAAAGATTACCATATGGATTAAAAGTAGCCCCAAACTCATTCCAACGAATGATGACATTAGCATTCGCTGGCCTTAAACCATCTCAAGCATTTCTTTACATGGACGATTTAGTTGTATTAGGTTGTTCAGAAAACCATATGCTAAAAAATGTAAGAGACGTGTTCTCTGCTTGCAGAAAATACAACTTAAAATTACATCCAGATAAATGCCTATTTTTCAGCCAAGAAGTAACTTATTTAGGACATAAATGCACAAACAAGGGAATATTACCCGACCCAAGCAAATTTGAAACAGTTCAAAATTACCCAACACCAAAAACAGCCGATGAAGTTAAAAGATTCTTAGCCTTCTGTAATTATTACAGAAGATTTGTACCGAATTTTGCAGAACATTCAAGAAAGTTAACTAGACTTTGCAGAAAGAATGTTACCTTCGAATGGACAGAAGAATGTCAAAAAGCCTTTGTCTATTTAAAGGAAGCATTAATTAGTCCAAAACTCTTGCAATACCCAGATTTCGATAAAGAATTTTGCATAACGACAGATGCTAGTGGGTATGCTTGTGGAGCAGTCCTTAACCAAGAACATGATGGCAAACAGTTACCAATTGCCTACGCATCCAGGTCATTCACAAAAGGTGAAGTAAATAAAGCAACAATAGAAAAAGAATTGGCAGCAATCCATTGGGCCATAACCTTCTTCAGACCATACGTCTATGGTAGAAAATTCTTAGTAAAAACCGACCATCGCCCATTAACATACCTATTTTCAATGAAAAGTCCTTCGTCTAAGCTGACACGAGTAAGATTAGATTTAGAAGAGTACGATTTTGAGGTGGAGTATATAGCTGGTAAAGAAAATCATATAGCGGATGCATTATCCCGCATAACAATTACAAATTTAAAAGATATGTCAGTAGAAGCAAATAAAATATTTAAAATAACAACAAGATCAGCAGCTAAAAAGATCAGTAATAAAACTGAAATTAAAGAAAGCCACAAAGAGAACCCCAAAATTTACGAAGCGCTAAATAAATTTGAAGTAAAAAGACATGTCGAGCTCGTTTTCAATCCTCCGAAATTTTATTTCAAAAAAGGAAAGAAAATTTGTAGCAATTTTGATACAAGCAACCTAATTGATTGAATAAGATTGACTTAGGACAATTCTTTACCAGGCTCGAAAGAGAAGCCGGCAATTTAGGACTTGTACAAGTACAGTTGTCGTTAGGGGACAAATTGTTTAAAAAGAATTATACTGCAGTAGGCAAATTTATAGAAATGGGTAACAAAGTTCTCAAAAAATTAACAATCGCTCTAACCCCAGAGGTTATACATGTGACAAATCCCGGGAAAACTAAAGAAATCCTGCACAAATATCATGACGATCCTATTAGTGGTGGCCACCCAGGAATAAATCGCATGACAGATAAAATCAAGCAGAAATATAGCTGGCTGAATATGAAAAATGACATACAAAAATATATAAAGAACTGCATCCACTGCAAGAAAAATAAAATTAATAAACATATCAAAGAACCAATGACAATAACGGAGACACCTCCGAAGGAATTTGATATTGTACAAATTGACACAGTCGGTCCATTGCCAAAGTCGATAAATGGAAACGAATATGCAGTTACCATTATATGCGATCTAACCAAATATTTGGTAGCAATTCCAGTTCCAAGCAAACATGCAACAACTGTTGCTAAAGCCATATTCGAGCATTTCATCCTGATTTATGGTCAAATGAAAACAATTTTAACAGACATGGGAACAGAATACAAAAATAGTCTGTTCAAAGAACTGTGTAAATTGTTAAAAATTGAGCATAAAACTTCTACACCATACCATCACCAGACTCTGGGTACTGTAGAACTCAGTCACGGGACATTCAACGAATATATGCGTGCATACATATCCAGTGACAAAGACGATTGGGATGAATACCTCAGGTATTTCGCTTATTGCTACAATACAACACCATCGACAACACATAATTATTGCCCTTTCGAACTAATATTCGCAAAACAACCATCAAATTATGAATTTTTGAAAGAAGATAAAATTAGCCCGGTATACAACCATGAGGCATATGACAAAGAAGTAAAATACAAACTTCAAATAGCACAACAAAGAGCAAGAAAATTAATTCAAGAAACAAAAGAAAAGCAAAAATCAAATTACGACAAGAATAGCTATAGTAAGGAAATTAAAATAGGAGATTTAGTATTAGTTAGAGAAAAAGCCTCCCATAAGTTAGAAAATAGATATACAGGACACTATAAATAAAATAAAGTTGTAAAAATAACAACTACACTTTAATTCCACATAGCATAGGAGACAGTAATAAAAACAAAAAAGAAATCGTAATTCATAAGAATAGGCTTAAACCAATTTAAAACTCGTAGCATTAATATTTATAAGCAATGCACTTTATTCATAATAATTTAGTAATAACAAAAATACATAAGCATTCCAATTTACTCAATCATATACACGGCACAAGCCAAAAGAAAACAAAATCAAATATCAGATAAAGTATACAAACAAATAAAAATAAAAAAAAAACATGTGACAAAACAATGGTAACAAGACCCTAAAACAATTAAAATTTTGACAATTCAAACAAACATCAAGCGGTTCAAATAGATATATATAGTTGACTACAAAAATATATATCTATTTTTTTTTTGAGCGAAGGTGTAGCATTACATAAACACATCGCCCTTTTACTTTAATTGTCATGTGCACATAAATAATGTATGAACAAATATGAATGTACACAAACAACATTCTACCCAAATTAGTTACATTGACCTCAGCGGGAGTTTATACAAAGACTGCACACGCCGCACATAACGAGGATCTTGTTACACTTGTGCGGACGGTCAAAGACACCGCCAAAGACAGTCGCAATGACCAACTGATCACAACGTCAGTTTGTCAATGCGACTGACATATTTATATATTTATTGCCATATGTTGACTTAGCATATTTTAGAATTATGCATTTTAGTTTGTATGTATTAGTAATGTATCTATTTGTATATGTTTTAGTTCGTAAATAATTTGTAAGTATTAGTGTAAGAATTTTGTATAAAAGATAAAGTATTTTCAATAAACGTTCAATTGATTCTACACCCTAAACAAGGCGCATTCATTTAGCCAGGAAGTAGTCTACAATTCCCTACAGAAGGTAAAATTACCATTTGCCCAATTTTTTGTGCATTCCCATCTCTTGATAAAGCATCTCTGAGGTGGGCGTATTCTTCTGCACGGAGTTGCTTCTGATTTATTCTTAAAAATAAAAGACGCTCACTTTCAATTTTGGCATACATGTCGACCAAAAACTGTTGAAACAGTCGTCCACAACGTGATGATGTCCTTCCCTTATCATTATGCGAGAAGCGTAGAAATTCATTGCTGAAACTTTTTGGTTAGTTGGTGCATGTGACACAGAGTCAATTGGATATACGTTAGAATTGTATCCATCTTCTCCTTCCCAAAAAAGCAACTGGTATTGTAAAGCGTCGTATGATCGGTGGGTTTCGGATATACGCTGTAGCTCGTTACTTTGTTTGTGAAGAACATTATCCCTTTTATCGAACTCATTGCCAACAATGATAACTGCAACTTCGTTAGATGTTGGTGCATTGCAGCGTCGGTCATGGTCTCCCATTGGCGTTTTGTCTGCCCTTATGACAATTTTATATTCATTATTGGACATTCTTTCGAGAGCATTCTTAAACATGCGTACTAAGCTGTTTCTGTACTGTAACTTTTGTTATAATGCGACTACAATATGGCGATTTACGCCTAGAATATTTCCACAACGACAATCCGTCTAAATATCGGTATTTTCTGTAAAATAGATCTGCAAATATTGCGGATTCTTATAAGGTTCAGGTAACAGCGATCTTGCTCGTTGGTAAATCTGTCCTTGAATTTTGAATGTAGGCATGTACCCTGCTTCTGTTACTATTTTGGTTGATCCGAAGGATGTCATTTGTCAAAGCAAGAGTTGTACCTGCGTATGTTTTGTATGGAAAGTTTAGAATCGTCAGTCATCCCGGACGTCGAACTTAGCAGCGGCTCAGGTGGTTCACGAAGTGCTGGCCAGACACCTTTCCGTTGCTGCAACAGATTCCTGGCGATTCGTTTTTAAATTTTCTCGCATTACAATATAAGCAAATCACATCCATATGACCAATATTTATTTTTGAATGTAAATTATAGTCAACTGTCTTCTTTCAAGTTGTTCTTCAGTCTCGTCTTCTCTCGATTCCTTTTTTTTTTGGCTGCAGAAGTGTTTCTTGGTAATGACCTTTTCCTTTTCGGAGGCATGTTAAGTAAATACTATCGATAAAACTTGAATCCAGTATGACGAATTTAACGCATGAAACTCAGCCCCGGCCGACGTTGTTCTGCCCAAAAATTTACTTGACTTCATCATTAAAATTTGGCTCTTGTCCTATTATTTTGGTCAATATCTTCAAAACAGGGTCTCCCATGGGACCAAGAACCATTCCTGGTTAGAACCTTCATCATCACTTTTCATTTGAAACCCATATTGTACAAACACCTTCTAGGTCCACATTTTGATCAATATCTCGAAAACAGAGTGTAACAGAGGACTAATAACCATTTCTCGTTAAAACCCTCATCACCACCTTTCATTTACACCCATATCATACAAACACCTTCTGGTTCGAAAACGGAGTGTCACATGGGACTAATAACCATTCTCCGTTAAAACCACCTTCAACACCTTTCATTTGATACCCATATCATACAAACACCTTCTAGGGCCCACCTGGTCCACATTTTGACCAATATCTCGAAAACGGAGTATCACATGGGACTAATAACCATTCCTCCTTAAAAGCCTCACCACCACCCTTCATTTAATACCCATATCATATAAACACCTTGTCCACATTTTGGTCAATAACTCGGAAACGGCGGTTAATTTTGCAAAAAAGGCTTTCCTTAGGACCTTCTGCAGTAACAAACGAATAACTGTGCAATTTTTCACGTCTTTCTGTCCTGTAGTTCCAACCAAAATCTCTTTAAGCATGGTATTTATCATGTATTTATTTTGTAAAAAAACAATAAGCATCTGATATTTTGATCAGCTTGGATTATCTTTACTTGTTTGGTTAATACTCATAACTTTTTTATATATATACGAGGTGTGTTCAAAAAGTATCGCGAATTTTGGGTTTTTTCTAAAATTATTTATTTATTCATGAATATCTATTTTGTCCCTTTCAAAGTAATCCCCATGAGATATTATACACTTGTGCCAACGGTTTTTCCAATCTTCGAAGCACTTCAAAAAATCATTTTCTTGTATCTTGTTCAGCTCCTCCTTCGATGCCGTCTTTATCTCGTCAAGAGAAGCGTAACGTCGTCCTTTCATGGGCCTCTTCAGTTTAGGGAACAAGAAAAAGTCACAGGGGGCCAGATCTGGGGAATACGGTGGCTGCGGCATCATTAGTGTGTTGTTTTTGGCCAAAAAGTCGCGCACAAGCAACGATGCGTGAGCAGGGGCGTTATCGTGGTGCAAAAGCCAATTTTTGTTCTTCTTTGCACACCTTCTCGGCCTTCTGAGAACATTTTGTACCACCGATAAACGTTGCTTCGGTCCAAAGTAGCTTCTCCGTATGCCACAGTCAACATTCGGAATGCATCCGCGCACTTAATTTCGTTTTTCACACAAAATTTGATACAGGTTCTTTGATCCATTTTTTTGAATAGGTAAAAATCGAAGACGATCCAAAACACGTGCAAGCAAAGCAGCTGTCAACAATTAACTGACATGAGTACCAACATAACGCCACAAAAAATTCGAAATTCGAATATACGTAACCAGCGAAAATTCAAAATTCGCGATTCGTTTTGAACACACCTCGTATAAGTATAGCTAATTTGATTTATGTGCCGGCATTTATATTAGATATTACTATTTTGGATTAAAGTTTTTGTACACAACAAAAAATGTTTGTATCAATTAAAAAAGGTGAGTAAATAAAGTGTAAATAAAGAAATGAAAAGAAAGGACGAAGCCTACAAGGCAACGCTGAGAGCGAATGCAACGAGGAGTGTGTGTGAACACTACCGCGAGTTGAAAGGGAAGCGAGGCAGCTTTTCCGGGCGAAAAAAAGAGAGGCAGAAAAGCGTGAAATAAAGGAGCTTGAGATGCTGGCCAACGGGAATAATGCCCGAAAATTCTATTAAAAAATTCGACGAATGACAGAAGGTTTTAAACCCGGGGCAAACTCCTGTAACAATGAGAACGGCGACCTGGTGGCACATGTTCAGAGAGCACTCAAAATATGGAGGGATCACTTCTCTGCCCTTTTAAATGGAGAAACTGCGCAAGAAACCAGAGAAGATGCCGAACCCGACCCCACAATCGAAGATGATGGAATTGACGTTTCACAACCCGACTATAATGAGGTGCGAATAGCAATATCCCGATTGAAAAACAATAAAGCAGCTGGCGCTGATGGTTTGCCTGCTGAGCTATTCAAACACGGAGGCGAGGAGCTGTTAAGGCGCATGCATCAGCTTCTATGCAGAATATGGTTGGATGAATGCATGCCTGAAGATTGGAATCCAAGTGTTCTCTGCCCAATCCACAAGAAGGGCGATCCTGCAAACTGCGCCAACTATCGCGGAATCAGCCTTTTGACTGATTGGACCTTATCAGTGTGGCTTTAGACCTGGTAAATCTACCATCAACCAGATTTTTACAATACGCCAAATCTATGAAAAAACCCGTGAGAAAAAAATCGACACACGTCATCTATTTGTTGATTTTAAAGCCGCTTTCGAGAGCACGAAAAGGAGCTGCCTATATGCCGCTATGTCTGAATTTGGGTTCCCCGCAAAACTTATACGGCTATGCAAAATGACCTTGAGCACCTCACCGAGCCGTTTGAAACTAAACGAGGTTTCAGACAGGGTTTCGTGCGATTTCTTTAATTTAATGCTGGAGCAAAGCAAGCTGCAGAACTTAACCGCGCTGGAACAATATTTTATAAAAGCGTGCAACTATTGGCATATGCTGACGATATTGATATCATTGGCATGAACAACCGCGCCGTAACTTCTGCTTACTCCAAATTAGAAAAAGAAGCGGAGAAAATGGGTTTGGTGCTGAACAAAGGCAAAACGAAGTACCTTCTGTCATCATGCAAAGAGTCAGCGCATTCGCGCCTTGGCAACCAAGCCACTGTTTGCAGCAATATTTTTGAAATAGTAAAGGACTTCGTTTACCTGGGAACCAGCATTAACACCAACAATAATGTTAGCCTAGAAATCCGACGAAGAATTACTTTTGCAAACAAATGCTACTTCGGACTGAGTAGGCAATTGAAAAGTAAAGTACTCTCCCGACGAACGAAAATAACACTCTACATGTCACTCATCGCACCCGTCCTGCTATATGGTGCAGAAGCGTGGACACTAACAACATCTGATGAGGCGGCTCTGGGAGTATTCGAGAGAAAGGTTCTTGGAAAGATTTGTGGACCTCTACGCGTTGGCGACGGCGAGTACCGAAGAATATTTAATGATGAGCTGTATGAACTTTACGCAACGCCGCATAGTTCAGCGAATTAAAACACAGCGGCTTCGCTGGCTAGGCCACGTTGTGCGAATGAGCGAAGATGCTCCAGCCCAGAAGGTATTCTTATCGGCACCTGCCGGTGGAAGCAGAGGAAGGGGGAGACCACCACTCCGATGGAAGGACCAAGTGGAGACCGAATTGGCGCCAGTGGGCGCAACGAAGAAACGACTGGCGAGCTATGTTAGATGACCATTTTAAGAAGAAGAAGAAATAAAGTGTAGTGATTATAAAAAACTAAATACACGCATATTTATTTAAACAGTTTAGGTATTTGATTGGATATAACTCATATTTAAATTAAAAGATTATGTTCTTAAATCAAACACGTTTGGTATTGAAATTAACAAAAACCATGCTTAGATCAAAAAGGAACCTTTTTACATTAAATGTTAACGTTTTTGATTCAAAATTGTAAAGTGTGTAAAATAAAATTGGAAAATATCAAAACACAATGTTATAATGCACATTTTTAAAGCAAAAAAATTCATATTTTACAATGTTTTTTCCCTGAGTGTACTCATCGTTGATATTGTCACCGGTGCCAGGAGACATAGTACACACACAATTTGTCTCGTTATGTGACCGAAACATAATTTACACAGCGAGGCAAATATGATTAACGTAAAACAGCAGTTCCTGTTAAATTCCTAAATACCGCATCATCCGAATAGGCAATTGCTTGAGGCAGCGCTACCCCTGGTAGATAAGGACACATCTTCGTAAGCACTACGATGAGAGATGACACCACATATCAAAGCAACCAAAGCTGCAAGGGCTGGGAACAACAATATTGATACAGAGAGAAACAAGAGGCTCTCTGAAACAAACTCGATCTGGTTTCCGTAATAGGTCGAACTCTTAGCTATCCGACACCATAACAATTACCTACTCGGAGGAGCAGGCCCCTCTAACACCAGTCTCACTTAAATTCAATATATCTTTTACTTTGATGTTATATGCCGGAAATCGAACTTGGAAACTTGGTATGAAAGGCCAATACACTACGCCTATATTGCCGCGAAATCGCCATTAAAGTTACAAAATTATCGAATTAAACACTTGCATTTGTCATAAAATTTTTTTTTTTTTAAATTATCGTAAGGGCCGTCCGAACACCTGCACTCCTGCATGTGTGACTTGAATGTCTCTTTCCTTTTTTCTCGCTGCAGTTCACAGCTGTGCTGTAACCAACCAATCTAAAGCTCCCGTTCTAGGGATGCGCATAGGCCACATACACTTAAACACGAGAGTGGTCTCACAAAAGCTCCGATCGGAGTCCCTCAGGGACTCTAGCACGAAGGCAAGGCACGACGTGACTGACTAAATTATAATGCGCTGATTGGTCGAAATTGAAATAGACTGAACTTTCTGCTCGAATTTTCAGGTGGTTAATTACCCATCAACGGAAATTTCAGGTGGGTAGTACTACCCACCACACCCACGTCTTCCGCCGCCACTGAACATAATCATACAACATTGAGAGCGAAATTATCGTAAGGGACAAACATATGATTTCTTCGCGAACTGCGAATTTTTTCCAAAAAAAAAGAAGTTTATATCAATCTGAATTTCTATGATTTTTCAAAAATTGATAAAAAAAATGATAAATTTTTTTTTTGTTTAACTTTAAAATTCAAAAAAAAAAAACACACCCCTCAAATTTTTTTTATGTTTTGAAACATCTTCTTTATAAAATTTCATATTCAGCACGGAAATCCACTTGCCCGACTTGCTGTAATAAGTTCTCTCCCATTAGACTTAAATTGCATTTGTGTAAACCCATTTTTTATGCATTATTTGCTTTAAAAAATATATATATAAAATAAAAGTGTGTAATTCAATATTTCCGTATATTATAGCAAATAGCATGTTATATGAAGTTCAAAAAAGAAATTGTAAATAACTTTACAACTTTTAAGTTTATTATATTTTTTTACGGATTAAAAAAAAAATTGCGAAAAAATTGTAAATTTTTGGCATCAAATAAAAAAAATAACAATCTCCAATTTTTTGATATTTGATAGCCCCAAGTATGGTTTATAAGAAATTAAAGTAAGTTTTAACATTCACTTGCCCGATTGATTTTGGTAGATTTGTTTCGAATGGTGTATTAGCGTGTGTACGAGTATTCATTAGGCAAAGCTTTAGGAAAGACACATTTCATGTGCATTTGCTTGTTTTTTAACAGCTTTCGTATTAACTAATGAAATATTTAATAGCATATGTGCATACATATATTCATACTGACTTTTCTATGTACATTTATAAGAAAACAAAACAACATCCCAGTAAGCACAATGCCTTATCTTTTAGAAATTTCCGGAGGAGTTTCAATAAATTACATAAGTAAAAAAAAACTAATTCAAATTTTTGTTAGACATTGTTTTGAAGGTTGCGTTAGAGCAAGTGTTTTTTAATGTCGATAAATACATTATTATATATTAAATATTATACCTATATAAAAATTGTTTTGAGATGTTTATGATAACCTACCTCAGTGTTTGTTGGGTTACGGCTAAAAAGAATTTGTGCATTCTACTGTTACTTCTACTGTTACTTCGTTTTTAGAACGATGTGAAGTGATAAAAGAAAATTTTAAGTGAACGTGTTTATAAAAAGTATAAATTTAATAGATTATCAAAGCCTTAAATTTGTTAAAAGTAAGTCATTATTATTTTATTTTATTTGATTGTACTTCATAATTTTATTATTTAGTGACTACTTCATTTAAAATGCATGAGTTATTCGAAGTGTGGCTAGCTTGCAAAAATGAAAAGCAATGTGAAGTAAAAATGGTGACAAATCATATTAAAAACAAGGCTGCTATTTTACCAAACTTGGAAGAGTTAAATAGTGAAATGAAGTTACTTCATTTCAAGTTAAAAAATATGTGGATTGCTACTAACAGGGACAAGTAAAATTTTTTAAAAAAGTATACTGGCTATCTCAACACCGACTTTAATTTAACCAAATGTGTACAAAATATGGTATGTTACAATACATTTTACATAGTCACAAAGTGAAGTGAAAGAAAATAAATCTAAGCAAATATACTTATACATACATATGTATGTATACAGTGCTGTGCAAAACGGAAATTATCCCATGAGCGATTTAGTACATCTGTGACTAAAAATATGCAACCAATTTCAAAAAAATTACTACCAAATCATTTTAATTAAATTTTAAAAGTAAGTACTTAGGACAGCACTGCACATACGTATATATGTATGTAATTCCAATTTATTGATAATTTTAAACTCGTTTTTTTGCTTTTGTTGTTTAGTTAATCTATAATTTAACAACGTATAATTAATAATTATGGACAAAAATGGTTTATTTTATGTTTTATTTCACTTTTCAGAGTTTATAGTTAAAAGTTTATGTACAGTTTATGTACAGATTGTTACTATTAAATCTTAGGAACCAATGGCAACAGGTAATGGAGCTTCCACTTCTAAGCGCGGTCGCCCACGTTCGAGCAGTGAATCAGAACGTAAAAAACGAAGACGAGTTGCGGAGCTATGTAGCAATTACAGTTCCGATGTATTGGCAAAAGCTGCTACTAAAAAATGTCAACTGAAATGCCAATTAAATAATAAAGAAATATCGTTCATAAACGGGTCTTAAGCCTTGTATATCGATTTAGGTTACAGCAGATCAAAATATATGGACATGCGTTTATATAACCTTAAGATGCTGGGTGACAAATTTTACCCAAGTTACGATAAATTAAGGGAAGCTAAGACTGACTTTTACCCACCCAACATATCAGTGAGTGAACTCGGTGCAGAAGTAAAGTTACAATCTCTTCTGCACCACACTGTCCAACGTATAATTGGTTCGTTGGAAATTGAAAAATTAAAGATCGCTAATGGAAAGGAACTTACTTTATATGGTAAATGGCAAGCAAAGGTGGAGTGGTACTGTAACTGAACCATCAACATCTGCTCAAGCTAAGATTTTAAATGATCAGCAAAATTTGACGGAAAGTAGCGTTTTTATATGTGCCCCTTCAACTCACTTTAAATGAAAATAACTACAAGTTATGGGAAAATGAACGACCATCATCAACACGCTTATGCCGTCCAATAAAATTTCAATTCAAGAAAGAGACAGTGGAAGATACGTTAAGAGAGTTCAATTTTTACTCCGAAGAAATAAGAAATTTAGAGTAAATATATATTTTAAGAGAAGCGTTAGCATTTACAGTTACATTCAAATTACAGTGCCCTATGGTGGATGGAAAAGTTTGCAATGCCCTGACTGGCCAAAAGTAAACGGCATCATGCAACATTTGTAAAGCAAATCCATCTGAAATTAATAATTTAGAACAAATTAAACAGTTAAAGGTAATTAAAAAAATTAAAACAATCCAGTTTAAATAGTTTGGTTAATTAAATTTTTAAAGGTAAACACTGCAAATTTTCAATTTGGTCTTTCAACTTTACATTGTTGGATACGTTTTATGAAGTGCGTATTGCATATATCCTATAATCTGGAATTTAAAAAGGGATTTGCATCAGGAGAAAACAAAGTGAAAAAAGAGGAACGGAAGCGACAGATTCAGAATAAACTTAAACAAAATCTATCGATTTGTGTAGATTTTGTAAAGCCTGGTTATGGAAGCACATATGATGGCAATACTGCCCGGCGTTTTTTTTTTTAGAAACGGAAATTGTTTGGCAATGCACTGATAATGATGTAAACCTCATAAAACGATTTAGGAATATTTTACAAGTTTTATGTTGCGGGAACAGAATTGACACGGAACAGTTTGAATCCTACACCAAAGAAACAGCAGAGATGTTTGTTCAACTTTATGGCTGGTATAATATGCCTCCATCTGTCCATAAAGTTTTACTACATGGAAGGCAAGTAATAGAAGCTATAACAATTCCAATTGGGCGATTATCTGAAGAGGCCCAGGAAGCGTCGAATAAAGTCTCGTCTGGAGTCGAAAATAATTTAGATGTATTTTATTATCATTTTGATTTCATCAGACCCGCTTATTAGTAGCTTACGCATTAAAAGAGATAAGCCATCTAAAGAACTGGCACCAGAAGCGCTGGAAATGCTTATAAATTGAATATGTAGCTTTAAGCATATTTTAAAAAATATGTATGAATGAAACTAACTATGTAAGTTATGGTGCAGATAACCAAATTTCGGTAATCTTTGTAAAGGATATTTTGAAAAAAAAAAAAAAATTATGAAAAGGGTAACCCCTTTTAAAATATGATAATACAACTTTTCTTTAATTTCATATACTATATATGCTTATATATCAATTTTGAGCATTCTAACTTCATTGGTTTTGAAAATATTGCAATTTAAACGTTTTTCAAAATTACCGTTATATGGGGAGGGGGAGTATTTGTAGACGGATTAAGCCCATTTTAGCAGGCTTTACTATTATTCATCAAAGAAACATGTGTGCCAACTTTGAAATATGTAGGTCGATTTTTACTATTTATGGCCAACTTTTGTATGAAGTGCCCCCACTGTGCGCTTGTTCAATTTAATTTCAATAAATCAATAAAAGTGCTAAATATCAAAAAAAATGCTCTTCTGTAAAATTTGCTTTTTGTCCCTTACGATAATTGTGCGCAACAACCAGATATTAACTTCAAACGGCTACAGTGTGCCCAACATGTCTTTGCGATGCAACTCTCTCCTCTTCTGGGCTGTTTATTCTCCTTCACCCCTTTCAACACGCACGCTAAACCTGGCTCTTTCTTCTGGGATATCAGCATCTTCTTCAGGAGACAGCTACCCGCTTCCTCTGTCCTACTAGGCTTCTTCTGCTTCATCTCAAAGATCACTTCTTTGGTGCTGTGCCCAAAGATCAGAGCTACTTCTTGGTCGCTGTAAGTCTTGTAAGGATTTGCTCTCCTGCACCAGTTACTGCCCACAACTTAGCTTCTTGTAATAGTCTTACCTTTCCCGCTGACCAAGCTACTCCGAATAATAGAACGTGATGCACCCTATCCAGTCAGCAAACACTCTTTCCGTTCCACGTAGCCGTCAACAGTAACATTACTCGCTTTCCGTCTGAGTTGTGAACTGATTTTCCACACTTTAATCATTTAATGGTATCTTAGTTTTTATGTTGTTTTCCATTTCATGCGTCCAGAATTGCGTCCACCAAATCTGGCGGTTCCACTTCCACGCGTTAAGCTTTGTACGCTGGTTTACTTAAAAGCGAGGCTGTTTCCTGCGTCAAAGCATGATGAGAAGAAGAAGAGATAGACCCACCAATAAGTATACCGAAATGATCAGGGCGATGAGCTTTGTAGATGCCGTTCGGAGTCGGCAAAAAACTGTAGGTCCCACCAATTTGTAGGGAAAATTCAAATCGGCACACCACAAATTGGAAGAGAAGCTTGGCGCAAAAATCTCTTCTTAGGAGGTTTATGATGATATACCTGTTGTATATCGCGCCATAGAGAGAGAGAGAATATTAAAAACACCACCATTGAAGAAAAGTTCACAGAAACAAAAAAACTCATTGGAATCTTTGCTGTTCAAATCACATAACATCAAAATCTCAACACTTGTAAAGGTACAATATTCGCACCAAGGCCGTACTTAGGGGGAGGGTTACGGAGGTTTGAACCCGCCCCCCGAAATGTTGAAACAAGCACGCGGTTTCATACATTTTTAGAACACAGTATTATTTTCAACAAGAGTTCTAGTGTGTTCCTTTATTCTCATAAATTTGTACGGATAAAAAAAATTTACAAAAACTCGAAAATTTCTTTAAGGACTTAAGGTTAACACAATGTTATACTAAAATTGCAAAATTTACAAAACTGCAAGCTCTAAAATATTATGAAAATTCTGAGACAGTAGCTGAAAATTTTGACTGTGCACAAGTTTTTGACCTTTATTTTAAAATTTTTGCAATATATGTGTGTACATTGGCATATACTGTTATAGAAAATTTGTAAAAATAAGTTTACTAATGTCTAAAGTTGGTGAAAATTTCAAGAAAATATCTTTACTCAAACTTGTTCTCTCTAGTGTATATGTTTGTTTTATGTTCTGTTTTTAAATTCAAGTTGAACTTGCAATAGTTCTCGTTACTTTTTGAATAATAGTAATAATTTTGAAGAAAAAAAATTTGCATATGTTTTCCTGTTTTCGAAAAATCTACCACGGTTTTTTTAAAATCTACGACAGAAAAAATGTTGGAAGTGTCGACACTGGTGTGTATTTCTCATTACGACGTTTCATTTTAATAATGTGAAACCCCCCCCCCGCCCCCCCCCCCCGAAAAAAATTCAGCCTACGGCCTTGATTCGCACCATGCTTAAATTATATGAAAGAAGAGGAAATATTTAAAAACCTTAAAGAACAGTGGGTTTCGTCAGCCTACAAGTTTCACAAAAAAGTGGAAGGCAAACAAGTGACCTGTGGCGCTGTAATTCTCACGTTCGATTTATATAAGTTACCTGAGAAAATTGACATTTCGTAGTACTCCACGAAAATAACACCATATTACGCCAATCCCATGAGGTTTAGAAACTGTCAATCACTCGGCCACACAACAAAGCGTTGTAGTAAATCCCCTCTATGCGAGACGTGCTCTCTGCCTCCCTAAAACCTTTCAGCTTGTTCTCGCACTCTTTGCATAAATTGCACCGGCAACCATGCTTCTTCTAGCAGAACGTGCCCAAAGTATGAACAAATGAAAGAAATAATCACCATTGAAACTGACAACAAGTACTCGATTCATGAAGCGATAAAAAAACATAAGGCACAAATCCCACCTTCACTCACTAACCTAATTTCTTCTTTCAAAAATACGTTAAAAGGGAGCTCAACAGCACAACAACTTACACACAACGAACAAAACGCTCAAACCGCTCAACCATCTACCAACAACACGTTAAACTCTACTTAAGGACTATCGAACCCAATTGACATCGCGATTCAAGAACTTGAAACAAACAATGTAACAACTCAAAACAATACAACAACATCAAATACAATAAACAACTTCTCACCACAAGTAGTCGAAGACTCTACAACAAACTCACTACTTCTCAACAATGAATCCTCAAGATCATACAATGGAACATACGTGGTATGTTTAACAACTAACCCGACATAAAAAGTCTCATCAACGAAAACTCCAGTGATCTCATTGCATTGCAGGAAACTCACCTGCCATGAAACTAATCCGCATTCGTACCCAACCGATATTTTAGGTATTTCCACCAATGAATGGCCATTTTAATTCAGAAATCGCTAACCCAAAACTTTTTGTTAGCTTTTAGCAACTTGGCTTTAGCCTTAGAGATGGATATTAATTATAAAATTTCTATCATAAAGGCCCGGTTTTTCAGTCCTTGGTTAAGCTCAGTTTAAACTAAGTTTGCTTAAACTCGGTATAAATTTAAACTCCAGTTAAACTGCAGAGCGGTTTTTCAGTGTGAGTTTAAGGCTGCTTTTAACATTTGCTTTTTATACGGCAACATTGGTTTTTTCTTTATCTAGATACGGCAACAGATAATATTTGTATACATATTCAACGTCATTGCTTCTCCTCAGTATTGTAATAGTTAGCATTTCGCCAATTTCTGCATCACTATAATCACTTTCGTCAGATGATATATCCAGTATTTAATTAAATATAAAAATATCGTCCTTTCTTAATTGCGTTCAGCTTATTGTTTCACAACCAAAACCATCAAATATGCAAAACAGCTGACAGGTTAACTAGAGTTTAACCCTGCCGAATTGACCGCTTAAACTACGTTTAAACTTCGTTTAAAGTTGACTGAAAAACTGCGTAACAAGTTTAAGGTTAGTTTAACTGACAAATTGAGTTAAACTTTTACTGAAAAACCGGGCCAAACTGGTACATACCCCCACAGTAGAAATTTAATCAAGCGGATATCTCAAGTTTACTCTCATTTTCTACTCCAACCATATTACTAGGCGACTTTAAAGTCTACTACCAACCGTAGAGGCCAAATACTTGAAGACATTGTGCTAGCATAGAACCTCGCTGTACTCAATAATGGTGCACCAACTCCCTTTTTCACCCATCACTCCTTTTCACATACAGATATTATTTTTTCTTCCATTTCCATAGCCCCTAAAATATCATCTTATAAACTTAACGACCCTTGCAATAGCGATCATTTCCCGATGATCTCCCTTTTTATCTCTAAAAGGCTCTTGGTTTGCAAAACTCAACGGCCTTATAAGCCCAAAATCAATTCACTTCGAAGAAAGGCTTAGGTGTCATCGATCCCTTGCTCCTCTAATACACTGTTACCTAAGAATCACTTATCTGTTCTAAGCATAGACTTCGAGAAAGCTTTCGACCGCATCGGCGAACATGTTGTCTAACGAGAGCTAAAAAGATGGAAAGGGTCGCCTTTATCAGTGACTCTGTTTACTATGGCATTTAATTAACTTAGTTCAATTATCTCACCGGTCAACCATATAATTTAAGCCGATGAGGGTTTTATGTACTCTGAACAAAGGCAGCTAAGCCAATTAAAAAACATGTTCTTGGATTTTTTCAACAACATCGCCAACTGGAGTGAAGCCTCAGGTGCAAAGATATCCATTAGCAAATCTTCAACTTTCCACATATTGCAGAAAGCACACGTGGTCATTTCCCAACCTCTCCTTCCTTAAAATTCCGATCCCTCATACAAACACCCTTAGAATCTTAGGCGTAACCTTTGATAAAAAACTTACTTTTAAGCAAAATTTACAGAGGTAATATAAGTAAATTTACTTTCCACTTGTGCAAGAATTAAAGCCGCGAGACCATGCAATGCGTCGTGATTTTGGTGTATGGGCCGAAAATGAGATTGATTTCGATGCTGATTTTCATCGCAAAATTTTGTTCAGTGATGAGGCTCATTTTTGGTTGAATGGCTACGTCAACAAGCAAAATTGCCGCATTTGGAGTGAAGAGAATCCACATGAGACCCTTGAAACGCCATTACATCAACAAAAACTGACTGTTTGGTGTGCTCTATGGGCTGGTGGAGTCATTGGGCCATACTTCTTCCGCAATAATGCTGGAGAGGCAGCTACCGTTAATGGAGACCGGTATAGAGCCATGATAACCGACTATTTTGTTCCCGAATTGGATGGCATGAATGTGGATGAGTTGTGGTTCCAACAAGACGGCGCTACATGCCACACAGCGCACGTCACAATCGATTTATTGAAGGAAACATTCGATGAGCGCATAATTTCGCGGAATGGACCTGTCAATTGGCCACCAAGGTCGTGTGATTTGACACCATTGGATTATTTTCTTTGGGGATATGTGAAGTCGCTCGTCTACACCAACAAACCAGAAACGTTAGGGGAATTGGAAGCCAACATTCGTGGCGTTATTGCCGACATACGGCCCCATATGCTCGAAAAAGTGGTTGAAAATTGGACCTGTAGAATTGGCTTTATTCGAGCCAGCCGCGGCGGCCACATGCCCGAAATCATATTTAAACATTAATGGCATAAAATTATCCTTCCAATAAAGCCAAATTGATGGACCTTAAAACGATTTTCTTGTGTTTTATTTTAATTCGAAGTTCCATACCCCTAAAAAAAACACCCTTTATGAAGCATGTTATATTGCCTCTGTATTTGAGCGGTAAACTTGTGTATGGCAATGAAACCCACTCATATGCAGTTAGAAAATATAATAATTTTAGATTACCTCTCTTTAAAACGGAACTGGACAATCAACATTTATTTTATAAGGGCTTAAAATATTGTAATGAACTTCCAAGTCATGTAAAAGATAGTAAAGATGTAAGCACATTAAAAAAAAGTTTGATGTTATATTGTAAAGCCCTCTCAATAAGATAAATATCTTACAAGTTCTTCTTATTTTCTTTCATGGTCGGAAAATTAGCCAAGTACATAAATCCATATTTCATATACGTTAATGGAGGAGTGGAAACCATGAATTTCCAACTTCCCAGTCAGTGTAGCCATCAAAAGGAGATATGCTGGGTTGTTAAGAATTACGTACATTCCGACAACATTTATAAAACAATTGTCTATACAAACAGACAACTTTCTTCTAGGAGGAAGAGTATGGGTGGATTGGAAACACGTATTTTCCAACCACCCACGTATTTATACTGCTATTCATTTATTCTACTTTCTTGATCGGAATCCTGTCCATTCCGACAGCATACAGCATTAATATTAATAAAACGAAACAAACTTAGCGGTGAAGCATTGGAGGATTTGCAAACGCCTCTTTTCCAACCCCCTGACAAGAGTTGCTTCATAACTGGTCCTGTGAACTGCCAGTTACAACCCTGATCGGAATCCCATGTATTCCGACAACATAAATATTTCCGACATTTTTTGTAATAGTTAATAAATGTATTATACTAAGTTTTAGGCCTGAAAAGCCATACTAATAAATAAATAAATAAATAAAAACCCTTGAGTAGGTGGCTGTGTATGTGGCACGAGCAGTCAGATGGATATATAGGCTTAGAGCCAGATGGGTTGAATAATTTGTAGTGGTGTAGGTAATTTATCCAATTATTGGAAGACTTTGTCCGAATAAAGCTGGCACCGCATTTTAGGAGGTCTAGCGCCGTTACATAGTCGTATAGGTGCAGTGGTTGTTGAGCAGCAATCTTAGCTTTCCCGTCAGCTATTTCGTTACACTTGATGCCCGCGTGCCCGGGTATCCACATAGTTTTTAAGTTGTCCGTATTTTCAAAAATGAGTCTTTTAAAGTCTTTAAAAGGGCCGCAGTTGTTGACTTCCTATCAGAGCATATATTGTATTTAACTCCTGTAGATGCGGCAAATTTCACTGCTTCGTGTAGGGCTGCAGCTTCCGCAGTAAATACAGAGCAGTACTCGTATGTAGGAAAAGCAACGACAATTAGGTACTGTGTCACCAAGTTCATTTGCAACTGTGAATGTAGTACTGGTGGTAGATTTTGAGTCATCAGTATATAAGAACTTCTATTCAGATTTGTAAGGATATGTTGCTTTACGGAATCTTTGTGTATATTCACTGGTGATAGTTGAACTTTTGTTGTAAGGAAGAAGGTTTTTAACAAAAGAACTTCTCGGTATATAACAACTGGGATAAGGATCAGGTCGGACCAGCGCGGGCAGAGTGATTATGTCCAGTTCCTTTGCTAGTGATAGGCATCGTCCGATTGTAGATTTTACCTCATGCCAGCTAATTGGTTTAAGGTTTGATTGACAAGTTGAAGCGTGAGCTAGTTTTTACAAAGCAATATTTCTGGAATTATCTTTAAGGTGCTGTTCAAAGTTCTTTCTGATATTTCAGGCAATCCTGCTTCTGCTAGTACAGCTCTAGTTGGAGAGGTTAGAAAGGCTCGTATACTACTTCTGGCAGCTTTATAGTACGGCAGATCGATGACTTTTAGATTTCTTTTGGCGCAATGTCCATAGTCGGGAAGGCCGAAATCAATTTCTGATAATATCAGTGCTTTAGTTATATTGGCAAGTACAGGGTGTTTTTTTTACAGGTTTGTTTTTCGAATAGAGATAAAACTGGCATTTTGTGGTCAAATCTGGCAACTCTAATGTCATTTATGTTCAGTTTGGTTTGCCATTTCATCATGAACAGGTTGACAAAAGAACAACGCTTGCAAATCGTGCAAATTTATTTCGAAAATAATGGTTCAGTTCGCGAAGTTTACCGTGAGCTCCGTCCATTTTATGGTCGACATAATCGTCCATCAGAGCAATTAATTCGGTTAACCATGGATCGTTTTCGCACTACGTTTACTCTATGTGATAATACGCATCCGCAGAGACGTCGAACAGTGCGCACCGAAGAAACAATTGCCGCTGTAGAGCAAAGTGTTGAAGAGGACCCGAATGAATCGATTCACCACCGTGCACAGCAATTGGAGCTTTGTCCATCAACTTTATGGAAGATTTTGCGCAAAGATCTTGGCTTGCGACCTTACAAGATCCAGCTTGTGCAAGAATTAAAGCCGCGAGACCATGCAATGCGTCGTGATTTTGGTGTATGGGCCGAAAATGAGATTGATTTCGATGCTGATTTTCATCGTAAAATTTTGTTCAGTGATGAGGCTCATTTTTGGTTGAATGGCTACGTCAGCAAGCAAAATTGCCGCATTTGGAGTGAAGAGAATCCACATGAGACCCTTGAAACGCCATTACATCCACAAAAACTGACTGTTTGGTGTGCTCTATGGGCTGGTGGAGTCATTGGGCCATACTTCTTCCGCAATAATGCTGGAGAGGCAGCTACCGTTAATGGAGACCGGTATAGAGCCATGATAACCGACTATTTTGTTCCCGAATTGGATGGCATGAATGTGGATGAGTTGTGGTTCCAACAAGACGGCGCTACATGCCACACAGCGCATGTCACAATCGATTTATTGAAGGAAACATTCGATGAGCGCATAATTTCGCGGAATGGACCTGTCAATTGGCCACCAAGGTCGTGTGATTTGACACCATTGGATTATTTTCTTTGGGGATATGTGAAGTCGCTCGTCTACACCAACAAACCAGAAACGTTAGGGGAATTGGAAGCCAACATTCGTGACGTTATTGCCGACATACGGCCCCATATGCTCGAAAAAGTGGTTGAAAATTGGACCTGTAGAATTGGCTTTATTCGAGCCAGCCGCGGCGGCCACATGCCCGAAATCATATTTAAACATTAATGGCATAAAATTATCCTTCCAATAAAGCCAAATTGATGGACCTTAAACGATTTTCTTGTGTTTTATTTCAATTCAAAGTTCTATACCCCTAAAAAAACACCCTTTACATATTAAATAGGACAGGCGCTAGCATCGATCCTTGTGGCAATCCTATTTTCACCATGGCCTCTTCGGAGACCACCGACTCCAATGCCGTTTTTTGTTAGCGGTTTGTTAAAAAGCTCTCATACCACTTCAGCTCAATATCCCTAGCGCCGATTTTCTGTAATTTGGCTAGCATTAGATCTCTGTCTTTTTTTCAAATGCTCTCTTCAAATCTATGAAAACTGCAACTATAAGGCTTTCGAGTTAACCATTGAAGCTACTTCAAGCGGGCCAAGCATTACAATTTTTCAAAGATTCCAGGATGTTTGGCCCAATATGAAAACCGATTTCGTCAAAATTAATCAAAATTGTGCGGTACATCACACTCGTATTCAACATAAATTTCCTGAGCACATTCGAAAGGAACTCGTCCAGTTTGCCACCAAATATTTAAATACGTATCACTCAAGAGCCGACTACGAAGACTTCGCTCACATGGTCCTACTATTTCTTGGAGAGAGTCCGTTGAACCGGAAAGGGACATTTCTAAAAATCAAGGTCCCGGGTGCAGTATCGCACGCACGTTTCATGGGAAAAGCCATTTACTGCCTTAAGACTTACTTGTTTCGAGATCAATTCCATTTAATAGGTAAATTAATTAAAGACGCTGCTCTTTTACTCTCAGTTTGAATAAGCATTTTCATCACCTCTTGCTTATTTTGCAGGCAGAGAGCTAAAAGGTCTACAGGATTTGAATGTATTTATTGTCACCATTTACATGAATTATTGGTTCCGATGTCCTCTAGCAACTGCTGCTCCCATGCTCGATCTAGAACTTATTAATAATTTAATCGAGTATGATAGCATAAATCATGCTATCGCAAAAGGAGTTTTGAGTGTTTTCAGTCGACACTTGTGGTATTTGTCAGAGACACTTATCGGATTCGCATTTTTTGACAGAAATGTGAGTAACGAGACGAAGAGATTAATGGTAGCAAATGTCATTGTGGTTGGTTGGTTGGTTGCTGTGCTGCTCGGGAGAGGAAATACTCCCGAGCTCAAGTAGCGCTATGGGCGCCATTTTGATGCACTTCCTCCTGGAACCATGCACATATTTGGATGCTGCTGTAGGTAAGTTGGGCTAAGCGTTAGTTGTTGTCACGAGCAAACCATTGAGTTCTTCATATAGTGTCGCTAATATCCTTTATAGAGCAATTCGCGATGCCGTTAAGATCTGGTATTAGATAGCTGCCCAGAGTTGCAAACCGGATGTGCATTAGAGCTGGACACTCACATAGGAAGTGCTCAACTGTTTCTTTGCACCCGTCTTCGTTGCAGCTCCTGCATCTGTTGTTGAACGGGATGCCCATTCTTTCGGCGTTTTGGCCCAGAGGCCAGTGCCCGTTAGTGTGGATGTGATTCTGAATATTTTCTTTCTTGACCTCTTGAGCAGGTCCTCTGTTCTCTCTTTGTTGTAGGTGGGCCACGTTTGCTTAGAGTTTTTGCAGGCATCGGTGGAGAGCCAATTACGGGCTGCCAATTCTCTGTACTTGCAATGAATGTGCCTTTTAATGGATGTGATTGGTGGATGTAACATCACCGCATCGGAGACCTCTGCTGCAGCCCCCAATTTAGCCAGTTCGTCTGCCTTCTCATTACCCGTGATATTCCTGTGGCCGAGAACCCAAACGAGTGTAATGCTTGAGAAGTCTGCAACCGACTCTAGCATCCTCCTACAGCTGCTGACCGTCTCAGAGGATGTGATGTGGGATTAAAGCGCCCTAATCGCTGCTTGGCTATCAGTGTAGATATGTATGTTACGTCCTCCTACTGTGTCCTCCGACAGGAAGGTACAAGCCTTCTCGATCCCCAGCACTTCTGCTTGGAAGATACTGGCTGAATCCGGAAGACGGACTGAAAGCGATAGATTGAGTTGCTCCGAAAACACACCCGCTCCAACCCCGCAGACGGGTTTGGACCCGTCGGTGTAGAGTGAAAGTGTCTCGTCATCGCATACTCTTTCCTCTGCCAGTCTTTTCTTGAGGGAAACATCACCTTGAATTTCCTGCCGAAGTTCAGCAAAGGTCTGTCGTTGATGCAACTATACCGGGCAGCTCTCGGAGGATACCACCATGACCATACTGACTCGAGTTCCAGCAGCCAGACTCGCGGAGTCTTACCGCCGCACACGCTGCAGTTTGACGTATGTGAAGATCCAGTGGTAACTGGTTGAGGATAACGTTCAGTGCGTCTGTTGGACACGACCGTAACGCTCCCGTCACCCCGCCGAGGGCCGCCCGCTTTAGTTTATTTAGTTTTTTGGTGTTGTATTGCTTGTCTAAGGCAGGCCACCATACTACCGCCCCGTAGGTTAGTATGGGTCTAACCACGGCTGTGTAGAGCCACATAATGAGGTTGGGCTTCAAACCCCAATGTCTGCTGACTATTCTTTTACACGCGTAGTATTCTATGTAGGCCTTTTCAATCCTTCTTTCTATATTGTTTTTCCAACTTAACTTACTATCTATTTCCACGCCCAGATATTTAACTCTCGTGGACAGGGATAGTGTAGTATCTTTTAGTGTGGGCATTCTGAAATGCGGTATCTTGGTTTTGTTGGTGAACAGCATCAGGTCCGTCTTGCTAGGGTTAACGCTGAGACCGTTCGCAACTGCCCATGCATGTAGAATGCGGAGCGCTCCCTCTAGCAAGTCCACCAGGGTTGTGGGGAAGGAGCCAGATACTGCAATGGCAATGTCGTCTGCATATGCTACTACTTTTACTCCATTCTTGTTGAGCTCCAGTAGTAACTCGTTCAGTGCAACGACCCATAGAAGTGGGGAGAGAACACCGCCCTGGGGTGTGCCCCTGCCCACTGGGCGGGTTGCGGACACCGAACCCATATTGGCTAGTATAACCCTATTTTCAAGCATCGACTGGATCCAGCTGCAGATAGGGAAGATAATTCCCGCCCTTTGGAGGGCACCAGTGATCGCGTTAACTTTTATATTGTTGAGTGCTCCCTCTATGTCTAGAAATGCTGCGAGGGTGTATTCCTTGAATTGTAAGAATCTTTCTATGGTACCGATGAGTTCGTGCAGGGCGGTTTCGGTTGACCGGCCCTTCATGTACGCATGCTGTGCCACAGAAAGCTTGGGTCCTGTTAGAACCGTCCTTATGTCCACAAGCCTCTCTAGGACCTTCAGCATGAAGGAAGTTAGGTTTATTGGTCTGTAGTCTTTGACATTCTCATGCGTTCTTCTGCCTACCTTTGGTAGGAAGATGACTTTCACCCTCCTCCAGCTTTTTGGAATGTGTGATAAAGCGATGCTGGCTCTAAAGACTGATTCCAACCAGAGGATAATTGGCTCACCAAGCTTCTGAAGCATTACCGGAGTAACACCTTCAGGGCCTGGTGACTTGAAGGGGGCAAAGCTGTTGATAGCGAATCTTATCTTTTCCCTGTTGATGAGAGACTCCGGCACTACGTCGCCGAGAAGCGGTTGGCTAGTCCTTGCCATTGGTGCTGGTAGGCTATCGTCTCCAGGAAAGTGTGTGCTTATCAGAGCCTCTAGCGATTCTTCCGCAGATTCCGTCCAAACACCACCTTCCCTTCTAACAAAGAGATTATTGTGGTGTTCTTTTGACAGAATCTTACTAAGCCTTGCGGATTCTCGGCTATTTTCTATTGATGAGCAGAAATTCTGCCACGACTCCGTCTTGGCTTTTCTAATAGCGTTTTTGTAGTGTTTGATAGCCACTTTATAAGGTAGCCACAACTTGGTTTTGAAGCACTCATTGAATAATTTTCTGACTTCCGATCTAAGTCTCCTGAGCTCCCCATTCCACCATGGAAGGGATTTCTTCTTTTGGATGCTTACCGGGGTGGATTTGTTGAAGGCTGTTGTGAGTGCGCACTCCAGTTTTTCAACCGTTTCGTCCAACTCTTGCGGGTTGTCGATACATAGTCTAGAGTTAGCAGCTGATATAGATCTAGATGTTAAGCGTACAAATTTTTCCCATTTTGTTCTCTTGGGGTTTCTGTAGCGGAGAGGGAGGCCTGATTCGCACCTTATGTCGAAGAGAATCCAGCGCTGATCCGAGAATGAAGGTTGTTCTGACACTCTCCAGTTGTCTACCATCGCCGGGCCATCGTTCGAAACCAACGTGAGATCCAGAACCTCCTCCCAGCCTTGGTATCTTACCGAGCTTGGAAAAACAAAAGTGGGTGTGGACCCCCTATTGCATATACGTAGATTCGAGTGTAATATGTAGTTAAAAAGGGACTCACCTCTCTCGTTCGTGGTGCTGCTCCCCCAAATAGTATGTCTGGAGTTGGCATCACAGCATATTATCATATGCGATCCTCTCGTGATGTTGACGAATCGTGCGAGCTCGGGGGGCGGGGCGTCCCTGTCTTGTGCCATGTAGACCGAAACCAAGAACACCTCCCGATTGCCATCTTCCTCAAGCTTTACGACTGTTAAATCTGGTGTGCTGTAATTGGAACATAAGAATGCATTAAAACTTTTTTTGATTACAATGCATGCTCGTGGGTTACCTTCATCCGTCTTGTAAAACAAATTGTGTGTGCTGATGTTTAACCCCTTAATCAACCCATTTTTGACCCAGGGTCCTTGGATGGAGCTGATGTCGATGTCCTCCTCGAACAGGAGGACGTTCAGATTGTCTATAGCACTTTTTGAGTGCTGCAGATTAATCTGAACTCCCTTATGAGGTCTTGCTGTCACCCCATCATTGATGGTGACCCCCTGCAGTAGTTGGCTGGCGCCATCTACCTCTTCAGGCTCGTCCTCATCTGGTGTTTTTTCGCCCTGAAAAACCTTCACCTTGGCCATGCGGAAGGCGAAGGCGACCTTGTGGTCAGCCTTTGCCAGAGCCTCGAGTGACTCCTCGCATATCGCGACCAGTATCGGCTTGCAGGTTCTCGTGGGCGCTTCATCTTTAATGAGCTGCCAGTCTCCTATGGCCGGGATGTTGCCGTTGTACAGCTTTATGCACCTCAGAAGTTCCTCCCCCGGGTCCTCCAGAGGGGGTAACCAGATGCGAGCACGAGGTCTCTTCGAAATCTCCGCCGCTGGTATGAGCTTAAGTGCCAGGTTGTTGAACCCGTCACTAATTTTAGCCACACACTCAGTCAGCAATTCCAAGGAGGCCTGGTTGGCGCATTTGATCACCCTGTACCCCCGGAGGGTCTCGGAGGAGTCAAAAACCGGGTGAGGTCCGGCCGGGTTCTCTCGCAGGCGACGCATCGCGAGCTTCGACAGCTCGACCTCAACCTGCACCCAGCTCTGTTGCATCGACGTCGGTGATCTGCTGTTGGCATCCACTATGGCCTCTTGCAAGTGGTCCCTGGCGACATCACTGAAATGCCTATGGTTTGCAGCTACCGCTTCCGCCCGTTTGGGCTTCTTCGGTTCCGCATCGCTAGCATTGTCGTTTTTGGAGCGGTTTCTCTTTTGAGTATCGTCTCCTTTCTTACTGTTTGAGGGCAAGGGCTCTCCTGGGGTGGCTCGAAACTCCCTATTAAAGGCTTCGAACTCCGCGATTACCGTCCTGCACTGCGCGACATCCTTGGAACCACTTGGATCGTCTCCACTCTTGATTTTTTCGAGCATGTACAAGGCCCTCTGGTACTTTGCTTTCCGTATCTGAAACAGGGTCTTCTTCTTCTTTTTCTTTACCCCAGGTCCGTTCGGTGCACTGTGGTTGGCACTACCGACTTTCGCTGGGGTGGAAGGAAGAGTTGGTCCCCGGGTACTATGGTTGGTACCCTCAGATACAGTTACATCTGTTGTACTATGGGTGGTACTTCCCTTAACACTTTTGATCGTCTCCTGACTGCGAGTAAAGCGTCCTCGTCAGATTCCGTTACCACAGGGTCCGGAGATCTGTACCCCGTCATGTCTGTCGTCGTCTTTGTCGCCGTTGCTACGTCCGCGGTCACGTTCGTCTTGTTAGTCACGTCCGTTTTGTCCGTCGTTTCATTGTGTTTATTTTTGTTTTTATTTTTGTTGGAGCTCATGTTTGGTCCCACAAGTATACCGGAAAGGGGTTCGTCACTCGTCCGCAGAGCCGGCATGCGTTGAGAAGGCACTTAAACAACCGACCTTGCCCGGGCGTCGGAGGGGACCGTTCGAGATCAGCAACTTATAAAGCCGCCCGCTGACCATACATCCCTCGGCACGGTTGTCCTAAACACCTTGGATTAGGGCGGTGTTGGTGCGGCTATCCCGCCATTTCCATCAAATCTTTCGGATATAAACTATAAGCAACTTTTGGAAAGTAACCCCAGCTGTTGGGTAAACAACGAAAATTTCGTACGCGGTGAAGCTATAGTGGAAAAAAGAATTGTTGTCAACGACACGGCGGAAAGGGCAATACATCTTGCAACAAAGTTTAATGAAAAAGTTACAACATCCGAGACAGAAAAGCAGATGGCAGCATCGAAGAACGACATTATTAAAAATTAAAAAAAAAAATAAAGTATGCCAGACCACATATTTTATTTGAACGTAATTTAACCTGACAAATATGATTGGATAGTAAATCAGCTAACGTTTTCAAAAATAGCAATAAATAGCACACCTTTTTGTATACTTCATTTAAAGAAAAAATCACCTTTTCTGAAAAATCCTAGCTAGTAAAATTGAAAACGTTTGAAAAACACTGAAGTTTTCAGTTTAGACCGCTATGGCAGCTTTCGTGTAAGTTGAATTAAAAAACTGAATACGCCATTTCCTTCAGCGGCTTATTTTACAGTCAATTTTTATATTTTTTCTCTAAGAAAATTTGTAGATTTTTCCATACGCGGACCTATGTATGTCCATCAAAAAATAGTTTCTAAAATCCCATTTTTCGGTCGGGCAATCTCAGATTTTGCAAAAGTGAAATTTTTTTTTCATCTTATTTCTTCTAGTTCATGCTATTTTCATAATCTGTTGCCGGAGGGAGGATCTGGAAAACTTTAGAAAAAAAATCCATTTAATGCATATGTACTAGACTGGTCGCAAATTTTTTTTTTTTCGAATTCTATCAATATACACTACCTAAAAGGTGAGGTGTGGTATAAGAAATAACGTCCTATTTTTTTATTCAGATCGGGCCAGGCTTTGTTGCACCTCATCAAGCTTAAAACCTTAAAAAAAAAATTTTATGAAATTTATTTTTTAGTTTTTTTATTTTATGAAATTTCAAGAAATTAAGAATAAAAAAACAATATCAATTTTCTTTGGCCAATAAAATTGACTTTTTGTGGGACGGAAATGTCTTACGATAATGTTCAACTACTTGCAGTAGGAATTGTTTATCCTCTTCGTCATACGTTAAGGTACGGTTAAAGTCTGTTATCAACTTAACTGCCCTTTCGGCTGCATCGTTCACCACTGCCAAAGTTTGACATGCCGATTTTGCTTTGCGATAATCATCTTTGGGTTGCCACGTAGAAGGATCCGAATTTATAAATGATGTATTAATATTCAAACGTGTAAAAAATTTATTTGTTTTAGGAGAGACAAAGTTAGATATATCCATTTCACTGTACGAATGCAAATCTTCAACTGACGCAACAATTTGTTTTGGTGTGCCGATCTCGAAATCAATCTCTTTGTCACCGATGTTGATTGCTTTCACCATTTTAAGCTTTATTTCCAAAGAAATGCCTTCATCGAAAAATGATAACCCAACAATTTCCTGACTCAAGTACCACAAATGGTTTTTAATCTTATGCAACAAGGCATTAGAAACTTCTTTATCAAAATATAAAATGGCATCTTTTATTAATTTCAGATCTTGTGCTGGTGCATCTATTGCATTAATGCATGTAAACCAATATGGAACGTAAGTCTTTGTCAAGAAGATACAAATACTGCGAAGGTTTTTCAATTCCGATGAAGTCAATTTGAACTGATCGCGAAACAAAAATATTTTATAGCAATATATGCATTTCGACATGAACCTAGCTTGCGATGTTGATCCGGGTTGGCGTTGGAGAAGCTCCTTATAATCGGACCTTGAGTAGTCTAGCTCCAGTGCTTGCTTACTGAAATTTTTCAAATTTTCTATTTCAACGGAAGTGAAAACATTTTTTACAACTGGATCGGAAATTCCATTCTGAAAACAGTCCAGTTTAATATTTGTCCAATATAATAATAATAGTTACACTCATTTCAGGCAAAATTTGTATCAGCACGTTAAGAGCAGTGTGAAAAAAAATGATTCAAGCGTTCAATAATTTCTTGTAGGGATGTGAATGTGTGTATGTGTGTGTGCGGAAATTGACAGATTTCACATTTTTTACCAGAAGGCAATCCCGTACCCTTTGGTGTTGCTCTCGCATTGAGAGCGGATTTTTTAATTTTGACAGTTTTACTAGTTTTCGTCAGAAAAGTAAAGGATCACAGCTATTAATTTATTATTTATATATTTGAACTTCACACTGATAATTTGTGTCCACTATCACGGAAACTGACAGCAGCAATGTCTCACTTCGTATTGGAATCTGATTGTTTTTGCTCGTTAAGTACCGTTATTTTCACTTAGCAACTCAAAGTAAAGTTACTGATACTTTGTTTTAGGTGTAGAAAACGCAAGAAGAGCTCAGCAAGAGAATTTTTATTTCGCAAAACAGACATATTAAAACAATCATGTTCAAGGTTAAAAAATAAAATTTTCCAAATATTGGGCTGAATAAGGGTCAACTAGACAACAACGGATCGGGCCAAAAAATTAAGGCCGTCTTTTTAACCCTAAACCTCATATTTTAAGAACTGTTAATATACAAATTTCAACAACAAAAAAAAAATCCATACATGCTGCGGCCAGTCTAATATGTACACATAAATTATTATTTTCATCGTTCCGATATCTAGAATTCCAGAGTAAGCCATGTAAGAACTGATATTGATGCTGATCACACAAATTAATTTCTTATAGAAATGTATTTTATATACAATTCAATCACCAACAACTTCAAAAACCATATAAAAATTTTCAAATCAGAAACTTTAACAATAAAAAACTTGAAACTTGAGTTTTAAAAAAAACTAAAACAGCAACAACTAACGTGTAGCACATCACCACACTACTCCCCTCTTCCAACTTGTTCCATATTTAACTAATTAAATGTAACTCTTTTTGTTTTATCTAAATGACTATATGTATTTGCATCCAAATACGCGGGTTTGATTCTGTCCATAGAAATATTTATCAATTTATTATAATAATTAATTTTGAACCACTTCGGTGTTCCCTCTATTACCTCAAATGGCCCTTCATACGGCTCCTGTAAACCGGTTCTCTTTCTATCAACTCTAATGCAAACTTACAATCATTTAAAATTTTTGGAATATAAACTAGTGAATTTTTATTATAAGATATGTTTGATGCACAACTTATATACCTAGTACTGCTACGCATTCAAGGTATATTAACTTTAGTCGCCTAACGGCAGTACGTCACGGCATAAACGGATCGAGATAGATATTGATCAAAATGTTCAGTACGAAAAGAGGAATTGATTGTCCGTCTGTCCGTCCGTCTGTGAACATGAGAACTTGAGTAAATTTTGAGGTATCTTAATGAAATTTGGTATGCGGGTTCCTTTGCACTCATCTCCGAGCGCTATTTAAAATGGGTGAAATCGGATGATAGCCAAGCGCACTTATTATATATAGAATATTTTCGAAAACACAAAACAAGTGATTACTCAGTACATAATACACCTATAAAGATAAAATTTGGTGTATCCATTAAGACTGAGGCATAAAATAAAATTTTTAAGAAATTTTTGAAATTGGGCGTGGCACCGCCCACTTTTGATTAAGTCAAATTTAGAAATGTTATTAGTCATAAATAAAACACCTATCAAGGTATCGAAACGAAATTCAGCACGCAGGTTTCCAGATGTGCAAGGAATGTTCGAGGAAAAAATGGGTGAAATCGGTTAAGGTCCACGGCCACTTCTATATGAAAGATTTAGTAGGCAATAAATAACCTTGGGTAAAATAACTTTACCTCCTTTATATATCATTTTTGAAGTTTCCGTAAACTGAGAAATCCAAAAAATAAAATTTTTCGAAAATGGGCCTGACCCCGCCCCTTTTATAGTGGATTATTCCACAAATCTTTGTATGCCATAACTCCGCTTTCGAAACGAAATTTGGTGATAATGTTCCATATATAAAGGTAACTGTTTGTTGTAAACAGTTTTTTAACATAGTTCTGAAAATTTTTTTTGGAAAATTTAAAAAGCGATATTTCTACAACTAAGCAAGTTATATCAATTATATTTTGCACACAGGCTGCAAAGGAATTTTGTCAATTTTGAAGAAGAAGGCGTGGCGCCGCCCACTTTTCAGCATAACATTTGTGCTGTTTTCAAAGGCAATCGCTTATAATTCAATCTTGATATTTCAATGAAATTTGGTCATTGGTATTATACTCCTGCCAAAAATTAGCGAAATCGGAAAACATACAAGCAAAATATTAAAGCACCTAGTTAATAGTACACTGCAATAGCGAAGTTATCTCTTTTTTGATTTTCATATCTTTCATAAACATTAAATGTATGCAAGTATGAGAAGAAGAGAAAAGTTCACTAAAATAATCAGCACGATGAGCGGAGTCGATTTAGCAATGTCCGCTGTCTGTCTGTCCGCCTGTCTATATGAACGCAAACTAGTCTCTCAGTTTTACCAAAGAATGCTGAAATTCGTTGTTCGCTTTCGCCATTTTATAACATACTAGCAAAACCCACATAAAACATCTCGTTACAACGAAGGATCCGTGAAGGTACATTAAAACTAATTTTCATGAGCAGGTATGAGCAATCGATTAAGCCATTAATAATATCATAAACAACGCACATCGACAGCAGTGAACGCCTCGACTCTAGTGACATGAGACTTATGAGCAAACTTTTGAGAACGATAGGGTGGGATCGGTTCCAGAAAGTTCAACCGGCGCAGGGCGAGACGTACGAAAGCCCTCTGGACCGACTCGAATCTCCTAATATGAACGGCATGAAAAGGCCTCCAGATAAATACTGCATATTCTAACTTCGACCGAACTAGAGACGTGTACAATACTTTTAAGTGTATGGGTCAGAAAACGACGAACAGTTACGTCGAATAAAAGCCAACATAGCATCCGCCTTAGAAACAATAAAATTTATGTGAGTAGAAAAGTTGAGTTTGGGGTCAAAATATACACCTAGGTCTTTAAATTCATCAACCTTCTTTAGCGCGACATTCGAAAAACGGTACGATTTGGAAGATTGAATACGACCCTACCATAAGTAGTGACACTTAGCAATGTTAAGAAACAAGCGATTACGATCGCACCACTGGTACAAGTTGTCAAGCTCGCCATGCAGGATGAAAGAATCTTCTAAAGACTTAATTTCATAATAAATTTTTAAGTCATCCCCGTAGAGAAGAAAATTACATTTTGTGAAGCATGAGGAAATATCAATAATAAACAAAATAAACAGCAAGGGTCCGAGGACGCTTCCTGGGGAGCCCAAGAAGAAGCTAAAAAACAAAAATTAACCACACCGTCGAGGTGAACGACGCAACGTCTGTTGTTTAAAAAGGATGAGATCCACTTCAATAATAGAGAGTGGAATCCTAATCTTACAAGCTTAGCTAAAAGCACTCTATGGGATACCCTGTCAAATGCCTTTGAAAAGTCCGTGTAAACCGCATCAATCTGGAATCCTTTTTGAAAAGAATTCAAACAGTCTTCGGTGAACACAGCTAAATTGGTTAGGGTAGATCTACCCGGAACAAATCCATGCTGTTGAGGACAAAGCAAGTGTTTTACCTCAAAATATATCTTATCTTATCGGCCTATAATTCTTAATGTTGTTTTTATTGCCGCTCTTAAAGATAGGCGTAACAAACGTAAGTTTCCAAGCATCTATAAAAATGCCAGAAGACAGAGACTTATTAAAAATATACAGTAACGGAGCAATCAGAGAAGAGCAATTTTTCAATAGCACAGCTGAAATACCATCAGCGTCAGTTGTGGGTGACATCTTAAGCTGCTCTATGCCATTGGCAATATCAACTTCTGTCAAGCTTGATGGAAGTAGCGAAGCTTGACAGCATTTCATCGGGAATGACATCACTAGCATTGTCTGTTATTAGAAGAAATATAATTTGCACACAGATTAGATGCTTCAGATAAGGAGTTAGCTGAGACCCCTCTAAGCTGCACAGATGTAGGTATATCTGAAAATTTTTTCTTAGATTTGATGTAATTCCAAAAAGATTTCGGGTTGTTTTATTGGTTTTTGTACTAAGCTTTGGGATGTGACTTATGCAGAATAGTCAAATACTGTCATCTTAAAAATAACGTAGCAGCCAGTAACTTCCAAGTTTTCCAAAATCCGAGGCCAGTTAAAATCAAGAAAGGTATTTATATCAGAAAAGTTACAGCGGGAATAGTTAAACGCAACTGGTTGCAAGTCAGATGGTAATTCAAAATATTGATAAAACTCTACCTCCAAGCTGCCTGAGAGAGCTTATAATTAGTATTATGGCTTACAAAGATTATATCTAACAATCTATTTAACACATTAAAAATGTTATTGACTTGTAGTAATTCAATACATTGCAAACTATCAATTAAATAGCAGTCAGAAAAGGTGTTAACATTGGATGGAGTAAGAAAGACATTACCATCCCAACATCTCCAGAAAATATTACCCAAATTAAAGTCGCCAAAAATGCAAAGTTGATTGTCGCCAATGCTGCCTTGAACAGACAGAATGCTGTCGACATGCGCCTTGTAAATACCATAACAGCTACCAGGTGGTATGTAAGACAAACAAATGTAAAGCAATCCGCAGGCGCCATTCAACTTCATACACAGTTGATCGAGCAAGGAATCGGGATTGTTCAGTTAAAGAAACGACGCACGAAGATACTTGCGTACAGCTATAAGAACACCGCCACCCCTGCTAAGACCAGTTTTAGCATAATCTCTATCTTTACGAAAGACATCAAAAAGATCAGGGTTGAAAAACTCAGCATCGAAACAATTTTCATTAAGCCAAGTCTCTGTTATAACGAAGCAATCATACTCTAGTTCTGAGCTCAAAGTGTAGACGGACTCAGTTTTGGTTCTAAGTCCAGAAGTATTGTGATAATATATTTTAATTTCACCGCCTCCAGTAGTATAGTGAGCTTTTCTTCTTTTGCTGCGGCTGAAAATCCTCTTGAAAAAAATCAAAAGGTCGAACTACAACATTGGCGGGCCACATATTCGACTTGAATACTTTATTATAGTGTATTTGCAGTACTCCCAGCCCTGGATTTACACTAGGTGCTCTCGGAGCACTGGCACAGGGCGGCAGATTTCTAAACATAAATTAAAATTTTTACAAATATTTTTAATAGTGGGCTCAATTGTTGTTTCTGTACGAATCAAAAGTTTGACGTTTGTGTTTAGAAATTAATAGGAAGTGGTGCGGTTATTCACCGTGGAAAGTGCCTAAAACTATGCCACAAAAAACTATTTTATGTAAACTGTAGTACCCTTTTACTTTGCTAAGCTCTTTTCAGTTGACTGCGGAGTTTGAAAAGATATACTTTAAAACAATCTACTACGGGATTAAGATTTTTACTAAGATTTAATTCGTCATTTGCTACGATTGTTCTCCACGAGTAGGGTTAAAACTCCTGGAGAACAATCGTAAAAATCATAATTCCGAAGTAGATTGTTTTAAAGTATACTTTTTCAAAATCCGCACTCTACTAAAATGTGTACCTTTTACCTCTTAATAGTTTTTATTTGGTATTTTCCAACATTTTTATTACTTTTTAATTTAGATCACTGTTCTCTTAAAAGTCTATGGTATATTTTGAAATACATCGCAAAAATTTTCGTAGTATTAAAATTTCCGACGTTACAGCTCTGACAGCTATTCCCAAAATCGAGATAATTTTTCGATTTGCCTGTCGAAGTGAAATGGAAATTATTAGGAAGTCCAAGGCGATTACCAGAACAGCAAACATCCAACCGTGGTTTGTTTGCTTCAAGTTGATTTGAATATTTTTTGGGACCCTCTTGCTTTACTTGAGTACTAGATGCTCCGGAAAACTGTAAACATTTTCTTGGGTAGGTTTGTTTCAGTATATCTTGCGTGAAAAACACACAATATTTCCAAAATTTTTAAGGCTTTAGTTATTCTTACTTAGCATTGCATAACATATGTAGTCGGGAAACATATTATTCAACACGAATTTTGTTAGGACATTTTTTAAATGACAGTTTTCATGCTATGCTCCGCTTAGTTGAGTATGAGTAACACGGCCTTAACTACTTACAGAATACTTATCACTCTTTTTTCAAATCTAAGAAATCGTAGTAGATTATGAGTACGGCGTAGTGGCGAAGTAGATTTCCATATTTCCAAAAAAGTAGTAAGCCCGCTACGATCGTAATAAAGTTCTTACTCTGGTCAGCATTGGTCAGCTGTGATTTTATTAGCAATTAACTCTGAGGTTTTTATAATTTCAATCGATAATAATCCTTTTGGATGAAATAGTTTCTTTATATTTTAAAAATATGAGTGATGGGCGCAAAAGATTAAGCGGTGCTGCATATAAAAAGCGAGCTTTGGCAAAACTAAAAAAAAAGTAGAAATTTTGAGCAAAACTCCGAACCTACATCATTTTGTTATGAAAGGAGGTACGCTCCAATAGTTTAGGTAATTTTTGCAGAGATTTTTTTGGGAATTAGTTACTTATATACAAATATTTCAGTTGTGAATTGCATACGTAAAATACATTTTTACTATATTTCATGAAGATAAAAGGGCGGCATTTTTAACAGGGCACAGAGCGGCATTTCAAGTAAATCCGACCCTGGGTACACCAAGCTTAAAATTGGCGTATCTCATGGCGCTTGGATCAGCACCACTTCGACCAAGTTTATAGCACAATAACGAATTCGAGTTAATATCCGCACGATCAGTCACATAAGCAATTATGTCATCAGGCGTTACAGTGGCTACAAATGATGATAGGTGCAGCCACTTGCGACGAACAATTACACCCAGATAGGTTAAGAAAGATCGGTTGAGTTCTTTGGCGTCTATAAAAGACACATTTTTTATATATATTTGTTACGCACACAAGGTATATTAGTTCATTCGGCATAAACGAATCCAGATATATATTTACTAATGTATATCAAAACGTTCAGGATGCAAATAAAATATCCGGGCAAGTAGTTAATACCCCACTGCAAAAGCGAAGTTGTATATCTTTTTTGATATTCATACCTTTCATGAACATTAAATGTTTGTACGTACACACGGCGGCCGCCGTGGTGTGAAGGTAGTGTTGCCGGCCTACCACACCGAAGGTCCATGGTTCGAGCCCTGGTACAGGTAACATCAAAAGTGATTTGAAAAAAGTTTTTCAAAACGGGGTCGCCCCTCGGCAGTGGTTTGGCAAACTCTCCGAGTGTATTTCTGCCATGACAGGCTTCTCAGCAAAAATTCGTCTCCTTTGTAGATGCCGTTGGGAGTCGGCAAAAAACTGTAGGTCCCACCAATTTGTAGGGAAAATTCAAATCGGCACACCACAAATTGGAAGAGAAGCTTGGCGCAAAAATCTCTTAGCAGGTTTATGATGATATACCTGTTGTATATCGCGCCATAGAGATAGATAGGTACACTGAAATGATCAGGAGGATGAGTTGAGCCGATGTAGCCATGTCCGTCTCTCTTTAAGTCTATCTGTCTGTCTATTTGAGCGGAAATACGAACTGAAAGTATTAAAATAGGCCTGCGTAACTTGGGATGCCATAATAGATAACTACTAGGTATGTAATGTTCGGTTCCACCCGAGTTTAGACTTCCTTACTTGTTAAAATTTTGTTTCAATTTTAACAGAACACAGATGAGTCAAAATTATTTGCAGACCGAATTACCATTTTCGAAGAAAGTCTTAGATAGATCCATATACCATTTCTGCAGATGTAGATTGGATGTCTTCTTTATAGGATGATCGCAAACCTAATAACACTATAGGTAACTCATCATACCATCTAACTGAATTTCCACTTGACATAATTGAAGCTTTAAGTTGCCTGTCGAAGCTTTCAACTATTCCATTAGCTTGTGGATGATAAGCAGTGGTTGTGATTTTATGACTTCCTAATAGTTTCGACAGCTCTGTAAAAACCTGCGATGTAGATTGCGTCTTGATCAGTTGTAATTGTTAACGGAACTCCAGATCGTGATATATACTCACGAAAGTAAGTTTCTGCTACATCTTTCGCGGAAATATTTTTAAGAGGATATGCCTCCGGCCAACGAGAATGTCTATCTATTAAAGTTAATATAAATTTAAAATCTGCGATAGAGGAAGAGACCCAACAATATCTGTACATGCTCAAAACCACCTTTTGGAATTGGTATTTTCGAAACTTGCCAAATTTGAATATTTAAAGATGGAACTGATATCAATTCCAATTTGTGTTTCCATATTAGATCTTCTAATTTTAAACTATAAATAAATAACTTTTTTAAATTCACATCAAAAAGTTCTAAAGCTGAAACTTCGGGTATTCTTGGTAACGCATCTGCAACACAGTCTGATTTCATTTTCAAGTATTTAATGTCACTAGTAAATTGAGACATGAACTCCAAGTGCCTTGTCTGCCTTTTACTTAGATCCACCTTTGAACTCAAAGCAAATGTTAGCGGCTTGTGATCCGTTTAAACCGTGCAAGATATACCCTCCAACCAATGTCTGAAGTGTTTAATACTTAAACAAATAGAGAGTAACTCCCTATCAAAAGTACAATATTTACATTCAGACGGACTAAGTTACTTAGGGAAGAAAGCGAACGGTTCTTTAGTATTGTTGATTTCCTGTTGTAGAACTCCTCCAATAGCCCTATTTGATGCGTGTACAGCAACAAAGATAATTGCTTGACTGTTGAAATGTGTTAACAATGCTTTCTTAGCAAAACTCTTTTTTACTTTCTCAAATGTCTGCCATTTTTCATCAGACCACGGCGGCCGCCGTGGTGTGAAGGTAGTGTTGCCGGCCTACCACACCGAAGGTCCATGGTTCGAGCCCTGGTACAGGTAACATCAAAAGTGATTTGAAAAAAGTTTTTCAAAACGGGGTCGCCCCTCGGCAGTGGTTTGGCAAACTCTCCGAGTGTATTTCTGCCATGACAGGCTTCTCAGCAAAAATTCGTCTCCTTTGTAGATGCCGTTCGGAGTCGGCAAAAAACTGTAGGACCCACCAATTTGTAGGGAAAATTCAAATCGGCACACCACAAATTGGAAGAGAAACTTGGCGCAAAAATCTCTTAGGAGGTTTATGATGATATACCTGTTGTATATCGCGCCATAGAGAGAGAGAATCAAGTACTTTATCTTTACTCTTGGCATGATATGAATTGGGTCTAGCATTTCAGCAAGCTTTGGTATAAAAATTACCCATTCTCACAAACTTTTGCATCTGTTTGATTGTCACTGGTCGTCCAAAATCAATAATTGATTGAACTTTTTCCTCTGAAGGTTGAATACCTATATATTATAACCTAGGAAATTAATTTTATCTACTTCAAAAACACACTTAGATGGATTGATATTCAAACCATACTTAATTAAACGCTGGAATAATATATTGAGATGTTGTAAATGTTCTGATTCATATTTACTAGCTATCATCCAAATAAACAAATAAAAAATCTAAACCATGTATCATTTCATTTATAAACCTTTGGAATGTTTGCGCTGAATTTCGTAGTCCAAAAGGCATCCTGACGAATTCGAACATTCCAAAAGGTGTGGTTATGGCTGTCTTATGGATACCATTCTCAGCAACAGATACCTGGTGATAAGCCCTAACTAAATCTATTTTCGAAAATATTGTTTTATTTTTGAATTCAATATAGAAATCATGTATGTGTGGTAAAGGGTATCGATCAGGTACAGTGATTAAATTAATCCTACGATAATCTCCGTAAGGACGCCAGCCATTTGCGTACATATCCCTGATTTTAATAAAAAATCGAATTCAGCCTTTGTTATCTTAAACTTTATAGGATCTAAACGTCTTGGCCTACAAAACGGTAATACTCCATTTGTTATAATAGGCGTATTCTAATCGAAGCGAGTCTGAAAAGAATACTCGCTTATTTATCGAATTACCTTCAAAGCAACAACACAACTCGTCTATTTTAAGCACTCGCTAATAAAGTCGGCTATTCAATACGCGACTTGAAACGTAGTGTTGAACTGTGAAAAAACCGCTCCATTGTGAATGGGCTCTTGAAATATACCAGGGAAATATTTTGACAGATTAATTCAATGCAGCCAACTTCACTCAAACTGCGCTAAGAAAATAAATAAACAGAGAAAAAGTAAATAAAAAACAATTTCGGTGGTCCAACCCTGTGTCTTTCTTTGGACTTCCCAAACATTTTTAAGATAATTGTGCAGAAAAAGGCAAAATTAACTTGAAAATATGCCGGTAGAAACATTTACAAGAGCACAATGCTGAGTACTCTAGTGAATAAGCAGTCTATTAAGCGGCAATTGCTTTCTTTAGGAGACAAAAGACGCGTTTTGACCTCGGTGACAATAATCTGGAAGCGGATTTTCTAATTTTTGTATCAGTGAAAAGTTATTTAATCACCCGCGTCCAATCTTAAGTAGAGGGCGTGCTCCAAGAACATCTTTCTGCGTAGGCGACCTTCGGCCGCGCTTCAAAAAAATAACGCTCAGTCGGTCCAACACCGGCTAAGCGGACCCCAGTATTTTGCGAAGAACACACTTTTACACTTTTCGGAATACCTTATATCTGTGCCTACAACAACCACATGAAAATTACAGAAAATTTTCAACTTTAATTGCAAATATCTCTCGACAGAAATATAAAGTCGAATTTCCGTTTTCGGATTATTGCTACTGAGGTCAAAACGCGTCTTTTGATACTGCTTTTTGGACGTGTATTAATAGTTGTCTCCTAAAGGCAACAATTACCGAGGTATGCATACAACAGGAAAACTGTATTTTGCAAAGCCCCAGAATTGTATACTGAGCAAAAATGCTTTGGATACCGTGGCCGGTGTTGGATCGCATGTGGGTTATTTTTCATTCTTAACTTAAAAAATGCTTTTGAGTAGTGTACTGGACAAAAGTTCTGTGGATAGAGTAGCCGATGTTGGATCTGCCAAGAGTTTTTTAAAAACTGGACCAAAACCCGCCCACCCCGATGGGTGTACTGTGCAAATTTTCTATGGACGGATTTCCCATATTTTTAATAGCATTTTTTTCCGCTGTGGTGGTCATGGTAATAAGCGAACTTTTATTTTCATCCTGCGTCACACACGTCGTGTGGTCTCATCAATCGGCGATGAAATATAAATTCTACCTATAGTGGGGCGTTCCCATTCAATGTGCTGTTGTTGCAACATCTTGATCATCATGCCTGGCCCAGAATGGTTATCCATAAAGAATTTGCTGTTAAATGAGTCTGTTCAGTTAAGCAGATGAAAAGATGGGATATCAAAAGATGTGTTTTTACCTCGGTATCTATAATCCGAAAGCAATTCAAGTTGAAAAGATATAGGATAGTCCAAAAAGTGTAAAAGTATGTTCTGCGCAGAAATACTGTGGATCACGTAGCCGGTGCTGGACTGGCTAAGGGTAATTTGTTTGAAGCTCGGCCGAAGGCCTCCTACGTAGAAAGGTGTTCCGCACAGAAATATCATGGATCACGCCCCCATTGGTAATCGGAGCTGGGTAGTTTTTTGGTTTTTTGCTTTTAGATTATTGATATAGAGGTCAAAACGCGTATACATCTCCCGATATTTTTGGCCGCGTTTCACCAGTTTTCTCCTTAAGTTACCAAATACCTAAGACGGTTCTTCTGGAAAAAGATGGACCTAATGGTTGTCCTAGGAACCTGGCCGTCTCAAAAGGGTTGGACCAGAGTGAAGTTGGGGTTAGCAGAGTTTGCCAGGTACCATCATTCTTACGGCACTCGGTTCTACGTTATGTTAAACTATCGTACTCTTCTCAATTCGTCCTGTGTAACAGATGGGTACACAAATGCGGGTGTTCAGGGCTTAACCTTGCCATCCACAGACCCCGTACTTTCTTTAGTACATTCGTGGTCCCCTGTTGTTCACCCCCAGTGGCGCCTTACTACAAAAGTAGCGCAGTCTTCACGACCAACAGCGGTGCTCTATTGACACGGCGTTCAATAGAAGTATATTCCCTTCGTAACAGATCAGATCCTTGCAATGACCCCTTCTTCCAGCAACCAGCTTAGGACCACCAGCTCCTTATTTATTTCACTACGTGCCTTTTGCATCGGTTAAACACAAATATTGCTTTGGCTGTGTCCCGTTCTTATGTGTTTTGAGCCAGCAAACAGAAACCTGTCGGGTAAGTGGCGCGAGGTGCTGCTACCGAAGCATACCGTGTGCATATCCCGCAAAGAACACTCAACATAGACTACACTCTCAAAAATCCACAGGGATTGTTTTTGTCGCTACAAAAATAAACAAGGTTGAACCGTCAAAATGCATCTGCCTTGACGATGTTGCAATGAAAACTTGGCCACGAGCTTGACATAGCTCTTATCCATCCCCTCTGCGGGTTGAGAGGTTAGAATATGTCCGAGGTATGCATACCGGTTATAAGAGGCGACTAATATGCACAAAGGTAATGACGTGCAGCTCGATGGTTGATGAGCGGATATGATGCCTTTCACCTATCATTAGCCATCTTCTAATTCCTTACGGAAGGAGGGGTGACATGATCCAGAAAGTTCCACTGGTCATTCCAAATCGCTATTACGACATTCGGGCAGTACCGGAGCGTACCGAGTTGATATCCGGCAAAGGACTGTCACTTCCAACAACAATCCCCAAAAACCTCGGAGAGTTTTTTGTCGCTAAAAACAACAAAAAAAAGCTCTTATCAATATCTCGCTCACCACCATTGTCATTCCAGAGATACATATACAGGCGAGAGCTGGCTCCCTCCTAAAGCCGGAAAATATGCCGGTTGCTAAGACACTAGAAACCAATCTATTGTCACTACACTGCAAACTTGCCCGTGGACAACCATCAACATGGCTTCCGTAGACTACATAGCGACACCACCGCTCCGATCGCCATAAGGACGAAACTTAATAGTGGTTTGAATCAAAACACCACCAACCACCGGATCGTGCTAGTGGCACCTGTCTTATAAAAAGGTTTTGATATAGTCAACCATGCCATGCTCCTCCAACATCTAGAGGCATAAACGCGCCCATCCGGACTTAAAAGGTGGACCGCTATCTATGTAAATGACCGGCAAGAGTCGGAAGTTTTTTGGAATATCACATCGAAACCGAGAAGAGTTAGACAAGGTGCTATTCACCGGAGCGTACCGGAATTATACCCGGAAAAAGGTTTTAAACGCCAGAATAGCTCTGTTTGGTCGGTCACGTCCCATTTTCTGAATGGATGCACCGAGTAGGCAGGACGAAGTACTGGCCCACTACCTAACTAACAAGATAAGTAGGTGCAAGTTAGACAGGGTAACATCGAAATAACAGCCCTTGGTCAAACAAAACCACTCCAGTCATTCCGGTACGATAGAACCACCTGTTGCCGAAGAGGAACGCCAAGTGGCTATGGAGGCAAGGGGAATGCTGTCCCAACTACGTTCTGGATACTTTAACAGGTTAAACTCTTACCTATCCAGACTGAACCCTGACATGCCAAATGTCTATCCGGCATGCGGTGTGTCTCCCCATGACACTAACCATCTATTCATCTGATCAACTGAGCCTACTCTTCTAACAGCAATATCACTTTGGTCCAACCCTATTGAAGCCGCGAGGTTTCTGGGACTCTCGTTAGAAGAGCTTGATGACAATGTTGGGCAAGGGACGGCTACAATATCCATCGTCGCGATCGTGCGAGAGGACTTAGGGTGGAATAGCGTTTATTACCCATTAAATTGTGCAGTATCGTCTTTTTGATTCTGACGTCGACCCGAGGGACAACACCTTAGAACGTCAGGGTATGGTTGTCTGGTCAGCCAATGTCGATCTTAGGATCATTAGTATTTACACATCTCCTGTCACGTTTTGTCCGCTCCCTGTCTAAACCCGTGGACCGCCAATTACCTGAGTTGTTGGCAAGCATCGGTGGAATTCAGGAATGAACGATTATAACCACTTATAATTAAACAGGGGGTGTGCTATCCCTGCTACTGTTTAATTATTACATATAGCGGCTTCTCCTTGCCCGGTTTCTTCGCTGGACCAAATCTGGCACTGTCACAGACTAAATCCTCGGTCACCTTATTTACCACTGGGACGGCGCAAATTATCGGCGGCATCAAGCTTCCAACTGTCTCACACCCCAAAATATTGGGGTGGCGTTTGATACCAAAACCGCAACAAAATTCTCATGTCACTGGCTGGCAGCAGATTGGGAAAAGGTAAAGAAATGTTGTTGGCAACGTACAAGGCAATTGGCCATCCGGTTCTGAGCTGCCAGTATGATCATCCTGACTATCGAACACGAATTGGAGGAAGTTGCAGGTCTGTCAGAAAACCGCACTAGAAATTGCTGCGGAATGTCTTCTTATGTCATAGGAACTCCATCTCCACAATGCGGCAAAAATGGTTGGTATTAAAGAGCATAATAAAATGCTAACCAGGCAATTCTTGTTCAACTGTTACAAGCCGGGGAACCAAACAGGCACTGGTTCGAAGAAAATCCACCTCCTATAATACAAGGAAACATCTTCATAAGCACTATGATGAAATCCGGGATCGTAAATTTTAGCCATTTGATGTAAAGATGCATCGCATACCTTCAAAAACATCCACACAGAGTAGGTAAACTACTTTGTCAGTTCCCAGCGGCCATATGGGCTATGCGTAGCTCAGAACCTGCTTACCGATTGCTTTACGATGCCAGCAGTATTTCTCTATCTTTTTCGCAGATTTTGTTGCCGGAAAAACTGTATAAGCTCAAACAAAAAGATGTTGCCAAATTGAGAAAATGTTTTCATGATAAACAAAGAAAATGTCAATAATAAACAACAGATGATTTTGACAGTTGAAATGTGTCCAGTGTTGTTAAATACACACAAGGGAATTTTTACCGAGTTGGGCGTTTTCTTCACACTCGCTTAGAAGAAAATACGCCTAATATAATTAACTGTTGTATGCTCAACCTTTTTATTACTATCCGGATCAGGAAGGACAATTTTTTTAAAAGCTTTTTATATTGAATCTCAATTCAAAATAATCTAGGCAATGAAATATTGCAAAACCCGGATACCGTGTCTACAGACAAACTACTTAGAGGATCTATTAATCTCTTATTTTTTATATCTATATTTTCCTAAAAAATCTGCACCTATGATGAGTTTCGAAATATCAGCAATAAGAAATACCAACGGAAATTCTAGACGGAGCCCTAAATTAAGTTTTAATCATTTTTTTACATAAGTCGAGATCATGCTGCCACTAGCAACTGTTATAATAATATCTGAAGATTTTTTATAAATTTTGACTTTAAATAAAGGAAGAACTGAAATTTCAGCACCGCTATCAATTAAAAATTATAGCTTGCTTTCTTTATCCAGTACAAATAAGCGACGTGTTTAAAAATTCAAAATGCCATTGTTAGTCGCGCCAAGAACAGCTCTGTCTAGTTTGTTTGCTGGGACTATTTCTCTGGAAGCACAAGGTTCTTCGCATTTAAGAGCTTTGCTGCCAAAACTGAAATGGTATCGACATACCCAGTTTTGAGACCTTGATCTACCTCGTGACTGAGAACTTATACGATAGCTAAAACTCCGCCTTTTTAGACGTGACAGTCTGTCATTCATTTCCCTACCAACCATGGCTAACCGCGGTGAAACTCACACAAATTTACAAATTTTTACTTACCCCATCGCACATATTTGGAATTTGTATGGAAAACAGCAAGTGCCTAAAAGTGTGCGCTCACACCTACACGGAACAACATTTACGGCATGATTAAAAAGTGAACCTCGCCGAACGAAATTGCCCACTTTTTTATTCAGTTGTTTGGTAAGCGGGTTTCGCTGATTATCCAGATTTTTATCTGCTGCTGGTTGGCAGGGTTGGGTTTTAATTTCGCTAATGTCTAATTGTATACGACTAAAACTTTCACACATTTTTGTTGTAACATTCAATAAACTCGCCACAATTTTTCCAAATTCATCAATATTAATCGAAGAAGTAACCACTTTATTTCTAACTACACAAATTTCATTACCACTGGTTATCTCCTAAATTTTATTTGCCAGTTGTAAAAGGTCAATAATCTTATTACTTTGGTATGTAGATAGTGTACCACATTCTAAGAATTTCTACGTAGGTGTTGCCACTAGGTTATGTTTTTGGGGTTGCCACCTATCTCAGTTTTTTTTTATATGGAATAAAAAATGCCAATATGAATATCATACGAAAGATATTTTCATTCGTATTTCAAAAAAAAATATGTCTAAGTGGGTTGCCACTTATTGAGGTTTTTATATACATTTTTTGTTTAGGGTAACAACTATCTCGAAACCCGCTCACCCGATTTCGATGAAATTTGGTACGTAGATAGTGTCCCACATTCTAAGACATTTTACGTAGGTGTCGCCATATAGGTTATTTTTTTGGGGTTGCCACCTATCTGAATTTTTTTTTATATGAAATAAAATATGCCAATATGGGTATCAAGAGAAAGGGGTTTTCCTGCGTTTAAAAAAAAAAACATTTGTAAGTAGGATTGCCACTTATTGTTACCATTTGAGCTTTTAACTAGCTATTCCTATATATTTCTATATTCGAATATCTCGCAAATGGCTTAATCGATTTGGATGAAATTTGGTATGTACATAGAGTACCACATTCTAAGAATTCCTATCTAGGTGTTGCGCTAAAGGAGTTTTTACGGAGGTGCTACCTATCAGATTTTTTTAAAAGAAATGAAATATGCCAATATGGGTATCAAACGAAAGGTATTTTCCTGCGTATTGAAAAAAAAAATGTTTCTAAGTAGGGTTGCCACTTTTGTTCGCCAAGAAAAATCCGGTAAAGAAGTTCATATACCGAGAACCGCACTCATCCAAGGAGTCGCAAAGGTGCAATTTCCAGTAAGGCCAACATTTGCCATGACTGCGCATAAAGATCAGCGATAAACTTTTGAGTATGTCGGAGTGGAGATAAATTCATCGATGGTCATGCATGGTTTGTTATATGTGGCGTTTCAAGAGTTAAGTGACCAAATATATTTAAAGTAATGTTTCCGGAAGTGTTGCAATAGATTTCATATGTATTGAATATAAAAAGTCTTGCATAGTTGTATCATTAAAAATAAAGAAGAAATCACAGAATGTTGACCGATATATGGAGCTCTAACCCACAAATATACCCATGTGGCCCTAGTCTTTCTCGATTATTTGATAACAATCGACAGCTGCTAACCATACAATTCAGCAAGGAATCTTGTAAAGACTTGTCGAAAATTTGTTTGAGCAGCCACCAAGGAGTAATTATGTGTATTCAAACTTTCTTAATAATGAAAAATTTTAAACATATTTTTATTATCAAGATATGTTTTTAGAACGCTTCACTGCTGGTAAGTAAAACTATTCATACAAACAACCAGAATATTTTAAACGATTTTATTAGGCTAATGGATCTAGTGGTGCATAGTGCAAGTTAAAACTACATTAGTTAACTTCACTTCGTACTCAACGTTTCGCTACCGATTTGTAGCTTCTTCAGGAGTAAATCTTTATTTAGGAAGACAACAAACAATGAATTATTTGGTTTAATAATTTTAAATAAAAACACTTACACAAATAAAAACAATTTGTGATATAAATTTTTTTAAAAAATTATCGCAATAAGTATTAATACAATTAAAATTTAATCGCACATGTATATATGTGTGCATGTCGGTATATTTGGTACTAGCTGACTTAGGTACACTTGTCATACTAAAAGTGTTTATTATAAACAAAGCGCATAACTACCTGCAATGTCTTTTGTGTCCTCTTTTATGTTTACTGTTCGCTCTCTCTTTTGTAAAATCCGAAGGCTTTCCATTGTATATCGTATTTTGCCTCTTTTCTCCGTGTCTAATATTTTTGTGTTGGTTAGATCAGCTGTGTGTACAGTGTTGAGAATGTGTTGTGACAGCGCAGTATTGTTTGTCTTTCTTCTTATGTCTGCTTGATGCTCTGTTAACCTTATACCCAGCGAACGTTTCGAATGTAAACCTTGTTGCAGCCTTCATCTTCGTTGCCTTTACATGTGATTTCGTAAATCACGTTATTTTATGTTTCTAGCTCAATAGGGGTTTTTGTTTTTGTAAAAATTGTGGATAATGTGAAATTAGGTTTAAAAGCGAGAGTTATATTTTGTTCTTTGTTGTTTAGGTCGTGATTGAATTTCTCAGTTAGCTTAGGGATGTATGTTACGCTGTAGTAATGTTTTCTCTCTGTGTTTATATTCGTTGGTGCTTGTTTTGTATGTTCGTTATTTATTGACATTAGGGTTTCCTCGATTAAGTTATTTATTAGTTCGCCCGGATAATTGTTCTTTTTTAATATTGTATGTATTTTCCTTATATTTTCTTCTTTAAAGTTGTTATGGCTAATAGTGAGTATTTCTTGTACTAAATTTCGCGCCGTGTTTATTTTATATTTAAAGGGTTGCGCAGAGTGAAAATTTATAATTCGACCAGATGAAATGGATTTTGAATACCAATCCAGGATCATGTCTTTGCCTTCCCTGTATATCATCACATCTAGAAAGGGGATGCAGCAATCTTTTTCTATTTCCACTGTAAATTTTAGTTTATTGTGGTATTGGTTGAAGGTTTTTAGAATCGTTTCCAAATAATTTCGTCGAACAATTGCGAAAATGTCATCGACATATTTCACCATTAACTTTACATTGATGTTGTACTGATTTTTAAGTTCTTTTATCGTGTAATCAAGCATCCATGACAATGTCTGCAATTGTTGGTGAAAGAGGGTTTCCCATTGGCATACCATATGTTTGTGCAAAGGTTTTGCCATCAAATACAAAGTAATTATTGTCTTTTAGACAGAAATCTAATATTTTTAAAAAGGTGTTTTTGGAGATATTAATTTTTTGTTGGATGAAACCAAACTTGTTCATTATTATTTTTGTTGCTAGGTATGTTGAAATATTCGTAAATAGTGACACAACGTCAAAAGATACTAGTACTTCATCATCATTAATCTGTATATTTTCAAGTCTATCTTTGAGACAGGCAGAGTTTTTTATATTGTATTCTTCAGATATCAGGCTGTTCAGCGCATTTCCTATAAATTTCGATAAGCCATAACAGGGAATGTTAGTGGATGATGATATCGGGCGTAAAGGCAAGTTGGGTTTATGTATCTTCGGTAGGCCATATAAACGAGGTGCAATCGCTGTGTTACTTATCATTTTATATTTCTCTGCTAAGTCGATTATTTGGTTTTTGTATAGATCGTTACCCAAAGTGTTGTTTTTCTTTTGTAATGTGCTTGTGGGGTCGCTTCTTATTATTCTGTATGTGTTTTTGTCTTCGATAAGTTCGTACATTTTCTTTTTGTACTCTGCTTTGTAAAATACCACAGTTTTGCTACCTTTGTCCGAGTCTGTAACAACAATTTCTTCTTTGTGTTTTCTTAGTATCATTTTTGTTTTTTCAAACGCTTCTAATATAAACTTGTCAGCTGCATTGTTCTTAATATTTCTTTTGAATTCCAATATTCTATTGTTTATTTTGCTTCTTTCTACTTCCTTCTTCTCTATATCAATTGTGGTTTCTTGTATTATTTGCTCTAACTCTGCAATTATTTTTATTGGTTTAAAGTTCTCTTTTGTTGTGGGTAACGCGAATTTTCTCCCGAGAGAGAGTAACCATTTTACTTCCTCTGGAAAATGTATATTAGTTTTGTTAACAAACCAGTCGTTGTTTACAAAAATATCTAAGCTTATAAGTCGTTGGTTTTTCAGGCGTTCCAGCTTCGCGGTCTGAATTGCCTCTCGTTGCTTAGTGGTTTTTTGGCTGAAAATGTGTTGATGGGATATTAGTGAGTTATATTCTGATTCGCTGAGGTTTTGGGATAAATTTCTCTCATTTTGGTGTAAATCATTTCTTGTTGTTTTAATATCTATATTAGTTTGTGTTATTTCTATGTTCAGCATTTTCTTCAGAAAATTCCGTTTTGTTTTTTTCTATTTGTTGTTTGACTCTTTGTGATGTTGTGTTTATCGTGTTTTTCTTCACTGTGTTTGTCAGATGGTTTGGTAAGAGGTCGTACTTCCTGCACTCTAAAAGGAACTTAAGCTGCGGTTTTAGTTTAGCTAATTTTTGTTGTTGTTGGCTGAATTGTTTTATTGTTGTGTGTATGTCTTCACCATGTTTAAATTTCATGTGTTGGAAATAGTGCTTCATTTTTCTTTGATTTTTGTTGTTGTCTACTAATTAAAAGATTTGTTTGTCGAATGTCGGCAGGCCTTCCGAATTATTAATATGTTTTGATTTTGCTGATCCGGTAATTATACTTTAAACGATTTTATTAGGCTAATGGATCTAGTGGTGCATAGTGCAAGTTAAAGAGATCTTTATTGATGATTATCTTAATAAACTAAATTGTGTGGCAACCTATGAAAATGTCGAGCAAAGCTCGGTCGCCCAGGTACTATTATTTAAATTAGCACTGGGCAATGACACATTAAGGTTTTTTCGAAGCTTTCGTAACCAAAGATTTTTTAGAAAATTTGAATCAATAGTGTTACCTACAAGTTGGTCAAGAGCCCTGTAATATTCAGAAGGCTTGAGATCGCCTATCTCAGAACCAGACAAAATCTTATCCAACCTTCTCTGCTCGCTTGACGAATGTCTATAAATAAGAATTTTCTTTAAGTTGTCATATTTTCCATTTTCAGGTGGATGTTGAATGACATCTAGTAAATAAGCAATAATGTCTTGTGGCAAGGCAGTTATTACATACTCGTACTTAGTCAAATCTCTACTTATGCCCTTTGTAGCAAATTGCGTCTCAGCGTGTACGAACCATCCTTCTGAACAATTCGACCAAAATTGTGGTAACGTTATTGAAAGCATGGATCTTCTATGTCTGTAAGAAACCTATTTTGTCTATCTCCAGCACCCGTTTCACGCGGAGAACAAAACATTTTGAATAAGTTTCACCGAGAAAATTTAATTATCAATAACTCTATACAGCTGAATAGATATATAAATTTAAATTTTAATTACATACACTCAAAACAAAAAAAACCTACTTATCCTTCGCCAATTTGAATTGTTCATATGTTCTTCCGATATCAATGCTGACTATAACAATACTTAAATGACGAAATTCGATTTCCGACTATTGATATGTTGGATACAACAATTGAAGATATAGTATTACTACTATTGAATTGATGGTGATGCTGATGGTTTCATATTACCAGAACTGCGTATTTTGTATTAGTAACGCCTATGTTACTGCTGCCATTGACCACGACTATGATTATAAACTTATTATCCTATTGTTGAAACTTTGCAATTTTATGACTGAACAAATATCCTTTCAACTGCTTGCTGTTACTAGAAATATAATGCTTAACTGGTCCTTGTACTTCCAATCCTCTGCGATTGTATCATCACTTCTATTATTATTTGCTGTACAAATATCTTTTCAACAGCTTGGTGTTACTGCTCCTGGCAGGACCGCCAATTTTGTAAGGACTAATACATCACACATTTTATTTTCTTATATAAATGTATTTGGTATAAAATTCTGTCACCAACAACTTCAAAAACCATATAAAATTTCTTTTAAAAAAACTAAACCAATAACAAGTATTTTATAACAACTAGTGTGTAGTATATCACTACAGGCACACCTTCTAATTTTAGCATAACATACCGATCTTAAGGTACAACCTTGCGTGACTTATTTATAAATTTTGAATCAATACTTTCAGTACCGAGTCTTTTTGTTTCGATACTATCGGATACCCATACATGTACAGCGATACTTCAAATAAGTACAGCATCCATGCTTTGCAATGGATATCGTGTCCCTATCAGAGAATGTTTATATATTGAGAAGGCGCAATTGACATGTTCCAACTTTTTCTCACGCAACCACCCGTCCATATGTTTCAACAAATTTCAGATTTTTCCAACTTACTGCCCTGGGGCAGTTTGTCATCGTGACTACTAACAATTGTTATAGCCCGATTCCGCTTGTTAATATAATTTGCAGATGACAAGCAAGCCGATAATGGCACCATTAGTGGACTCACCATCATTCTCAGCACTGTTAAATGTATGTTTTCTGGTATACGAGACGAGATATAAGACTTGAGAGTATTCTCCATCTTGCCTGTTCGAAAATACAGAGAAAGAAAGACAGAAGCGGAAAAAACGCTCGAGAAAGACAGGAAACTTGAAATACAACGGAGATTCCGTAACGAAACTGGCTTGCTTGTAGATATGCCAAAAGCTAACTTTGGAAACACGAATGATGGTAACACAAGCAGGAGATTTTTCGAAGATCCAAAGTTAGCTGCTGAAATAACCGGAATCAACTATGATCTCATTTATGCACAAAATACTTGTGGATGGTGCATTAATCATAAAACATGCATTGATGCCTATTGGGCAACTTTCGGAGGAGCTGCAGAAGCAAGGAATGAACATTTTAGAACTTACCGCCAAGACTTCGCAAGAAAATTTTCCCGAGAAACCTGCATTAGAGACATTTTTAACCGACTTTTTTTAAGTTCAGACCCTTTATTTAGCAGCACTATAAATGTGAAAAGAGGAAAATTAAAATCATATTTACCTGAAACGTTAAGTTTACTCATTCCGGCCCAACCTAACGAATCTGATTCATCAGATAATGAAAATTTGTAATTTTTTCCTTTAATCTGTGGTATTGCATTAACTTTCCATGAAACTTGGCATTTGATAAACAAATAATTAAAACATTAATAATGATGTCTATTTTATAAAATTTAACCTATAAATACCCAAAAAAACTTCATTTTCTATTTATTCTAGTACAAAATGGTTGTATCTTTAACAATAACACGGCCATTTAAGGGTTAATAATATAATAGTTCAATAAAAAAAGTCCATTGTATGAATGATGATGAATGAAAGTATTAAAGACTATAAACCTGATGATGATTTCCGTTGGAAATCGAAATATATTGGAGGTAAAAAACTAAAACAGCGTGTTTTTAATGCAACTGACCTAGAGCCAGCTTCAACAACAAATGATTACTATAAAAAACGTTAAAATAAGTTTGACCGGTATGTGCGGCGTACCAGTGACACAAAAAAGAGTAGGCAGTTCTCAAATGAAACCACGAAAAGAAGTGAAAACGAAACGATCACTTGTCAAAGCAATTGAGTAAGTAAATAACATATCTTTTTGAAATAATCAAAGTAAGCTTTTTCTGATAAAAAAGTTCTCAACAAATTCACAAAACAAATATGTGATATGTGATTTCATAAATGAAATAACAAGGAATAACGGAATCGTTTAGAAGCTACAAAAACGAAAATGGCGAGCAGAGACACGTACAATAACAAGGTGCTTAAAAATGGTACTTTGCAAGAAACTTAGTTACTAAGAACTTGGACATTATGTAATAGAATTCCATACTCAAATTACCTTCATGGTTATTTGCAAAAAACTTCGAAACTTATAATTTTCCCCATGAAAAGCTTATCTTTCCTTGAATTTCTTTATATAGAGATACTTTTACAAGTATGGATTAGATCCTACCTGAGATTAATTTTTAAATTTTCCATAAAATATTTCAAGACAAAAAAAGGACTATTTGAAAAAGAAGAAAATTACTTTTTAAAAATGGTTTTCAAGGGCAAAATTTCTATGAATAGAGACTATATTTTTCTTGAAATTTGTTTCAATTGTTCAATAAATACAGTGAAGTAATATTTATTTTGGTAGACACATACTCGTATGTATGTTCGCAAAAAAATTCTCTGCTGTTAGCGTACTTGAACAATTTTTGGCAAAATAAATAACATTTTTATGTAACTTTATTTCTTTATTTTTTTATAATTAGTATTAATAAGGTAATTTATAAAAATGTAATTATTTAAAATAATGAAATAAACTTCAAAATGTAAAAATTTTGTTAGTTTCATCATGAAATTGAGCGACAAAGATCAAATAACAAAATAAATAATAATTAGATTTTGGTTTTTTTATACTATTTACATTTGTTTCACTGTCGGTTTAATATAAAAGTTATTAAGTTTTTATTTTTTAAATACAAGGTGGCGCAAAAGTAAGCTTCCGATGTTCAGCATATCGGTTGTGGCACGTGCAGTGTGTGCTGTTGCACCGTCTTGTTGGAACCACATGCTTTCCAATCCCAATTCATCAAGTTGCGGCAAAAAGAACTCGTTGATCATTGCTCTGTAGCGCTCACCATTCACAGTAACCGTTTGGCCCCGACCGATTATTGGTCAAATAAATAGTCATCAATATTCCGCGTTCTGGAGCAGTGTAACGTAACATTGTTTTTTAACGTGTATTTCGCATGTGTTTACTACACAAATCTCAAAACAGAACTGACTTTAGGGGCCAATCGCAAAATTTATAGCATTTTCTGATAGGAGGATTACTTTTGCGCAGTAACCGTTTTTCACCGACCGATTATTGGTCAAATAAATAGTCAGCAATATTCCGCGTTCTGGAGCAGTGTAGCGTAACATTGTTTATTAACGTGTATTTCGCATGTGTTTACTACACAAATTTCAAAACAAAACTGACTTTAGGGGCCAATCGCAAAATTTATAGCATTTTCTGATAGGAGGATTACTTTTGCGCCACCTGTAATAAAATAAATAATCAATCATTGTGTGTTTGAAACGAGAATTTTTTTATTAACTATTATTTTTAATATATTCTTTATTATTATTATTATATTGTCGGTTTAATATACAAATTATTAGGTTTTTATCTTTCAAATAATAAAGTAAATATCTAAGATAACATTTTTAGTTTTTTGAAACGCGAGGTTTTTTTTTGTTCCGGGAGAACAAGACAAAAGAGAAAAAAAAATGTATTTTTAAGCTTAAACCTAACCCTACTTACTAATGCCACCCGACAGTACCCAACCAAAAATTGTGCTTTGGGCAAGCAACGGCCCAAAGGACGGTGGTAGCGTGCCCGAGGTTACGACGTAGGCATATACGTCGCCCCCGAGCACGAGTTGTATCGGCGCCGCCGTATAAAAGTGAGGATCCGCCAACCGGATGTGCTGGTAAGGAGCAGCGATCTGGGCGCCCGCGTGTATCCCTAGCTCTTCCGCCAGCCCGCGGTCGATGACTCTGCGAGGGAGCATGCATCGAGAAGCGCACGAAGCGCAGTAGGCCCCCCCCCCGGCTTCCAGTTTCACGACCGCGGTTGGCGCAAGAGCAATCATGGGGCGTAGCGGTGGACCCACCCGGGCGAGAGTGCGGCTGAGATCGTCGCGGAATACATTGTAGACCTAATTTCTAAGAAACCAGGGCGGCTGATGAAAGCCGCTACCAAAAAAAAATTAAATAACTTTTTTTCTATTTAATGAATCTGGTAAATTTTTTTTTTATTTTGCAGATTGACTTTTACATTTAACAAAAATTGATAACTGGGACACTGAAACAAGAATTTGGATTGTCCGCCGCTATCACGCACTGGAGTCCGTAGTTTCGGTTCAAAGAGAGTATAGGCGCACGTTTGGCGGCAATCCTCCGAGCAGATGGACCATAATAAGACTTGTAAACAATTTTGCCAAGCATGGGACAGTCAACAGAAGACCTTACCATCGAAACCCTTCAGTTCGAACGGAGGAAACAATCGCTGCTGTAGCTGCTGCCATACAAAACAATCCACGTGTTTCGACAAGAAGCTTATCTGCTCAAACGGGTATAAGCAGACAGTTATTACAGTCAATTATGCACAAAGATTTGGACTTATTCCCATATAAAATTCAAATGGCCAACAAACTGAACGCTGCAGACTTGCCGATTCGCTTGGAATTTTGCCAGAAGATGCTTCAAATGGTGGAAGAGGATGGAAACATGTTGAACTGTCTTTTCATGTCTGACGAGGCCCATTTCGATTTAAACGGCAACATAAACAAACAAAATTGTCGAATATGGAGTGCTTCCAACCCACAGATACTCCATGAGACGGAATTGCATCCACTTCGTGTCACAGTGTGGTGTGCAGTTTCATCACGCTGCATTGTCGGGCCCTACTTCTTCGAAGAAAACGGTCACACCGTTACGGTTACTGGAGACCGTTACTTGAGCATGTTGAGAGAGTTTTTCTATCCAGAATTACGCCGAATGAGAATTTCTTTGAACTCTGTGTGGTTTCAGCAAGATGGTGCAGCTCCTCATATAGCCCAACCTGTTATGACAGAATTGCGACGAAAATTTCCCAATAAGCTGATATCCAGAAACTCCACATTCCGTTGGCCACCCAGGTCGTCTGACCTTACTGCACCTGACTTTTTCTTGTGGGGTTATTGCAACCAGGAAGTCTTCAAAGCAAAACCAACAAATTTGAATGAACTAAGGCAATCCATTCGAGAAACAATTGCGGCTATTCCTGTCTCAACTCTCCAAGCAGTAATGAACAACTTTTTGGTAAGATGCCGCACATGCATCGACGAGCAGGGGGGGCATTTAAATTCCATTATTTTTAAAACTAATTAAGCTATATTTAATAAAATTTAATGAGCTTTAACATGAATAAAAGAAAAATAAATCCCATACACTGAAAAAAAAATTATTTGAGTTTCTTAATGTAGCAAAATTCATCAGCCACCCTGTATATTAGGTGATTTCAACCCAGGTAATGTGGGCTGGGGGACAGTAGGTGAGAGTCCAACTTTGTATCCTAATAGTGTTAATAGTTTTCCTGAAACTTATGTGGTTGATAATTTATTGAGTGTTAATCTTTCGCAGATTAATGATATCGCAAATAAACTGGGGGATGGGGCCGTGTGCAGAAGCCCACGCAAGTGGGGAAAGTTTCTGATCGCCATTCACCTGGGAATGGCCAGAACGATTCTTTTGCATGCGGTTCAAGCAGCTCACTACTTCCGGGCTTTGCGCCCAAGTATCCCCTGGGTAACCACCGAACACCCGTTTGGTGGTGAGCTAAACGTGAGAAGGCGACAACCTGGTAAGGCCACTACGACATAATCGGTTTAAGGGCTTGCTGGGGGGGTTCAAACAGCAGCGTGTGATCACCATGTGGTGCGGCTGCAAGCGGGCGTCTGTCTTGGATCAAGCGGCTCGCTATACAAACGTGTAATAGAATTCAACTTCCCGTGAAACGGGTTGTGCGTTAGGTTTGGGACCCACCACATAAAACAACGTTCCAATGTTATTCAACACCAAAGCCTCGGATATGAGAACCCCTTTTTTAGATGACAACACCCGCAAACGAAATAAGGATTATGAGATAAGGGCATGTACCTGGAATGTCCGGTCCCTTAATGGGGAAGGTGCCGCTGACCGGCTGGTTGAGGTCCTGAGGAAAGCAAAAGCTGGCATCACCGCCATACAAGAAATGCGATGGACAGGGCGAGGAAATACGATCAGAACACCTTGTAACATCTACTGGAGTGGGCATGAAGACAAGCGCAGATTCGGCGTGGGATTTGTGGTGGGAGAGAGACTCCGTCACCGAGTACTGTCGTTCACACCCGTGAACGAGCGTCTCACTGCAGTCCGCATAAAAGTACGATTTTTCACCATATCGTTTATCTGCGCTCATGCACCGACGGAAGAGAAGGACGACGTGGAAAAGGATGGTTTCTACGAGCGCCTGGAAGAAGCATACGAGCGCTGCCCCCGTCATGATATCAAAGTCGTGCTTGGCGACTTTAACGCCAGGGTGGGTAAGGAGGGTGTATTCGGCCACACTGTCGGGAAGTTCAGTCTCCACGATCAGACTTCGCCAAATGGATTCAGGCTGATCGGCTTCGCCGGCGCCCGAAACATGGTCATATCCAGCACTAGGTTTATGCACAAGAAGATCCATCAGGCTACATGGCTGTCCCCCGATCGAAAAACACGCAACCAGATCGACCACGTTGTGATAGACGGACGGCATGCTTCCAGCGTTTTAGATGTTCGCACAATACGAGGACCTAACATCGACTCTGATCACTACCTAGGAGCAGCCAAGATTCGTACCCGCCTCTGTACGACAAAACAGGTGCAACAAAAAACGCAGGGAAAGCTGGACGTCGAAAAGCTGCAATCGCAACAGACCGCCAATTATTTCGCAGACCGCCTCTCACACCTGCTCTCCGAGAGCACAATTCAACCTAGTGGAATGCATGAGCAGTGGGATCATATCTCAGGAGCACTCCGTACCGCAGCCGAAGAAGTAATTGGATTCCGGCGCACGCGAAGAAACAACTGGTATGATGATGAAGAGTGCCGCGCTGCAACGAAAAGAAAGGACGAAGCCTACAACGCAACGCTGAGATTGAATGCAACGAGGAGTGTGTGTGAACACTACCGCGAGTTGAAGAGGGAAGCGAGGCGGCTTTTCCGGTCGAAAAAAAGAGAGGCAGAGAAGCGTGAAATAAAGGAGCTTGAGATGCTGGCCAACGGGAATAATGCCCGAAAATTCTATCAAAAAATTCGGCGAATGACAGAAGGTTTTAAGCCCGGGGCAAACTCCTGTAAGAATGAGAACGGCGACCTGGTTTCCGATGTTCAGAGAGCACTCAGAATATGGAGGGATCACTTCTCTGCCCTTTTAAATGGAGAAACTGAGCAAGAAACCAGAGAAGATGCCGAACCCGAGCCCACAATCGAAAATGATGGAATTGACGTTCCACAACCCGACTATAATGAGGTGCGAATAGCAATATCCCGATTGAAAAACAATAAAGCAGCTGGCGCTGATGGTTTGCCTGCTGAGCTATTCAAACACGGAGGCGAGGAGCTGGTAAGGCGCATGCATCAGCTTCTATGCAGAATATGTTTGGACGAATGCATGCCTGAAGATTGGAATCTAAGTGTTCTCTGCCCAATTCACAAGAAGGGCGATCCTGCAAACTGCGCCAACTATCGCGGAATCAGTCTTTTGAATATCGCATATAAGGTCCTATCAAGCGTATTGTGCGAAACTCTGAAGCCTGATGTGAACAGACTGATTGGACCTTATCAGTGTGGCTTCAGACCTGGTAAATCTACCATCGACCAGATTTTTACAATACGCCAAATCTTGGAAAAACCCCGTGAGAAAAGAATCGACACACATCATCTCTTTGTTGATTTTAAAGCCGCTTTCGATAGCACGAAAAGGAGCTGCCCATATGCCGCTATGTCTGAATTTGGTTTCTCCGCAAAACTTATACGGCTATGCAAAATGACCTTGAGCAAACACCGCCAGCTCGGTCAGAATTGGGAAGCACCTCTCCGAGCCGTTCGAAACTAAACGAGGTTTCAGACAGGGTGACCCCTATTGTGCGATTTCTTTACTTTAATGCTGGAGAAAATAATACAAGCTGCAGAACTTAACGGCGATGGAACAATATTTTATAAAAGCGTGCAACTGTTGGCATATGCTGACGATATTGATATCATTGGCCTTAACAACCGCGCCGTAACTTCTGCTTACTCCAAATTAGAAAAAGAAGCGGAGAATATGGGATTGGTGGTGAACGAGGGCAAAACGAAGTACCTTCTGTCATCATGCAAAGAGTCAGCGCATTCGCGCCTTGGCAACCAAGCCACTGTTGGCAGCAATAATTTCGAAATAGTAAAGGACTTCGTTTACCTTGGAAGCAGCATTAACACCAACAATAATGTTAGCTTAGAAATCCGACGAAGAATTACTCTTGCAAACAAATGCTACTTCGGACTGAGTAGGCAATTGAAAAGTAAAGTCCTCTCTCGAAGAACGAAAATAACACTCCACAAGTCACTCATCGCACCCGTCCTGCTATATGGTGCAGAAGCGTGGACACTAACGACATCTGATGAGGCGGCTTTGGGAGTATTCGAGAGAAAGGTTCTTCGAAAGATTTGTTAACCTCTACGCGTTTGCGACGGCGAGTACCGAAGAAGATTTAATGATGAGCTGTATGAACATTACGCAGACGCCGACATAGTTCAGCGAATTAAAACACAGCGGCTTCGCTGGCTAGGCTACGTAGTGCGAATGAGCGAAGATGCTCCAGCCCAGAAGGTATTCTTATCGGCACCCGCCGGTGGAAGCAGAGGAAGAGGGAGACCACCGCTCCGATGGAAGAACCGAGTGGAGACCGATTTGCGATCCCGCGGTGTTTCCAATTGGCGCCAGTTGGCGCAACGAAGAAACGACTGGCGAGCTATGTTGGACGGTCAAATTCGCCCAGGCGGTTAGATGACCATTTAAAGAAGAAATAAACTGTCGCGTATCTTAGACCTAATTTTTATAAGCGAGAATATGAGCTTTTTTCTTGAGGAATGTCTCGACCCTCTGTCGTCCCCTGGCTTGCATCATGTTCCTCTTGTCCTGCATTTGGAGTTTTATGAGTTTAGAAATGGTGACATAGACATACCACTTCAGAATTATTGCTTCAGAAACTACAATTTCGACGCTATCAATGATAGAATCGGAATGCTTGACTGGGATAATGTTTTTGCGAGGTGTCATGTAAGCGAGTGTTTCGACCTCTTCAAAGGCAATGTCAATCAAATTTGTAACAGCCTGATCCCTAGGAGCAGGAAGAAGTGCTACAAAATTCCTTGGTATACAAGAGATTTAAAGAAACTAAAAAATTTAAGAAATAAGTTTTATAAGAAGTTCCAGTTGTCAAAGTCTCCTTCTCACAAAGTGAAATATTTATTTTACTCAAGTGAGTTTAAATCACTAAGTAAGAAACTTCATAAAAGTTATGTTTATTAAATTTGAGCGTGACATCAAACTGAATCCAAAATCTTTTTGGCGGTACGTCAAGTCTAAAAAGTCGGCCTCAAGCATCCCGTGGCAAGTATTTTATAATGATTTATTTTGTTGTGTTGATCTTCCGACAGGGTAGCCAAACTTGACAAGGGATGACGGAAAATCGTTCCAACAAAATTTATTTTATAATGAATCTTCTGCACATTCCCTTATTGATGCTGCGAACCTCTTTGCTGATTTCTTCAGTTCAAATTTTGAGTCTGAGGTGATTACAAGTGAAGATCTATTTATAAAAAATGATACCCCAATTAATTTTGGAGAGCTCTCCCTTTCCATTGATGATATCATTCGTGGCATATCAGTAATCAAGTCATCAATAAAAAGGGACGTAGCCGGGTTTTTTTCCTTTTTATTTAAAAATATTGTGGCATTAGCCTACCCTATCTTATTAATTTTCAATAAACCTCTTAAGTGCGGTGATTTCATAAACGCTTGGAAAGTCACTTCAATTACCCCGATATTTAAGAGCGGAAATAAAGTAGTGTTGCTAACTATCGTCCTATTTCCAAACTGTCCACCATGTCAAAATTGTTTGAAATTGTGGTCAATGATAAGATATTCTTTGCAGTCAAGAGTAAAACGAGTAATACGAAAGCACAAGTGGATACCATCTACACTAATTTTTCGAAGGCCTTTAACAAAGTCAACCACTCGCTATTAATTTCTAAACTAGCTAGTCGTGGATTTCATTCTAGCATGCTGTCTTGGATGATGTCATATTTGGCCGAAAGAAGATGTGTAGTTGTGGTGGATGGTACCTGCTCACGGTCGTTTACTGCAACTTCTGGTGTTCCCCAGGGGAGTTTGCTGGGTCCTCTTTTATTTGTAATTTTTATTAATGACATAATTCACTGCTTCAAGTACTCTAATTTACTACTGTATGCGGATGACTTGAAAATTTTTAAAACAGTCACGAGTCACTCAGACACTGTTAGGCTCCAGTCGGATCTTAACAATGTTATAGACTGGTGTAATAGGAATTATTTGCATCTAAATATTAGCAAATGTTATAGTGTATCGTTTTCTAAGTCCCGAAATCTCATTCCTGCCGCGTATCATGTTGGAGACTCTATGCTGAGCGCTGTTGGTGAAATTTCTGATCTTGGGGTAGTGTTTGATGCCAAGTTTCTTTTTAACAGCCATCTTAATTGCGTCATTGCAAAGTCTTATTCAATGCTTGCGTTTATTCGCCGCTTCAGTACGGATTTCACTGATCCATATACACTAAAATTACTTTTTACTTCACTTGTACGTTCTAGGCTAGAATATGGTGCCTTCATTTGGAGGCCCTACCATGCCTGTCATATACAACGACTAGAGAGTATACAAAAAAGTTTCTTCGATTCGCTCTGCGGTCTTTGCATTTTCAGCACCCGATACCATCGTACAGCGCTAGATGTCTCTTGATAAGTCTGAAATCCCTAAACAGTAGAAGGTCTATCTTAGCAATGACATTTGTTTATGAGATTATAAGTGGGGCCATTGACTCCCCATTTCTTTTAGAACGTATACGTTTCAATGTTCCATCTCGGACACTTCGTAGTCATGATTTCTTCTCTTTGGATAGGGTTAGAACGATTTATGCATCCAATTCACCAATTGCTAGGGCTATGAGGGAATTTAACTTTTTACCTAGCTCCGATTATATTGATTTTTCGTTAAATAAAATAAAGTTTAAACAGCTGTTAAATGAGCTAGTTTTAGTAGTGGTAAATGTTTCATGTTCAATATAGTATTTGTAAATAGTCTGTAAGGAATTTTAATTTATTTATTTATTTATTTATTAATTTTGAGTCTACAGTACAAAATACCTTACAGACTAGAACAATATATTTTGATAAATCCCTGACAGGGAAGTAAATAATATATAGAATAATACAAGCACACGATTTTTTTACTAACAAAATACATTAAGTGTTTTTACAAATTGTGATTTTGAGGAGGCAAAGTCAACATGATTTGTGATTGAAAATAAAGCATTCATTTCACGCAATGCCCGAGCAATAGGCGCCATACTCGCATATTTTGTTTTAAAATTTTCTAAATAAAAGGGGAACATTGTACGCAGATTTCTTCGCGGAACATTAAAACTAATACGCTCAAGTAAAAATGGACAATCAATTACGCCACTAATAACGTTAAACACGACCCCAAGTGAAAGAACTTTCCGTCGCTTTTCCAAAGAATCCAGATTGATTAGCATGCGTCGAGCATCATACGAAGGAGCTGGATCCTCAAATCGAAGAGAGCGTAATGCATGTTTCAGAAAAACTTTTTGCACCCGCTCGATCCTATTGATCGAAAGCTGATCATATGGTCGCCAAATAAAGACTGCATACTCCAAGTGTGGCCGGGCAAGCGTCGTAAATAGATTCAGACGAGTTGCGACGAATGAAACCCAAAAGAGAATATGATTTCGAAATTATAACATTCAAATGACTGCTAAAATTAAACTTTGTATCAAACACAACACCTAAATCCTTAAATTCTGTGACGTATTGCAGTACATCAGTACCAATAGTATACGACGTACTCAGATTGGACTGACGCTTGGAAAAAGATAAATGGAAACATTTTTTAATATTTAAAGAGAGGCGCGATTTCACACACCATCTATAAAGATTGTCGAGCTCCTTCTGTAGGTTCAACGCGTCAACTAAGTTTCTAACATTACAGACAATTTTTAAATCGTCGGCATAAAGCAAAAACTCTGCATGTAAGAAACAATCACTTATGTCATTAATAAATAGTAAACATAGGAGTGGTCCTAAGATACTATCTTGGGGGACCCCTGAAGAGGCAACAAATTGGTTAGAAGACACACCATCAATCGTAACTACGCAGCATCTATTCATTAAATACGAATTGACCCACACTTAGAAAGATGAGTGAAATCCTATGCAGGCCAATTTACTAAGTAGAATTTTGTGGGAGACTTTATCGAAAGCCTTAGAAAAATCTGTATAAATACAGTCCACTTGGAGTCCAGAAGAAAATGAAGAAGTGCAGAATTCAGTGAATACAGCTAAATTAGACACTGTTGAGCGACCTGACACAAATCCATGTTGATTTGGGTTAATCAGAGTCTTAACAGCAAAGTAGATTTTTTCTTTGACAATGTATTCAAAAAGTTTTGAGATACATGAAAGCTTCGCTATCGGCCTATAATTGCGAACATCAATTTTACTTCCATTTTTGAAAAACGGCGTTATGGAAGTCAGTTTCCAATCATTTAGGAATATACCTGCGGATAGGGATTTATTAAAAATGATCACGAGCGGACTAACTAATGCTGAACAACTTTTAAATAAAGTAGCTGAGAAACCATCGACATCTGTCTTAGAAGAAGGCTTAAGGTAAGCTAAACCATCAATAACATCCTTTGAAAAAATCTCCAATTTCCTAAAGTTCAAGAATGATGGGATTTCAGCAGAAAAATCTGGGGGATCCCCGTCATCGGTCACATAATTTGACTTAAAAAAGTCTGCAAATAGGTTTGCAGCCTCAAATGGGGTACTAGCATAATTATCATCGAATACAACCGAGGTAGGTATACTTGTGCTAGCCTTTTTCGATTTGACAAAATTCCAAAACATGTTTGGATTAGTTTTAATGTTACGCTCAGTATCAGTTATATACCTTTTATAAAGCTTTTTATCTAAAGACTTAAATTTTTTTTGAAAATACTGATATTTTACAAAATATGCGCAATTATAAGATATTTTATACTTTTTAAGATACTTATTCTTAAGATTTTTCAAGCTTTTTAAACGCGAGTTGTACCAAGGAGATTTATAAACAGCCCTCTTTTTTAAAGGAATATTATTTAAACAAAAGTCATTCATAATTACTTTAAATTTAGAGTAGCAACTTTGAATATCTAGATCCGAAAGTAACTCAACCCAATTGAATTCACTGAGAGAGTTATTCAAACTCGTAAAGTCACAAGATGCAAACTTAAACGCGACTGAATCAGCGTGGTTTGAGGGTAGAAACTCATAGAAAGTTAGCCTAATATCTAATGGAGCATGATGAACACCTTCCTCGGATATTGGAGAAATGCATTTTGATAAAGAGTACTTGATGTTATCAGTAATAAATATGAGATATAAAAATAGATTTAGTTGATTAAAGATGCTATTAATTTGCATAAGATTTATACTTAGAAAACTGTCAACAACATAAGTTTCATGCTGAGTAACAATATTATTAGCTGTAAGACCTGAATTAGCAGAATGACTGCTCCAATTAATGTTACTTAAGTTAAAATCACCTAAGACGCATAAGTGATTATCTTGCAAATGGTCTACAGCCAGAGAAATAACATTATCCACATGAGCCTTATATAAAGACGTATCACTATTTGGCGGGATATATGAAGCAATGACATACAAACAGCCAAAAGTTTTAGAACCTCTGATACATATACAAAGTTTGTCCAGCAACGAGTCATCATTACTAAGCGTGAAAGAAAATGCACGATACTTTCTTTTGACAGCAATAAGAACGCCACCTCCTCTCAAACAGCCTATTTTGACAGCATCACGATCCTTGCGAAAGACATCATATAGACTCGGATCAAAAAACTCACTATCATAGAAGTCAGAATTTAACCATGTTTCTACCAAGACGACTACGTCAAAGGCCTCTTCGGTGCTAAAATGAAGTATAATTTATGATTTAGTCCTCAGCCCGGAGACATTCTGATAATATATTTTCAGACCACTACCACAAACAGACGACGAACTAGTGTACAGCGTAACATTTGATGTGATAGAGCCGTTTCCACAAAGTTGTTCCACTACGGGGTATTTTGTTCGGTTACAACCTTTCGAAAAAAATTGAAGAGCCTTACTTTGACATTTTTGGGCCAGATGTTAGCATTTAAAACCTTATCATAACATTCATCAGTTACTCCAAGCTTGAAACTAATTCTCGATAGATGTTCCGCATTGGCACCTTGCTCAGTTAACGAAAAACACCTCAAATTCTTTGAGTCAATTTTAGCATGCTTTGTAACATATGATACAATATATGTGTATGTCACACTCGATGCAAACGAAGATATATGTAACCATTTAAAATTAAGTGTTTCAGCCACGCTAAGCTCGTTGTTGTTGTTTGATCCAATAACTAATGGTGGTTGGAGAACACGTTTGTTTTTAGAGCCAATTTTCCGCTTGGGATCCATGACAGTCTCACACGCAGTGCCCTTAACAGACGCATTAGCGTATGTACTCTTAGTTGCAACAGAAGACGCAGCAGAATCCACAACAGAGTGTTCGGACAATGATGGCTGCACAGACCGCAAAGATGAAGTTGGCGTGCAGTGCTTATGTTTTGCGAGAGCAATTTTGCTTGTATTACTAGCAACTCTTGTTTTACCAACAACATTCCTTGGCTTTGAAGCATCAGAGGCAGCACTTGGAATTATTTCTGCAGCCCCACGAGCCACCACAGCACTGAACGAAAGAGGTGTCTGCTGTTGGGTATGCGTAACAGGGTTTGTACACGACATCGTAGACAAAGAAATAGAAGGCGTACTTTTATTCTTAATCGAACTAGCATCATCCATGTTAAGACTCGGCAAATCATTTGCATTATCAACGCCAACAAAGCTAAGCTTTTCAATTTCAGAGGTAAGCTCAAGATTATTGGCATTATTATCAGCCACAGTAGATTTCAGCGAACGAATTTCAGCGATTAGTTTTTCATACTTTACTTCCATTTGTTCTTTAAAATCAACAAGAGAGGTTAATAGCAACAAAATTTGCGCATTCTCAGCTTTAAGCTCAGCAATTTCGTTGAGTAGAGAAAAACGAGCCACTGGTTGAGTATTATTGCTATTAGTGACACTGCTGATGTTATTATTGCTAACGATCTCAGCAGAAAAACTGGTCAAACCATATAAACGACTTGCCATCATCAGCTGGCCCTAGATCAATGCACTCCAAATGAAAAAATTGTTTACAATTGTAGCATTGCACTTTAGACTGGGCACGATCGACTTTCTGCCCACACACACACGGCATAGTTAGACAAATATATGTTTATTCTTATGTTGTATGATAAAATAATAAAAGATGAGGTATTAAAAACAGGAGCGACGTAAACGGGCACAACTTATTGTTCTAGATTATAATTGAATAAATAAATAAATAAATAAAACCAGTAATTGGTGGTAGCTGGCGCGGCTGGGAGGCCAGTCTACGCTCGTCCGTAGGTGTGCGGCGATTGTGGGTGAGACGTAGCTGGCGCGGCTGAGTGGCCAGTCGACGTTTGCCGCTATTTCGGTGGGCGCGTCGAGAAGTACGGTTGGACGTGTTGTTATGATGTGAGGAGTTGTGGGTGTTCCGTTGCGATGAGCGCGCGATGTAGCGTTCGCAGTTGCGCAGCTCGTGGGCTAGCAGGGGCCGGGACGGCAGTGGGTCCGATACTCTCTGCGCCGGTCGGAACGGCCGTGGTTCTGATCTCGGCTCGGCGATTTCATTGTACTCTGACGTCCAAGCGGTCTCCGACGCAGCGCCTCTTCCTCAATTCTTCCTTCTTCACTCTGTTCGGCCTCTTCCACTTGTTGGGCCCAGCTTGAATATTTGTGAATATTTATACGGACGCCCGTATACGTGGGTGGCGAGCGACCTCGTTCGGAGGTTATAAATTTCAACGATAATAGTGTAGAAAGTTGGGTAGTGTATCTATTGATATACTCGTACTTGTTTGAAGCTTCTCAAACTCTCTCTTCAAAGATACTTGTTAATTTATAGTTGTATTTCTTTTCGTTGTTGAACTATTATGCATTGTTCATCAAGTAGTTTTACTTTACATGTAAAAAACGTATGGTTAAGTTATTCTCATCTCAGTCATTATTAAACAACTCTCGAACGAGACAAACGTATTCTTAATTTTGTCGGCATCCTACAATAGCAATAATGCCAACTTATATGCCTAATAATATTATATTATTCTACAGGAATGGGTTATTTGTTTTTCCGCACGGCACGGTAGCGACAAGTTGATTGCGTTGATCACCTTATATTTCGGTTCGCCACTGGCCCTCATGCAGAGATTTATTTTTTATTCTCACTTGCCTGGTCGCCGTCATAAGTGGCGTTAGTGCCGTGCACACAGCGACATTTTCGCTTTTTCGGTACTTGGTTTCGGTACCGAGCTGGGTAGAGAGTGTGTAGGTGGTGAAGATTCGGGTTTATTTTTTGTTGTTGTTGTTTTGTGGGCAAAACAGTCCTGCCCCCTCCGAAAACAAACAAAACCCCGAGAAAAATTAATAACAAACACATTTTTTCTTAGCTCGAAAAAACAAATTTTCCAAATTTTTTTTTTTTTAAATTTATTCAACATTATTACCTGTGTATTTTAATATAATCAGCATCTTCGCCGATCGGGTACGAACGTAGATTTCGTCACCCTACTTACCCCGCAGTGAGTGGTACCAATTTTGGCACATCGGGTTTTCGGTACCCGTTGACCAAAATGTAGCATCACTAGCGTGGTGGTAAAGTTATGCATATATAAATTAGTGTTTTACATTAAAATCTTAATTTTTAAAAAAGGCCAGGCGAACTATTGTCCGCTCACTTACTTTATTCGTTTAAGCTCTACTTAAGATTAATTACAATATGTTTCTTATTTCTACATTACACCTATGTCGACCACCAATTTGCTGACTGTTGTTTACCATAATGTTGCTTATCAATATGCTGACTGTTGTTGACTAACTATTGTTGCTGATCGATACATTTACTAATTTGATGTAAATGTTCGTGGAATGCTGATGCAGGCGTCAGCGGTTATAACGAATTCACCGGATGTATTATTGGTGCCACTAACCCATGGGGTTATTGTCCAATTCGAGGTATTGTAAGGTGTGGTGTTAACTCCTCCCCTCTTAAGTATGATTGTCCTCGATCATTAATAGAAGGGCAGGTCATTGAATTTTACATATGTTGGAATGTCATTACTTTCTTGTGGCGAGCTATCTGCTTTGGGATTCGATACCTCCTTCTCGATGTATTGTATCTTTATTGATCTTTTCTTCATCAAAATGAAAAGCGCAATAGTTATCACGGATGTTATTGATATTAGGCCTCCGATGGATAGTGTTGCCTTTTTGAGAGACTTTGTTTTATGAGTGTTGTTTATGTGTAAATCTTTTAGAGAGTCGAGCGAAAGTATCTCGATATGGTCCTTCTCTAATGGAGTCGGTTGTAATATTGCTGGGATGGATTTAATTGGCATTACCTCTATATTACTATATATTTTGTTGTTGATTCTAATGGTTGTGTTGTAAAATGTTACAACATGGGTCCCATTTATCTCCTGTGCCATTTTATCGGCTTCTATTTTACCGCTGAATTTATTGAGTAGAATTACGCCTTTATTTATTTTTTCTATTGTTGGTATGTGGTGGTCATTGGTGGTATTACATGTAGAATTTAAGCTATTTATTATTCTAGCTATACATAAATCATTACTAATATCTATGACATCTGTTTCTTTGCAAATCATTAAGTCATTGTAAATTTCACATTTATTTTTGATACCATATAATTTATCTTTTCCTTTTAGAATTTCTTTGTATTTTGTTTCAATTATAATATTATTAATTTTCTTAACAGGTCTTACAATTATTCCTTTGAATGTTTCACTTAATGTTAGGGGTATTTTAATAATATAAATGATTTAATAATATAAAGGTTTATTTTTGCTAATCTTAGTGCGTCTTCCGCACTCGTAAATGGAACTTTTTCCTTTTTTAGTTTGCTAATTGAAAATTCGATTTCTTTTTTGCTTAGTAATACAGAGTTAATTATATCATTTTTTGCCCATTAAATGGCGTATCCTATATTAATTAGTTCTACTTTTATTAATCTAATTTTGTTTTGCAAATTTACTATAGTTTCCATTACAATACTATCATCCTTTCTAATAGTGTTCAACATCTTATTTACTATACCAGTTATATTATTTATACGTTTTTCAAATATATTGTTTATTACTACTTGGTTGTTATTGTTTTCATTTAAATTATTCAAATTATTAGTTATTATATTTAAGTCTTCGTGATAAGGAGATCCGGCTATGAATTTCCATGCCGTTCCTAACATATCAATTGATCTTTTCCTTTTAATGTTATTAATGGGTTTTAGGGTATTAAGGATTCCGAAAGTTTGGATTGTTTCATGTTTTAGAACGGGATATAGGAGGTTGTCTTTAGGAATTTGGCCAGTTATTTCGTCGTAGGTTTCCGTTAGGAATTGTTCGTATTTTTCTAAGTCAATTAGGTGAATAAGTCTGAATGTTCCGTTCTGTATTGTTACTAATTGAGATTTACTATAATCAAGAATTTGTATGTCCGATGAAGAAGTAGAAATTATAGTGGCCCATTTTGTCTGAAAAATAATTAAGTTTTTATTAGGGATTTGTGAACTATTCGTCCTGATACTGTCTTAACTGTGGTCTTAAGGTTTTCCGAAACTTTCTCCTTTTTATACTTTGGAGTCAATTTGGAACCTAGTCTTTTATTGATATTAACGTAAATAATTTCTCCTGGTGAGAAGTCCTTATTTTGAGGTCTATTTTTGTTGTGGTACAGGTGGTCAAGTTCTTGTTTTTTCTTTAGTAGTGCTATGTTTTCTTGTCTTTGTTTTTCTAACTGTTGAGGGTCGCTATGGATTCTATTACCGAAAAATATGTCTATTGGTTTTTTTTTCGTTGTTGAGTGTATTGAGGAATTGTATTCTTGAACTGATTTGAATAGTAATTCTTCAAACGTTATTCCTACGGAAGTTGCTTTTAAACATCTCATTATTTCGGAAAGTGTACTATGGAATCTTTCCATTTGCCCATTGCTGGTGCTACTATAAGGTGGTGTGGTATAAATATCAATGGACATTTGGTCTTTGAGTAGGGATGATATGGTGGCGGAGTTAAGGGATTTTTCGTTATATATTATAACGAGTTTGCGTATTCCCAAGGCAATCATTAGTTCTCTGATTGGGTCTTTGATATGTTCTATTGCCCTGGAAGGTATAATTTTCACCTGGGCATACTTAGAGAATTTATCGATGGCGGTAAGAATTAACTTTTTTTCGGTGGAATGTATGTCGACATGGACGACTTCACCTGGGGACTGTGGAATGGGGGTCGGTTGAATTTGTGGTTTGGTTGGGTGCCTATCGTACTTATGTGCACGACAAGTTGAGCACTATTTAACAATTTTTTCGATTTTTGCGTGCATGCTTGGGAAATAGAATTTTCATAGAATTTGAGTTTTGCTCCATTCCTATGAGCTCGCTGATGCTCCTGTATGATTATTTGTTCTTGTTCGGTTTCGGGTAGCGAATTTTTATGTTGCTAAAATGGAGTGGGAATATTTCTTGGATTTTACCCATCAGTCTTTCTGTGGTGTACAGTCCGTTGACGAGTGCAGGGTCGATGTAGCGTTTAAATATGTCTATGATGTCCTGGTCAGAATAATTCGGTTTTGTAACAGTATGCCTGTGGAAACAGTATGCCAATCATTAGGAAGAGTTGGTTTTTAAAAGCGTTTATGGGGGCTTCAGTGGCCGGAATAAGGAGGTGTGAGGAGCTTTCGTCGCTATGGTCTGTAACTGTAAGAGTATTAATATCAGTTTGTGGGGGTCTTGAAAGTGCGTCTGCTACGACATTGGTTTTTCCGGGTTTATACTTCATCTCGTAGTTATATTCTTCAAGGATGCACTTCCATCTCTTCATTTTTCCATTGTGGGTTTCATTACTCAATTCAAAAGTGAGTGGTTGGTGATCTGTGAAAATTAAAACTTTCGCGGATCCGTATAAGTAGTTCCTCAGTGAAGTAAGGGCCCAAATTATTGCCAACATTTCTTTTTCGTTCCCGGCATAACTTTCTTCTGTCTTATTGAGTGAGCGGGATATGAAGGTAATGGGTTTTCCTGATTGCTCGAGGACAGCACCTAGAGCGTAGTTTGATGCATCTGTCGTAAGGTGAAATTCTTCTTTGAAATTGGGGTAAGATAAAACTACTTCTTCTGAAGTTAACGCTGTCTTTGTATTCTTGAAGGCTGTTAGGGCGTCACTATCGAACGTAACTAGCTTTTTGCTGGAGGCATTTTTGGACACTCGTCCATCTTCCCCTCTCAAAAGCGATGTCAGAGGTTTTGCTAACTTGGCATAATCTCTGATAAAGCGTCGGTAATAGCCCGATAGTCCAAGGAAAGATCTAAGATCTTTCAATCTTTTTGGACATGGAAAATTTTTAATTGCACTTACTTTGGCGGGATTGGTTTTTATACCTACCGGGGATATGATGAATTCTAAAAATTCGACTTCTTTACAAAAAATTCACACTTGTCCAATTGGACTTTCATACTCGCCTTTTCTAGTGTGTAAAAAATTTTTTCGACGTTTTGGAGGTGGCTCTGTTCGTCTTTGCCAAACACTATTATGCCGTCTATATAGACATAACATATTTACCTATATGTTCCTTCAAAATGTCCTTTAATGGAATCTGATGGAAGCCACTCTTCAGGTCAAGGATGGAAAAGTATTTGTTATTTCCCAGTTGTGAAATAACCTCATTAATTTCTGGGATTGGGTATTTATCGGCTATTGTTAATGTATTCAGTTTCCTGTAATCTATTACCAATCTGTATTTTCTTTGGCCTGATGCATCTAATTTCTTCGGTACAACCCACACGGGTGAGTTATAGGGTGAACGGGATGGCCTGATAATTCCGTTCTTTAACAAATTGTCTATTTCTTGTGTAACGAAGTCTCTCATAGCGAGGGGGTATGGGTAGTATTTTGTGTAGACTGGGGTATCTGAGGAAGTCCTGATTTCGCCTACTACCGTAGTGGTGTAAGTAAGTTTTTCGTCCGCTTCCGTAAAAAGGTGGGGGTACTTTTTTGTTAAGTAATTTATATGTTGTTTTTGTGTGGCTGTCATATGATCAGTTCTAACGTCTATTTTATTAACTTTATGGTGAGTAATTTGGATTTGTCCTGCAATAGAGTTTGCGAAAAATGGTTCGTCATTAGGTATTTTTTTTGGGACATCGCAGGGTTGGATATAATTTTTGCTTCAATCTGTATCGATAAGCATTTTAAGGATCTTTCCGTTCTTCGTTTTGCATTCTACGTATGGCAACGAAGAACTGTTCATTCTAAAAAATGAATGCCGATATGATCTTGGGTTTCAGGGAGTGAATTTCCTTCAGCATAAGTGTGGCCTGATTGCCCGTTTCCTTCAGCTGTTAGTGCAGCTTCATACTCCTGGGGAGTTGGAGTCCAGTCTTGTTGGTAGTATTGATCTCTATCGTATTGTTGGTAGTCTTGTTGTTCACCTGCTTCTATGTGGAAGGTTCGCTGTTGTTTAAATGGAATTTGTTGTGAGGAATTTGATGGTCTTTTCATTTGGCTATTTATCTGTGGTCTGTTCATATAGTTAACAGCTCTTGAATGTAGGGACTTATCGACGTCCATTGGTTCTGGACGAGGGAGTTGAGGTTTAGTAGGAGGTTGATTTAGTGGTCTGTAAATTTGGTTATTGCGATAATTATTAATGGGAGCCTGATGGTAATTGTTCATAGGAGCGTGAGGGCGATAATGATTTGAAAAGTTTTGTTGGTGCATTTGAGGTCTTGGCATATATTCTAATTGGGGATAGAATTCGTTAACCAATTTTTTTGGTGGGAGAGGTGGTCGGAAGTCGTGAGGCTTCCAATTTTGACTATTGCTGTTCAACGCGTAATGAGAACGGAAGTTTTGGTTCTCTAGCTTTTGGCAAAGGTGAAGCGCTTTAGGAGGGTCTACTGGCTCTCTCATAGCAAGAAGTCTTGGTGGGTCACCTTTTAGTCCTCGTATGAAAGTGTCGAGGGCTTTGTCCCGATATGTTCGTGTTAGTAAATGCATGGATTCTGAACTCATTTCCATGCAACCCAGTTTATTTAGAATGAGGGACAGGTTGGAATAAACACGCTGGTAGAATTCCTGGATAGTGAGGTTTCCCTGCACTAAAGAAGTCATTTGGTACTCAAGGGTACCTATATCTCGCTTATCAGCGTAATGAAGGGTAAGGCATCTTGAGATAGCCTTCCAATCTAATGGAGTATTGTAGGACTCGAGGGCCATGTCGGCATTGCCCACAACTTTGTTCCTTATAACGTTCAGGATGCCGTAGTATTTCGGTGTTCCATTAAAAGGTTCGTAGATCTGCAGGATGCGATCTACGCTTTTCTTCCAGGAGTTATACTCTCCTGGATTACCAGAAAACTCGCGCAGACATCTGACGACGTCCGGTATTTTGTCAAGTTCTGTTATGTTATTCAAACTACTTGCGTCAATAGTAACGTCTGTTATATTTGAAAAATTTGCATTGGGGTTAAGAGCTGCCTGAACTAAATTTCGTCCTTCTTGTCTTATAATGTTGTTCACTAGTCCTGTCACTAAATTAGTCAATTGGTCCATGTTAAAAGAATTGGAAGCACTTGGTTGTGTGGGTGCGTTCAGCACAGGGGGTCGGACGAGGTTATTGGGATTAGACATTTTATTTCTATTCTATACTTTGTTTTTGTTTGTATTTTTATTATATTTATATTTTTTTTATTTATTATTATTTTATAATTCTTCTGGAGGGTCCCTTGGTTGGTGAATCGCAGAGAATTTTGTTGTTATAAGCTGGAGGGTCCCCCGTTAGGTGGTGAATCGCAGCTTCAAATTATATTATATTATTGGCTGTACAAGCCAGATATTATATTTGTGAATATTATTAGTTGATGAGGAGGGGAAAAAAATCTCATTAATTATTAAATAAGCGTGTCTTTAGGTATTTTAACTCACACTTTTGCTTGCACAATGATTCTATATTTTTTCATACATTTTTACACAAAAATTTTAAATTCGAATGTTATGCTTGTTTAAACTTGATGTTACAAATTTTTCTTTCACTATTAATTAAATATTTTCTTAAATTCCTTACTTAACTAACTTACGTGGATCCTCCCGGTGCTGGGTATAATATCCCTTTTGCTTCAGCTACTCGCGGTACCACCAAACACACTTTGAAGGGGAGTGCGTTTTTTTCCTACAGGAATCTAACGCTGATGTCTTCTCGACCGGCTCTTTCGTTCGCGTTCCTTTGGTATTCCACTTCCTTGCGCGCCGTGGATGACCTTTGGTGAGTTTCCGTGCGTTGATTTTCGGCTGTTTTTTTTAAAGGCGTTTTATCGTAACTTTTTAAAATTTTCGCGCGTTGATACTTCGGCTGTTTTTTTTTTTTTTTTTGTTTTTACAGGCGTTATTAATTTTTTTTCTCACTACCGAACGCGAACTCTAACCGGTCCGGGCCAATTAGTGTTTTACATTAAAATCTTTATTTTTAAAAAAGGCCAAGCGAACTATTGTCCGCTCACTGACTTTATTCGTTTAAGCTCAACTTAAGATTAATTACAATATGTTTCTTATTTCTACATTACACCTATGTCGACCACCAATTTGCTGACTGTTGTTTACCATAATGTTGCTTATCAATATGCTGACTGTTGTTGACTAACTATTGTTGCTGATCGATACATTTACTAATTTGATGTAATTGTTCGTGGAATGCTGATGCAGGCGTCAGCGGTTATAACGAATTCACCGGATGTATTATTGGTGCCACTAACCCATGGGGTTATTGTCCAATTCGAGGTATTGTAAGGTATGGTGTTAACTTATACATATACATAAAATTTGCGAGTAAATGAGAACTCGCATGGCGTTATGGTTGAATTTTTTTTGCACACATACATACATGTGTGTACTCACGATTTTGCAAAATTGTGAGAAAGAAACGAAGAAAATCCATTGAATTGGAACAATTCATAATTTTCTTATTTCGGGCACGCTTGGGTCAGCAGCAGTAGCAGAGGTAAGTAAAATTATAATTTGCTTATAAATTTGTGTTTAGCCTTAACTTTTTTTTTTCAGGTGGAGATGGACATATGAGTGTGCAGACAGGAGGATTGCCTGGCCGGCGCTTGGACAGTGGTCGTGGTTGGTAAGTATTTATTAGCGCTGCCCGAAATTCTGTATCGTTTCGGTAGCAGCGCAATTTACTTAACCACAAAATATGTCTCAAACGCTGTGGCGACCGGCGCATGCTTTGAGACACATTTTGTGTGTATATGCAAATATTAATGGTTGTTCTTTCTTTTCAGGTTAAAACTATTGGACTCAAACAGCACGGTAAGAAGATCGTACTAAGGAAAGAATATGCTTGTCATTGTCGGGAAGTTTTCTCATATAAAGCGCGTATCTTGGGGCAAAGGAAACACACGACGCTACACCTAAATGTTGCCCTCATTGTTGTGATCGTTTTTTACATGCAAATTTATTGCGTCGTCATGGACGTTTAGCGCAAGCGTTTGAGGACACGAAACGTGTACTCACTTTTTCCATGCATCGCTATGAATTTGCCAAAAATAAGGGAGTCTTATGCACCCGAGGTTTGCGTATTGTAGGTGATCCACTTGGGGGCATTAAACTGACACCTGCTGATTTTATCGAATGTGTTGAAGTCGTAATGCTGCACCGACTACCACTGTGTGACTTAGGTGGTGGCGGCTATAATTTTCCAACTACTAGTCGTTGTGGCCGATGACCATCTGAGGACATACCAACTGGCAATCATGATTTTTTTTTAATGTGTGCCAGATTATAGCATGGAAATCGAGCCTTATTATGCCATGAAGGATGAAAATAGTGTGGAGTTGTTTAGAAAAGGGTGCCCAGGCCATTGAAGGCATGTCTAGCTAGCTGTAAGGCTATAGAAATTTTAGCTTCTTGCCTCTCTCGAAATTCCAAAGCATTGTAGCAGTCCCAATGATTTAGTCTTCTAGAAAGCGGTTTGAGTCTGAACATACCTTGACACTCGTATTTTGAGATATGCCGAAATGCCAGTGTTTGGCCGAAAACTAGTTCCGTGCCACACCTGATAGTAACTTCATGTAAGACTTTGATAGGACAACCAGATATTTTTGTTATTAGTTCCAGCAGTCTCCACACCCTAAACAAGTGGCTGGGTATTCCTATTGGGGAGTCTTCATAAGTACAAGGTTAGCGCTATTTGACCATGAAAGTCTGCATGCGCAACTCTTAGACCGACTGACTACACATAACTTATGCATATATTTTTTTTTCTTTAATGGAAAGGTGGTTTAGATTTCAAATTATATACTTTATTTTTGAATTTAATACCTTCCATGGTATCCTCTACTTACCGTGACTTAATATAGTATGTTGCAATTGCAAAAATATACATGCACATTCGGCTATACCGAACCGGTGGAGTGTGTTTATGCAAGCAGCATTTTGCTAAATCCACCATGGTTCATTTACAATTGATGAAGTGGATTAATTGTTAATGTTACTTAAATTAACTACAAAAGTATAAAGATTCTATATTCAATGCAGCATGATTATGTGCAAGATAAATCCATCAAGCCATTTTTCTCGGAATTTTGCAAAGACGACGATGATGGAAAAAAAGAGTTGGTCTACGCTAATCACTCTGTAAAGATTAAACATCGTGAGCAAAATCTTCTCACTGTCGATCTAAATCGTATATCTGAATTTAACGACGAACTTGCTGAGGCCGTTATTTCCAACAGCCGTCGGACATATCCCACGTTCAATGACAATTATGTGTCGTGTTGACACGCATAGCACAACCAGGTGATCACGTTTTGATATCTGGCGTATTCCTGCCATAAGTACATACTGGTTTAAGATAAATAATGCGATGCTTATTATCTAAAACATATCTTCATGTATACGTGAGTGTTGTTTACTAGATGATTTTAATAGGATTTATTAAATACCTTTTGCTTTATTTAGCGCGTTGTCTGCATCAACAAAAATTACGAATAAACCGATCAAGAATGCGAACTTACGGCAGAAGAATTGCAAGAACTGACACAGGATGATCCCTCTGAACCAGTTTAGCACCTGAGATTTTTGCTGATTTGGATGTGAAGAAAGGCATTGTTCCTACCTGTGGTTGGTGGCTTTGTTAAGCGCACAGATGGTATGCGCATACGTGGTAACATAAATATTTGTTTGATGGGTGATCCCGGTGAGTAGAACAATTCATTGTTTTATGGACACGTATATTGAGGGGGTTCGTGGTGTTTAATAGATATCTGTATACCCAATAAGCAAGGTTCATTTCATTTCAAATTCATTTTAATGTTTCAAGATAATTTAATAGTAAACTTGCTAGCGATATGTAAGTCCTTTCAGTTCGATTTATTTAAAGTTTAAAGTAAACCTTTTATGAACTTCAAGAAAAAACTGTTATCAATCATTTTTACTTTAAAAGTGACATGCAAATGTTTACAAAAATTCAGAAAAAATATTTGTCAATTTTCTTTCTTTTCAACTTAAAATATTTCCAATTCTTTTCAAAAAAGATTTTGCATGAGAATGACGGCGAGAAAACATTGGTCGTGGCTGCCTCTTAACCACTTCCGGAAACTGGTAATAGTTGGTTTAAGTTGCAGCATTCAATGTATGACTAGAACTTAGTTATTTATTTTATTGTAAAAGCTAAATAATATACAAAATCTGGTTTGAATAAAGTTTAAAAAAACTTTTAGAAATCCTTCTTTAAAATCTTTTTTGTCGGTTTAAATTAATAAGCTTTTATCAACGTGTCGTTTCAAGTACACAGCGTTTAAAATCAAACGTTTTATAAACGAAAAAATCTGAATTTTGTAAGCTTAATACTCATTTCGGAAAGCTTTTCAAATATTTATTTTAAGTTTACTTTGGTTACCTGTAATTATATGTTTCCTTACGGGGGGAGGGGGGCCATCTGCTGCCAACTTGTCGTTGCAGATGGATACATTTCTTCGTGGCAGATTGGTTCGCCTTTCTGCGTTAGGTTTTCTACGGCCTCGTCATTGAGTGCCCTTAGTTTTCTTTGGCAGAATGGTTCGCCCTTCTGCGGTAGGCTTTCTGGTGTCCTCGTTAAGGGTAGCGAGTGAAGGCTGGAGTTTTGGGATACGGGAAGTCGAAAGGTGTAGGAGGAGAGGGAGTGGCTGGTTAAGATGAGGCAGCGGGCCTCTCGCCATCCATTCCCTCCATAGGGAGCAGAATCAGCTTGACCAACGGTCTTCTGATCTGGCCCTTGTCGGTCGCAAGGTCAACGACACGAACCCGATTATCTTCGCCGGGGTGTACGTTGGTAACTCGACCGAGCCTCCATGCGTTCGGAGACAAGTTGTCTTCTTTGATAACAACGAGATTCCCCCCCTTCATATCCTGTTTTGGATGCTTCCACTTCACTCGTTTTTGAAGTTCGGATAAGTATTCCACTTTCCATCGCCTGCAGAAGGTTTGATGAAGAGCCTTGAGCTTCTGCCACCTATCGATAATGGAGGCAGCGCTCTCATTCACCTCTGGTTCTGGCGGAGCCAGGAGATGACTTCCAGTTAGGAAGTGCCCAGGGGTAAATTCAGATCTCGAAGATCGTGAAGCGCCGGCAAATTTAGTACCATTGTCGGAGTAAATATTTCTCGGACATCCTCGTCTAGCGATAAAACGCGAAAACGCTGCTAGAAAGGATGGGGTCTAAGATCACTGGTCGCTTCCAGATGGATCGCTTCAGTCGTGAAACAAACAAAGAGGCAAACGTAGCCCTTTGATAATCGACCTCTACCGCGGTAACTTTTAATGTCGAAAGGCCCAGCAAAGTCCACCACAGTATTGGTAAACGCGCGGGTGAACGTAGTGCGTTCGCAAGGAAGGGTACCGATAAGTTGGGTTTGCGCCCTTTTTTTATAAATGGTGCACACCTTACAGTTATGGATGTTTGCCCTAATCATGTTCTTGCCATTCGGAATCCAGTATTGGGTGCGGATGAGACCGAGCATTAGTTGGTTTTCCCCATGGAGGGAGATTTTATGTATCATTTGTACAGTCAGACGCGTCAACCTACAATTGTCCGGCAGTATGATTGGGTGGCGCTCGTTATAAGCGAGGTCTTGAGACGCTCCAAGACGACCACCCGCCCTAATAATATAAGCTTTGTCGATGAACGGGTTGAGTGGCAATATCTCGCTTTTCCTATCGATTACCTGTCCCTTCTTCAAGTTTACGTATTCCTTATTATAATGTTGCTTCTGATACAGTTTAGTCAAGAGTTGCGTGGTGGTCTTGATCTCATCGGATGAGATTAGGCACGATTTTTCTTGAAAGGAAGCTTTATTCTTGGGATGAGTTCTTCGAAAGAATCTCATAACATATGATAGTACCCTCAAAGCCCTCGGCAAATTCGAAAACCGTTGGAGAATCTTATTGCGTTGATAATGCGTAGGCCTGCGCTCGTTTTTCCTCCACGGATGTATTATACTCTTTGTCTTGTACTGGCCATTGGGAATTGTCTTCTTGTAGCCAAGAAGGTCCCTGCCACCACACAGAATTGTCAACCAAATCCGATCCCGGTAGTCCTCTGCTTCCTAAGTCTGCTGGATTCGTTTTGCCGTTGCTGCCGACTAGGTCGATGATTTTTGTATTCCTGTGTGCGACGAATGTTGACCAGGAACAGGGTGGTTTCCTTATCCATGCCAAAACGATGGGGGAGTCCGTCCATAGATTTTGTTTCACTGGTCCCAGTTTGATGTTTCGGAATATTGATTCCATCATCTCCGCTAACAGTACTGCTCAGCAAAGTTCCAAACGCGGAAGTGAGATGGTCTTCACTGGTGCTACTCTGGTTTTGGCAAAGAGTAGATTCAGGAAGATATCATCATTGCTTTTGACTCGCATGTAGACAGCTGCAGCGTATGCCTTTTCCGAAGCATCGCAGAATCCATGTATTTCGACCTCATCTTCGTGGTATCTTTCTTTTATCGATTTCGTGGTATTGATGTCTGGCTCAATCGGTGCCCTCTAACCAGATATTCTGCATCAAAATTTTGGCCAAAATGACCATTGGTGCAAGCCATCCTAAAGGTTCGAAGAGCCTGGCGTTGGCGGATAAATCGATCGCTTTGTCAGCTTTTCACTTTCTTTTAGTGACCCTGCTTTAAAGTAAAACAGGTCTGAATGGGCATTCCATCTTATGCCCAATGCCTTAACGGTGCTGGTATCTTCGAATGACAGAAAGTCCTCGGTCAGCCGATCCGATATTGGGGTGTCCTTGAGAATTTTCTCAGCATTCGAAGTCCATTTCCGTAGTGGGAAACCAGCGGAGAGTAAGACTTTGCGAATCTTGCCTATACATATTTTCGATGGCGCTATTGAAAACGAAGCGATATAGTCTCCATCGCAGTATAAGTACTGGAAGATCTGACTGAAGTACTGGGCCTGGCAGACGAAAGTCGTTCAACCCTGTGCCATTTGCGGTCGGGCTCGACGCATTGAATACGACGCGTACCTTAGTGGTGGTACTATCCGCCTTTACTACGGCGTGATGGGGCAAAAAGTAATTGTCCGCCGAATCGGCTGGTCCCATTTCATTAATTTTTTGCATATGCCCTAATGTCTCATATTCAGACAGGACCCTCATATATTCGATGCCTAATTTCGGGTTCTTTGATAACCGCGTCTCATTTCTAAAAAATTGTGAACACGCCCGCCTAAGCGACCCTCCTATGTTTATCCTATCTGGGTAGTCCTGCCTGAATGGAAGACAGACTACATATCTCCCATCCTCCTTACGACTTGTAGTTTCCCTATATAAATCTTGGCAGTACTTGTCATCTGCGTTTGGGCTTTTATTTCTGAGCAGATTTTCAACTCCCAGAATGGTGTAAGCTGTTTGTCCAAAGCAACTCGCTGTAAAAGGACACTATATTTCTGGTTGGATTCGGTGCTTCTATGCGCCCGGTTAATACCCAACCGAACACCGTTTCTTGGGCGAGAAGTGTACTAAGTACATTCTTTTTCAGCCCACTCAATATAATTTGCGGATATACGTCTCCGCCAAGTATGATATCAACTTCCTCGTTGATGTAGAATCGCTTATCTGCCAAGACTGAGTCTGGGAAAGCCTGCATAGCCGTAGCATCGATATGGCAGGATGGCAGATTCCCAGTTAGTTTGGCTAGAATTAGAACAGAAGTTGTTAAGCTGAAGCAAGTGTCCACTGGTCAACGGAGTTCAATACTGGATGCCTCCTGGACTTGAGCGGACACGGCATTAGTGATGCCCGAAATTGATTCTGCGTTTGAGTCCTTCTGTCATAAACGAGCACTCTGAACCAGAATCAATCAGTGCTCTTGCTGGGAAGTCTGTACCATTATGACGAACGGTTACACGAGCTGTCCCTAGCAGCACACCTGCGCTTGAATGCAAATGGCAGGATTTAGCATTTCGGTTTACGGCCGAAACAGATTTTTCAGCTTCCCGTCTCTCTTGTGCCTGTTTTGAAGTTGAGGCAGCATTATCAGCATGATACTGATTAGGGCTGGTGGTTGCCTGCGTCTGAAGAGACTCCGCATGTAGGAACGTATTATGTCAAGAGTGGCACTTGTTGCAGTCGTAAGAACTGGTGCACTTCGACACAGTATGTCTTGGGAATAGGCAGTTCAAACAACTCTTGGTGGATTTAACAAAATTAATTCTCGCCACCGGAGTTAATTTAAGAAAACGGGGACAGTTTCGTAATCTGTGGGCATTCGTCTTTTTGCAGGGGTTTCGTTGGCATTCCGCGTACTTTGCGGTATTTGCACTTTCGAAGAACTCCCTATGAACCCAGACACTGTTCGGAGTGTCTGGAAGCGGTTGGACAAAAATTTGTCCATATCCTCCCACTTGGATATTTCCACTTTGTGGTCTATGCTTTGCTCCCATAGACCAAGCGTACTCCCCGGCAATTTCGTTGAACACAAATATGTAATAATTGCATCCCAGTTCGAAGTGTCAATTTTATGACTTCGCAGGGACGAAAGGCAATTATTTATCTCGCGCTGAAGTGTTTAAATCGCGCTACCACACCCACTCTCTACCTTTTTCAAGTTAAACAAAATTTGGAGTTGCGAGTTTACTAGGATACGTTTGTTTTCGTATCTCTCGCATAAGTTTCTCCAGGCCGTATCAAATCCCTCATTCGTGAGCGGACAATATCTTTTGCCTCACCTTGTGTCTTATTGTTCAGATGGAACAATTTCTCCACCGGTGTTAGGCGTTTGTTCAAGATATATATGGCCGTGAACATGTCACGAAATGTTGGCCATGACAGATAATCGCCCTTGAAAACTTCAGTATCACATGGGGGCAGGTGGATACTGTGTTCAAATTCTGGATTTTCTTCAGTTTTATTTTCTGGTTTGTTGTATGGCGCTTGGCGTGTAGCCATATCTGACATGCAGCGTAAATATACTGCATATGCTCTCTTATATTTCTGTTCAACAGAAACTATATCAGTGGTTTCTAACTTATCTGAATTAAGTAAGTCGTCATGAGCCGTTCTGGTTTTCCTCCACATTGCTTCCAAGTCCTCTTGTTGAAGCCCAAGAGTGTACTTGCTGTGGACTGAATCCTCTATTTCATTGTAGTCTGATTCGAATTCAAAAATCGAATCAGCCAGCCTAATGAAACTATCCATATTTTGGACTTAGAGAATAAACAGAATCAAAACAAAACCGAAAAAATATAGCTGAAGGTACGATGAAATGCTCAGCCGTACAAGATAAATGCTGAATAGAAAGGGTAAAGGCAGTATTTTACTCCTGTAAATCAAAAAAACCCAACTCAATAAAATTTCAATCAACGCAATTAATGTATTTTTTAATTCAATTATATCTATTTATCGTTCATTTTATTCATATTGTATATTAATTGGTAAGTATGGGCTTTGGGGGGTCTATAGCGCCACTAGCACTTCACTCTTCGCTCCTTTACTTTTAAAGAAAACGCACTACTTTAAATTCAAATATTATTTAATTTTCAAAATTATTTAGATTTAATCTTTCACTAAGAAATCACTCGATTGACATTCGGTACTTAGCGGGCGGTAGTTATAAACGAACTGAACTTAACAATTTTCTAAGTCTCCTGCACAGCAAGGAAACGGTAAGCAAGTATGTATGTATGTATGTAAAATGTACAAAATAGAGCAAACGGTAAGTAAGTAAATGGTAAAAAATGAGCAAATTATAAATTATTTTGTTTACAGGGTGCGGGAATCGTAAGTATTTTTTGCAAATTAATTTAAGTAAATTTAAGTATTTAGTTTATTTAGGGTATTTTAACAAAGGTAAAACGATGTAAGTAGATTTAAGGAATTTAAGGTAAGTACATATGTGGTTTAGCAAAATGATTTAAGTTAAATTTTACAAGATAAGTTATTCTAAGGTAAGTATATAAGTGTAAATTCATTTATTAAATTGTAATTGAGTAATTAGGGAAAATTTTGTTTTAAAATTCAATCAAATTGGAGTTCATGTCTCCAACATGGCGGCCGGCCTGCTCCGATGAGGGAAGCAGCAACTCCTGCATCTCTGCCAAGGTGGACACTGCTGTGGAGAACAGGGTCTTCAAACGCCGCTGAGTATCCTTACGTTCTCCCCTCTTCTTCTTCTTGGGTTCTACAGTAACCACTCGGCGAGTAGTGGGTTTCTCCTTCGGTTTGATTACACTGCGTCTATTCTTCTGCCTTTTCGGAGGTTTCTCTTGCTGTCTATGTAGCAGCGTGTGGTGTGCAAGGCCGCATTTGTGGCAACTGTCCGGGGAGTCGCATGCGCCCGTTACGTGGGAGGTTGCCAAACAATTTATACAATATTTATGAGCCCGCACCGACTCATAGCGTTCGTCCGGGGTCATAGCCATAAAGGCGTTGCAATAGCGCAACGAGTGTTTTTGGCAACAGAGCCGACAAGTGCTGAAACTCTCGTAGCGTCTGTAATGAGAATATAAAGATAAAGATTTTATGAGGTGAGTACGGGTGCTAACAGTAGGGTCTGATGGATATCCTAGAGTTTACATGCTACGGAGAGATTTGTAGAGTGAGGGTGGAGATCTTATTCGGCTGGGGGAAGTGCGCAAAGTTTTGCAATGGGCCGTGTGTATATTCCGCTTTGAGTGCGGACATCTACCACTCGAACCTTTTCGTCCGAGCCGGGATGGAGACGAGTAACGCGTCCGAGTCGCCACTCATTCGGGGGGAAAAGGTCATCCTTAACGACGACTAAATCACCTTCTTTGATGTTTGGCTGCTGCGTTTTCCATTTAGTACGCTTATGAAGTTCTTTGAGATATTCGTTTTTCCAGCGCGTACTAAATTGATGGTGTAGAACTTGTAATTTTTGCCATTTGTTGATGAGCGAAAGATTCTCGGAGTTGGGTTCGGGTAACGCGAGTAGTGGAGCACCACGGAGGAAATGTCCAGGAGTTAGAGCGAGTAAATCACTTGGATCTTGCGACATCGGAGATAGCGGTCCGCTTCGATTCGAGTGAGTAGGGTAGTAAATTCTTCAAATGTGAATTGTTGACCGCCTGTAACTTTAAGAAAATGGGGTTTAAAGCTTTTAACTGCCGCTTCCCATAGTCCGCCCATGTGAGGAGCATATGGTGGGATGAATTGCCAGGACAGTCCATGAGTAGCATATTTTTGAGCTATGTCAGTTGCGGCTTCCTTGAGAAAAGAAGAAAGCTCCTTTTGAATGGCACGACTTGCTCCAATAAAGGTTTTTCCATTGTCTGACATTATTTTGTGTGGGAGTCCACGACGACTAACAAACCGAGCAAATGCTGCTTTAAACGCAGCGGTCGTCAGATCTGAGCAGACTTCAAGATGGACCGCTTTTGTTGAGAAACATACGAACACACAAACGTATGCCTTGGAGTAAGATGCCTTCCGTAAGATTGATGTTTTAACTAGAAAAGGTCCAGCAAAGTCGATACCGGTCGTGTGAAATGGGAGAGAGTATGTGGACCTTTCCGGAGGGAGTGCGGCCATTATTTGAGATTTAGCCTGTTGTTTATAGATAGGGCACGTCTTACAATGAAATATGCACTTCTTAACCTTTTGTTTGAGTCAGTTGTTTTTCGGCATGCAACAAGGTAGAGTGAACAAACTCTAAGAGTAAAGAGCAAAAACGAGAATTATCGGGAATAATAATGGGATATCGCTCGTTGTAACTAAGATTGGCCTTTGCGAGCCGACCATTCACTCGCATTATGCCTGTTTCGTCTAGCACAGGGTTCAGAGTTAATAGTGAACTCTTTTTGTGGAGTGGTTTGTTGGACTGTAGATCCGCGATTTCGGCAGAGAAATATTTCTGTTGCGTCAACACGGTCAAACGAACCTTTGCCTGATGCACTTCTTCATGGGTTAGCGTGATCGTTTTTAGAGTATCGAGACCTTGTGCCCTGTTTATAAAACGGTACATATAAGCAAGGACTCGTAGAGCTCTTGAGTAGGAAGAAAAGCGTTCGAGTAGATCAGGCCTATCTGCCGCATGAAATGATTGAGTGCGCTTTTGTTCCGGTGGAGTAGGGGTTTGTGTCACTGGTTTCGGCCAGGACGTTGGGGATTTGGCCAACCACTCTGGGCCCTTCCACCAAGGGGAGCATTCGGCTAGATCTTTGGGTGTGCATCCACGGGTGCCAAGATCTGCTGGATTATCTCCACTGGGTACGTGTCTCCAAGTGGCGTTACTCACGTTCTCCAGAATTTGTGAGGTTCTATTTGCCACGTAGGTCTTCCAAGTGTGTGGGGGTTTTTCCAGCCATGCTAGCACGATGGCGGAGTCCGACCAGAGCAATAGGTCATGTGGAGTTAGGGTTAGGTGGGAGCGAATTTGTTTTACCAATTTGGTGAGTAGTACTGCTCCACAGAGTTCTAGACGCGGCAGGCTCACGGCTTTCAATGGAGCCACTTTGCTTTTCGCCACGAGTAAGTGAGTTGAGAACGTGTTATCGCTATTCTGCACTCGCAGGTACACACAAGCGCAGAATGCTTTTTCGGATGCATCTGAGAATCCATGCATCTGAAAGGGTTTATTGGGTGAAAATTCAACCCATAGAGGGATTTTAATTTCATTTATCGCGGGGAGATTTTCGCGAAATGTATTCCATTTGTGGAAAGCGCTGGGTTTGACTTGTTCGTCCCAGTCTGTTCCTTCTAACCAGAGTTCCTGGAGGAGAGTCTTGGCTCGTATAATTATTGGCGATAGCCACCCTGCCGGGTCAAACAATTTCGCAACCGCCGATAAAATTTGCCTCTTTGTGTTAGAGTTTGCTGCAGGTAGAGGGTCGTAAGAGTATGAGAAAGAGTCGTTTATGGCATTCCATTTTATGCCGAGAGTCTTCGTTGAGCTGGCATCGTGAAATTTGAGAAAATCTGCATCTAAGAGGAATGGATTGCAATAATTCTGAGTGATGTGCCGTTATTTTCTTGAGTGGAAAACCGGCTGATTTCAACGCTTCGATAACCTGGTTTAGAGAGTCGTGAGCGGACTGTATACTGTGTGCGCCCGAAAGTATATCGTCTACGTAGGTTTCGTGTAGCAATATATCATGGGCGAGTGGGTGGGTGGGCTTTGTGTCTTCTGCGAGTTGATGCAGAGTACGTATCGCGAGATACGGGGCACAGTTGACGCCAAACGTCACTGTCTTTAATTTGAAGTCCCCCATTGGCTGCTGTGGGGATCTTCGGAAGAGAATTCTTTGAAAATCCTGATCCTCTTCGTGAACGAGAATTTGGCGATACATCTTTTCGATGTCGCCATTGAATACATACTTAAAAAATCGCCATTTGAGTAGGACGAGCATTAAGTCGTTTTGGAGTATAGGGCCTGAGTGTAGAGCGTCATTCAAGGAGTTTCCAGAATGAGTGGTTCTAGATGCGTTGAAGACAACGCGCACCTTTGTTGTTTTGCTGTCGGGTTTTAAGACAGCATGATGGGGGAGATAGAAGTAAAGATACTTTCCTTTATCGATTACCTCGCGGGATGAGGTTGCCTCCATATGGTTAAGGGTGATATATTCTTCCAAAACTTCAGAGTATTTTTCTCTCAGCTCGGGGTTTTTTTCAAGGGATCTCTCAACGCTGAGGTATTGTTGTTGTGCAGCAATTCGCGAATGTCCCAGGGCGAGCGTGTTTGGAAATTCCCTTTTAAATGGTAGTTTCACAACATTTCTACCATCTTCCCGGCGGTGGGCGGTTTTGCGGTAGAGTTCCTCGCAAAATTTGTCATCTTCAGAAAGAGCTTGAGTCATGGGTAGCTATTCCTGTTGCCAGAACTGCTGGAGTATTGTACTGAGAGTATCATCCGGACTCTCGAGTACTTGAGTCGAGAATGTATTTACAGTCTCTTTAATGGGTCCGCTGAGTATCCACCCAAATATCGTATTTTGGGCTAATAACGAGCCACTTACGTTGGCTTGTAACCCTTGGACTAATATTTGGGGAGTGAGATCGCTGCCTATAACCATGTCGATTTTTGAGGGTGTGAAACATTGAGGGTCAGCGAGTGGCAATGTTGCAATTTCCTTCAAATTTACTGTCGACACTTTGACGCTGGGTAGGAAATGAGTCAATTTAGGCAGTAAAATCGCTTGAGTACTTATTTGTGTTTTCAGATCTGCCGAGCAGAGAGTTATCTCGCAGATCTTACTTGAGTTTTGAACTACCGAGCCTCCCATGCCCGATATTTTATAATGGGTTTCTTTGGTTGGTAGTTGAAATAGTTTTTGTATTCTAGAGGCTACGGTTCGAACTACCGATCGAAGGGTGGGTAAATTTGCTGTACTTGTGAATGTGTATAATATTTTGTACTGGGTGTACTTACTTTGGCATTCTTGTTTAAGTATCACCTGTTTTGAACTGTTGGTTAGATGTATGCTGATTTGCTGTTGTTCCTGTGATTGCGTGCTTTTGGTGTTGTGTTGATTTTGATGTTGTTGGGATCGTTTTATTGTTGGTTGCTGATGTACCACTTGTGCAGGTCTACTGCTCGTGGTAAAGTAAAATATATATATATATTTTCTAATATTGCTACAAAATTGGAGCCGCTGTCCCACAAAAAAAAATTTTGGATGGGTCTAATGTGTGCCTTTTTTTTTACACAAAATTTAAATGTTCAGCACAGATCTTCACGAATACCGTTTCTGCTCTCGGTGATTTTTGCTTTTCACTATGTATATATATCCGTATAATCGCGGTGCTTACGGGTGTCACATTAGACCGTGCTTTATTTTATGAAAAAATTCACTCTGGTACGTAGCTCGAGTAGTTAGTTTAATCACTATATGATTATTTTTTCTATTTCCAGCACTTTTTTTTTTTTTTTTTTTACTTTATGTGTGCTTTGTATTTTTTTTTGTTTATTTCACACTTTTTTAATGAATTTTTTGTATACGCGACGCGCACCCGGTATGTATGTTTATTTGACTTTCTTTGTTTTGTAAATTTTTATAAATTGATTTTTCCCATAGGTAAGTATGTATAGAGTAAAATTTTTATTATTTTTTGAATTTATAATTTATAGGTCACTGATTTCCACTGTGGCCTCAATGGACCATGTATATTAATTGGTAAGTATGGGCTTTGGGGGGTCTATAGCGTCACTAGCACTTCACTCTTCGCTCCTTTACTTTTAAAGAAAACGCACTACTTTAAATTCAAATATTATTTAATTTTCAAAATTATTTAGATTTAATCTTTCACTAAGAAATCACTCGATTGACATTCGGTACTTAGCGGGCGGTAGTTATAAACGAACTAAACTTAACAATTTTCTAAGTCTCCTGCACAGCAAGGAAACGGTAAGCAAGTATGTATGTATGTATGTAAAATGTACAAAATAGAGCAAACGGTAAGTAAGTAAATGGTAAAAAATGAGCAAATTATAAATTATTTTGTTTACAGGGTGCGGGAATCGTAAGTATTTTTTGCAAATTAATTTAAGTAAATTTAAGTATTTAGTTTATTTAGGGTATTTTAACAAAGGTAAGTATTTTGGCAAAATGATGTAAGTAGATTTAAGGAATTTAAGGTAAGTACATATGTGGTTTAGCAAACTGATTTAAGTTAAATTTTACAAGATAAGTTATTCTAAGGTAAGTATATAAGTGTAAATTCATTTATTAAATTGTAATTGAGTAATTAGGGAAAATTTTGTTTTAAAATTCAATCAAATTGGAGTTCATGTTTTCAACACATATATTGCAGACTTGGCCGATTGGTCTGACTAATATTTTGTTTGCTACACAAGCAAAAATTTAAACACCAGCTCTGTGGCTTACTCGGCACCCACACGTATAAGGGGATATATTTATGACAATATGTGTATGTATGTTGCCGCAATAAAGAAGTACACAAAAAAAAAAACACAGATAAAGTGCGCGGTGTGTCAAACGAGCGAAAGTGAACATTAAATGAAAAAATGTGATAACAAATGAAAAGTGCTATAAAATTAGTGAATTTAATAAGAAAATAATAAACTAGCCTTCGATTAAAATGCTGTTGTGTATATTACCGAAAAAACAAGTGGAGAAAACCAAAAACAAATTCAAGATCGAAAGGCTAAGTGAGGTTATGTTACCTGTTTTATTTTCTTTTGTTGTTTTTCCGACAGGGTGAATGATTGATGTATATTGGAACGATTTTTCGTCATCCCTTGTCAAATTTGGTTTTGAGACAAACCGGTTTCGGCGTTGTGCCATCATCAGTGTCGATTTTCGTTCTGATCTGTTGTGGTCGTTTGTCTTGTATTTATAGTAGGTAGCAGGTAACGTCAGCATGGGTGTCTGTTTGTGTACGTGTGTGCATGTGTTGTGTGTGTACATTCAGAAACGGGGGTGGTTTGCATCGATCGGTTTTTTTGTGGTTGACTGAGGCAGGTAAAAGTTGGTGATTTTTGTTGTTTGACTTTTTTTCTTGTTTGTTGTTTTTGATCTTTTGCTGTTTTGTGCTTATTTGTCGGTGCGTGTGTGTTTGTTGTACCTGAGTGGTTGCTTTGTTTTTCGTAAACCAATTTTAAAGGTTCGAATATTGTGTCGGAAACAGTGTTTGTCGGTTCGTTTATTATTCTATCGTGGAATGTTTTTTGTTTGTAGATTTCCATGTTTTCGAGTACGTTCAGACGTCTGCCTTTTGCTTGTACATGTAGGACCTTGACTGTTTTTTTTTTTTTTTTTTTTTTTGGCGGAGAATAAATGCCCCAATGCCCCCCAACAGCAAAAGATCAAAAACAACAAACAAGCAAAAAAGGTCAAACAACAAAAATCACCAACTTTTACCTGCCTCAATCAACCACAAAAAAAACCGATCGATGCAAACCACCCCCGTTTCTGAATGTACACACACAACACATGCACACACGTACACAAACAGACACCCATGCTGACGTTACCTGCTACCTACTATAAATACAAGACAAACGACCACAACAGATCAGAACGAAAATCGACACTGATGATAGCACAACGCCGAAACCGGTTTGTCTCAAAACCAAATTTGACAAGGGATGACGAAAAATCGTTCCAATTTACATCAGTTATGTTACCTATTGCCTTGCGCTGTGTCCAAAAAAACCTTACCACTGGTGGGGGGATAATCCAGATAGTCGCAAGGATTTTGAAGCGTTTAATTTAATTTAAATTAAAGAAAAATAGAGCAGTTAACTGAACAAAAAAATCACTATTATTAAATATTCAATTAACTCACTTATGTTTGACTACACTCGCGGGCGGCACTTTTAAACAAATTGTTTGCAACACAGAAAAAACTAAGTGGCAAGAAATATACAACTTACGTTCTTTGATATGGTGATCGGATGATGTTTGTTGTAAATGGTTGTTGGGAATTGCGGCAGTGCGTTTGTGGCAAATTAAATATTGAGTTTTTTTCCAATTTTTCCTTGTGTGGCAGCTTCTAATATTGACCCAATTAATTATTTGTTGTAAAAATGCTGGTTTTGTGGACTGTATAGGCTGGTTCCTTTCTACGGGAGATGGACCATGAACAAATGCGACAGTGGTGCTTCGCTGGAGCGGCCGTCGCTCGAAAGCACCGCGGTCGAATTGTGATTTTGAAAAGAAATAAGAGAAAACAACGAGAATTATTTTACCTCTATGAATATTTTTGCTGCGATGGGAAATCCTGGGGTGGCCGTGATGTGACTGCGTTGATGGTTGCTGAAAAAGTAGACGGTTTTCCAATCGAGGACAACCGTTGAACCTGAAAATTATCCTCCGGTTATAAGGGGAGGTGAACCCACTCATGCACACCCCCATGCATGTATATGTGTGCTGACAAAACACAAATATGCATGCATGCACACACATGTGGGTGGCTTGGTGTTCGTGATTGGAAGGGCGCTAAAGTTACATTAGGGTGGCAAATTTTTTGGGAATTTAGGCATCTCGCCTAAACACACGCAGTTGGAAAAACACCACACTTTAGTGATAGATTGAACAAATTGGTAAGGGGTTGGTAAATAGGGTTCGCACACTTTTTCAAGAAAAATCTAGGAGACCTATCAGGACCATATTTAAAAGATTCTTTTAAGGTTTTAAGGTAAATTGGAACATCTTTGGACCGTGTAGCTTACGAGGTGTGTTCAAAAAGTATCGCGAATTTTGAATTATCGCTGGTTACGTATATTCGAATTTCGAATTTTTTGTGGCGTTATGTTGGTACTCATGTCTCTCACTTATGTAGACAAGCTCGGCCATTTTGAATGTTCAGTTAATTGTCGACAGCTGCTTTGCTTGCACGTGTTTTGGATCATCTTCGATTTTTACGCGAAATTCGTACCAAAATTGCTCAATTGTGACCAAAAACAGCATCGCATGAACATTGCTAATGAGATGTTAAACTCTGTCCGCGACGACACAAATTTGCTCCAGAGGGTCAGAACTGGTGACGAATCGTGGGTTTATGGTTATGACGTGGAAACCAAAGCTCAATCATCTCAATGGATGCTGCCGCACGAACCAAGACCGAAAAAAGCGCGCCAAGTTCGGTCGAATGTGAAAGTTTTGCTGACAGTTTTCTTCGATTGCAGGGGCGTGGTGCATCATGAGTTCTTGCCACAGGGAAGAACGGTCAATAAGGAATATTATCTGCAAGTTATGCGCAATTTGCTTTTGCACCACGATAACGCCCCTGCTCACGCATCGTTGCTTGTGCGCGACTTTTTGGCCAAAAACAACACACTAATGATACCGCAGCCACCGTATTCCCCAGATCTGGCCCCCTGTGACTTTTTCTTGTTCCCTGAACTGAAGAGGCTCATGAAAGGACGACGTTACGCTTCTCCTGACGAGATAAAGACGGCATCGAAGGAGGAGCTGAACAAGATACAAAAAAATGATTTGTTGAAGTGCTTCGAAGATAGGAAAAACCGTTGGCACAAGTGTATAATATCTCATGGGGATTACTTTGAAGGGGACAAAATAGATATTCATGAATAAATAAATAATTTTTGAAAAAACACAAAATTCGCGATACTTTTTGAACACACCTCGTATATTGTTTGCGACCAAGGGGGCTATAATCAAAATCGGTTCAATAATTTGGATGTCACAGCCGATCGTCCTTACTTTTTTTTTTTAAGTAAAAAATGCATTGTTTGTTTGACTATTGCCATTTAATAAAGTCCGTGAGAAATAATTTATTAAAATATAACATCACGACTGTCAACGGCGATGCAAAGGTTAGTGTAATTCGCAAAGCATATGAGTTGGATATAAAAAAACACAAATTCTTAAATATTACCTAAAATAACCCAAACTCATATTAATCCGAATTGCTTTGAGAAAATGAGCATTTCTTGAGCCACACAATTGCTCACAATTGCCACACTACAAGAATTTTTTAATGATGATCCCTTCGTCTTAAATCATGCAATTCCAACTCAGGTGTTCGTAAATCAATAACCCTGTAAAATGGACTATGAATGGGAAAAATTATTTAAAAGTGCAACGGCTAAAAGACCATCTAGAGTATCTTAAGTCCATTAAAAACCCAATAATAAAGTGCACTGTTTCGATGGCTTCATTTTAACGATAACTTTAGTGATAAGCTTAACATCGGAAATATTTGCAGAATTTATCGATTACAATACGTATTTTTGGGTAAAATGAACCAGATGCTCTAGAAAACTTTTTTTTTATAAAATTCCCGCAAGCCAAGTTATCAATACCCACCCATCTGTACACGACTTACAGTATATAAATGCTCGTTTGGTTAGTATGCGAGTCTTAAGGCATAGATTTCAAAATAAATATAAAGGGAATAACTGTGAGGACGATGAGGACTTGGATTTAGAATGGAATATTCAGGAAGATACTGTGGACTGCCACCAGAAAGAGTCCCAAAATGTTGACGAAATAAAAGATCAGGATCCAGTCGAACAAGAAGACGAGCCAAAACAACTTGAGGGCTTAGAAGATGAAGATGCGAGTATAGATGAAGGGGCAGTACCGGAAGAATCAAAGGAACCACCAAACAAAACCACCAACAACGAAAACGATATTATTGTCGACCTATACTTAGAGGACACAAATAAAAAACCCGGTGAAATCCAAGTCCAAGTATGTCGAAGGCAAATCTCATACGTATACGCAAATACTTACCCAGCACTCTCATATAACAAAACTAAGACAAAAACTTCTACAAATTTTGGTAGCGTTAACAGATAATGCATTTCCGGATTGGTTTCCTCAAGCTGGCCAGTGTTCAGAACACCGTAAGCAACTATTAGAATGATGTATATTGGAACGATTTTTCGTCATCCCTTGTCAAATTTGGTTTTGAGACAAACCGGTTTCGGCGTTGTGCCATCATCAGTGTCGATTTTCGTTCTGATCTGTTGTGGTCGTTTGTCTTGTATGTATTTATAGTAGGTAGCAGGTAACGTCAGCATGGGTGTCTGTTTGTGTACGTGTGTGCATGTGTTGTGTGTGTACATTCAAAAACGGGGGTGGTTTGCATCGATCGGTTTTTTTGTGGTTGACTGAGGCAGGTAAAAGTTGGTGATTTTTGTTGTTTGACCTTTTTTGCTTGTTTGTTGTTTTTGATCTTTTGCTATTTTGTGCTTATTTGTCGGTGCGTGTGTGTTTGTTGTACCTGAGTGGTTGCTTTGTTTTTTGTAAACCAATTTTAAAGGTTCGAATATTGTGTCGGAAACAGTGTTTGTCTGTTCGTTTATTATTCTACCGTCGAATGTTTTTTGTTTGTAGATTTCCATGTTTTCGAGTACGTTCAGACGTCTGCCTTTTGCTTGTACATGTAGGACCTTGACTGTTTTTTTGATGTTTCCGGGGGGGCATTTATTCTCCGCCATGTGATTCGCAAAGTTGGACTCTGGTATGATGGTTGGATTCCGTATCATTTTGTTGTAATCTCTAATGTGTTCTCTGAACCTCGTTCTTACTTGTCGTCCGGTTTGTCCTATGTAATTGTGCTGGCATTCACAAGTAAGCTTGTATACACCATGGCTGCTAAATGGATCTTCTGAGTTAGTTTTGGTTCTTAGCTTCCGTCCTAAATTGTTCGATGTTTTTAACGCTGTGTTGATGTTGTATTTTCTTAGGAAATTTGCTAATTTATATGTTGCCCTTCCAGTATATGTCATTGTCGTCCAGGTTTGTGTACTTTCTTCTCCATTGTTTCTTTTTTGTTCTCTAAGGTCTCTCCTGAGTTTATCTACTAGTGCTTTTTTATATCCGTTGTTTGTAGCGATGTTATATATTATTCCAAGCTCTCTTCTATATGCTTCTTGTGTAAGAGGTGTTCTTTCCAATCTTTGTACTAAGTGCCTTAGCGCTGCATTTTTATGTTGTTGTGGGTGGTTCGAGGTATTATGTATTATTGTGTCGGTGGCCGTTGGTTTCCTATATATGTCGTAGTTGAATTTATTGCTAGCTTTATCAATACTTATTGTGAGGTCCAGATAATTGATTCCTCCGTCTTTTTCGGTTTCCATTGTGAATTGTATGTTCCCGTGCTGCTTGTTGAGGTACTCCAGTACTTGCTCTTCGTTGTTGGTAGTTAAAACGCATATGTTCCAATATACATCAATCATTCACCCTGTCGGAAAAACAACAAAACAAAATAAAACTATTAGAATCTTTAGTTGTTGTACTGCTGTTCAAAAATGCAAGGTGGTTGGCTAGGGATGATATGTTGGCTAACAGATAGCGAATAAAAGCGATCAAAGCTACTTGGCGAACCGCACGGGCGCAGCATAGCTAAATAAATTAAAATTAAAATCCCCCTGAAATCATCGCCGTAGGAATATCGAAATACGAGTATATTGGGTAAATAAAGAAAATTGTTTCATTATTTTTCGACCTAGAGCCGGCAAAACAAAAATATACATTTGAACGTATAAAGGTCGCTAAAATTAAATACTTATTATTAGTTATACCCTGTGAGAATTCGCTTTGACGAGGTTAGCGAATACGTAAATCGTGTCTATGTATATAAATTTTCATTTCACTTCACAATAACTATTAAATTTTTCTTCTATTTTTCGTTTCAGTTTTTTTATATGATTTTTTATTTATATATTGCTTTGATCATTTGTAAATTTAAAAAATAAATAAATTTTTTTGAAAATCTATGTATTTAACTTTTCTAAATTTAAAAAAAATTGTCGTATGTCATTTCATAGCCCGTTCAATTCCATCAAAGTGTCAGTTTAAGGCCTCTTAAAATCCCTCTGATTTTTGACAATTACTTCCATAAACCCATTCTTGAAAACTAATTTCTGGTTTTGTGTGTGCCTTGTTATGTTTGTTGCTCAGACGAAGGCGGTTACAAAAAAAGAACACATATACATGTAAATTTGTATGTGTGGTATGCAATCGCCAACAAATTTGTCTTTTGCCTGGATTTTGGTCAGGTTTGATTTTTTTTTGTCTTCTTCTTCTTCTTATATTTGTCGCTAAGACGAAGACGGGTGGAAACAAGAAGAATATTTCTGAAGCAATATATGTATATGTGTTTATGCACCATGCCTGGTACAAAAGAAATATTTACTTATGTGTGTGTATTAGAATCAAAAATTTATTTGAATATTTTTCAACAGGCATGTGCATATTTTTATGATTGCTTGGTAGCAGGGAAGTGTTGAGATCAAACTATGCTTCAACTTTATAAACTCGAAAATGGACAAAAATTGAATTTTAAGATTTTTGTTCAAATACCTTGTTGCGACATTTCATTCTAACTTTCTGGAGTTTATAAAATCGGCAAAAATTCAATTTTATTATTTTTGTTCAAACGCCTTGTTGCAACATTTCATTCTAACTTCCTAGACAAAATATTTTATTTATTTTTGCGAATGGAGGATGAATGAATTCTTGCCCTTGCATTTTTAAGTTTGTGCCTAGAAATGGATTATTGTTGTTGGATTTTGTGCGTAAGAATAGATTTTGTTGCTGTATGTAGTTAGGAAGATTTGGACATACATGCATACTCGTACATACATTGTTTTGTATATTTTTGTTTTGGCGGGTCTTTGCTAAGACGAAGACGCGTGGAAACAAAGAGAATATTTTTGAATAGGCATGTGCGTATTTTTATGATTGCCTGGTAGCATGCAAGTGTTGAGAGCAAATTATGTTCAGTATGCTTCCTCAATTTCAACTTTCTATGATAAATATTTTAAATTATCAAATTTTGTGTGCATTAATGGACATTGAAATTTGCCTTCTTGTTCTTCTTCAATTTGATCTCCAGGACGAGACGAATGCGGGAATAGAATTTTTTTTAGTCAATGTATTCAATGTGTTGGTGTTCTCATATGGGAACAATACTTATATATGTGTGTGTAATGGACATCAAAAATCTTTTCATGTTTTTGACTGACACCTACATATTTTCATTTTCATTTGGTGTAACAAAAGTTTTCAATGGTTCTGGTCTTTCTATTTCGACATTCTGCTGTATGTGAATCGATGTGTGTTTGATCGTATTTAGATCATGACGAGGTAGAGAGGAGTATGAAAAGCAAATGTTCTTTGCACATTATGACGCGTATACATATGTTGGTAATTATATGACAATGTGTGTGCTAGGAATATTTGCAGCGCGAAGAAGACAAATTAAAATATGCTTGCAGCATGAAGCATAACGCTTTTTTATGAGCGACTAGTGAATATGGCTATTTGGCGCTGATTTTTGCCGAATCAGTTCGAACAAAAGAAAAAATGAAGAATGTCAAATAATTGGCTATTTTGGCGCAATTATTGATTGATTATCAAAGAAAATATAAGCTGACAGGTGGTTTTAAACTCGCAAACCTAGAAAAAATAAATTCCGAGGTCTTAACCACTACGTCAAACACTTCATTGCCAAATTGCTGGCTAATACTACAGTTCAAGTCCATGAACATTATGCACTATCTACATATACAATAATTGTACTTATCCATGCTTCAAAGTAAATAATTTCTAAATTCTGCAAATGGAAATTGTCTTGTTTCTTTGCTAACAGAAAATGTTATTGAAAGAGCTACAGAAATTCTCAATTGTTGTGTGAATCAACTGAGACGGTGGTGAATCCGTTGAGACGGTTGCACGAGAATGGAAGCCATGCATGGAAGATAAAAATTACGTCTTCTCAATATATGTTGTCTTTATTTTCGTACCCGCCTCCATCTGAGCAAGAAACATCCAGACATTTGTTTTCAAGTCAATTAAGGTCGTTCGCCTTTTGAAGGAAAAGGATTTGTAAGTCAGTTACTGAAATAATCGAATGGGTTTATGGAAAAATTGCCAAAAATCACTGGGATTTTTAAGAGACCTAAAACTTGTACTTTGAAGGAATTGAACGGGCTATGAAATGGCATGGCATACCACATTTTCTTTTTAAATTAAGAAAAAACTTTAGAAAAAATTAAATAGATAGATTTAAAAAAAAATTTATTTGTTTTTTAAATTTTCAAATGATAAAAGTAATATATAAATAAAAAATAATATAAAATATCAGAAACGAAAAAGAGAAGAAAAATTAAATAGTTATTGTGAAGTGAAATGAAAATTTTCATACATAGGCACGATTAACGAATTCGCTAACCTCGTAAAAGTAAATTCTCACAGGATATAATCAATGAATTACATCATTTTGCTTTTTCACCTGATTTAAAAAACACAATTCATATAATACTCGGTTTTATAAATCTAGGCTCGTCTATAAAAATGGATTAATTTTAGTGAATTGCGAATTCGCCAACCTAATGACGAATCCTCACACTATGTAATCAGTGAAGATTACACTTTTTCACCTGACACAATAAGTCTAGGCTCGTGTCATTTAGCTGGAATAAAAAGAAAATTTAAAAATTAATATATATATCACAAAAATTCATTTAATATATAAATACTTATACATAGAACTTAAAAATAAAAGAAAAAATTAATTACTAATAAGGTAATTTTATAAGTTTTGTTAAGTTTTTTTTGTAATTTTTTTAATATTTTTTTTTGTTTTCCATTATTGGTGGTGGGTCTAATGCGATCATATGCATTGGGAATATTTTTGTTGCTTTTAGCACTATCCGGCATTGAACTCGTACCTGCTTCAGCATTGGCATTGTTGGAAGCGCTTTCTATGTTATTTTAAATTTTATTTTTATTCCTACGTTTGTTTTTCTTTTTATTTTGCACTGTTCGCCATTCGTCCGAAGTAGGCGAAGAAAATTGCGGAGCAGCGTCGCTAGTAACTGGTATCTCAGTCAAAATGTTAGCAGCAGAGTTGACATTAGGCAACACCACCGATGGTGGATGGGCAGCAAAACCAGCTGATATTATATCGGCATTAGCTGCAACGTCGACAGAGCCAGTATAACCCGTTGGGGCTTACTGGCGCAACCTTTAGTTGTTGGATCGGGCATTAATGATGATTTAAGTGCTGTTTCGAAGAGGAAGTGGTTGCATCTCTCGTCCTTCTCTGCCTCGGTCACATGCGATGAATTAAAAGCACACATTTCTTGCGTTGGTGAAGAGTGGCGTAGATCCCAAATCTCTGCGGTATGCTAACTTTAAATTGGGTATTGAAGCCAGTTCACTACCAAAGCTATTGGTGCCTGAGTTATGGCCTACAAATATTGCTGTGCGTCCATTTAATTTTCGTTCAAAAAACGACGAGGTCCAACCGATGTACAATGGCAATCGGTTGGGTCAGCCGGAAATCCGAACCGATTAAATATTTATGATTTTAAAATTTATTTTCAAAATGTATCTGGCCTAAGAACCAAGTCTGATTTACTCTATACGATAAGTTCTAACTTGCATTATGACATCTTTGTAATTGTTGAGACTTGGCTAAATTACACTTTTGTGGATGGAGAATTTTTCGATGAAAATTTACGTAGTGATTTTCGTAAAGATCGCGATGCTTTAAAAATTGGCCTCTCTAGAGGAGGTGGCGTCTTAATTGCTATTCAGAGAAAATTTCGAGCGACTTTGATGCCATTGCCGAATGATAATTCTGTCTTGGATTTACTCTGCATAACTCTGCATGGACCATCCAAACTTTTGATTTGTGCTTCCTATATTCCGCCAACTAGTGACGACTTACTTTATAAAGAGCATGTAGATAATAGTTTAGCTTTAACGTCTGGCTTTAAAAATGTTTGTGTTATTGGCGACTTCAACCTCAGTCACACAGAATGGTCAACTATAAATAATTGTCGGGGGCTTCATCCAAAGTCCATAAATACTTTTTCTGAAACATACCTGATTGACGGCTTCTTAAAATGTTATCTTAGTCAAATCAACCGCTTTAATAACACTCTTAATATAATATTAGATCTCATTTTTATTAGCGATAGCATAAATTTTTCTCTCCAGGAATGTGTGGATCCTTTGTCAACCCCGGGTCCGCATCATATTTCGCTTGTTTTACGGTTAGAATTTTATCGGTTTTCTACTTATGTGGAAGATAATCTTTTTAGTTTTAGCTTTAAAAACTATGATACTGCGGCCGTTAATACGGCAATTGAGTATGTTGACTGGGGCACGGTGTTTACTGCGGTTAAAGTCGACATTTGTTTTAATATATTTAAGAGTAATTTAAACGTCAATTGTAGTGAGCACATTCCCAGAGTTAAAAAAACAAACCTATAAAATTCCTTGGTTCACTAAGGAGCTGAAAAAACTGAAGCATTTAAAAAACAGGGTTTTCAAAAAATTGTAAAAATCAAACTCTCTTTTTCACAAAGAGAAGTATTTGCGCTACTTGAAAGAGTTTAAATCTGTGAGCAAAGTCTTAAAAATAAATTATGTTCGTAAGTTGGAGGCCGATATTAAACTAAACCCCAAAGCTTTTGGCGTTATGTAAAATCTAAAAAGTCCTGATCTTGTATTCCCTCTGCCATGTTTTATAATGATACACAAGCAGACTCCTCTATAGATGCTGCGAATCTCTTTGCCGATTTTTTTAGTTCAAATTTTGAGTCTGACTCTGACATGAGTTGTGATGGCTTTTTACCTGCCGACTCCTCGATTAACTTTGGTGCCCTAGAGCTTTCCTTAGACGATGTTGAAATGGGTATTCGTCAAATAAAATTTTCATCACAGACTGATGTTGATGGTTTGGCGTCTCATCTTTTAAAAAATTGTTCTTCTATTTCCTACCCTTTATGGCTTCTCTTCAAAAAATCCCTTCAGCAAGGCGAGTTCATTGAGACATGGAAGGTAAGTTTATTACGCCTGTTTTCAAATCTGGCAATAAAAACGATATTGCCAATTATCGACCAATCTCTAAGATTTTCACAGTCTCCAAACTCTTTGAATGTATCGTAAAAAATAAAATTTGTTTTTACATACAACGTCTCATTTCTTCAAATCAGCATGGTTTTATGTCTGGGAGATCAACCACCTCTAATTTAGCAGTTTTTTCCGAGTACTGCATTGCAGCTTTAAGCAGTCGCTCTAGTTGACACCATTTATACAGATTTTTCCAAAGCGTTTGACAAGGTTAATCATAGCATTTTATTGTCGAAGTTGAGAGCATTTGGCTTCCACTTAATTTTTTTAAGATGGATTAGATCGTATCTCTCTAACCGATCTTGTACAGTTATAGTTGACGGCGTGTCCTCGTAGTCATTCATTGCATCTTCAGGTGTTCCTCAGGGAAGTATTTTGGGTCCGATTCTTTTTGTGATTTTTATCAAAGACATTTCAAGTTATTTTGAATCTTCGCAATTTCTTTTGTATGCTGATGATATGAAGATTTTCAGTAAAATTATGAGTCCGTTGGACTCGCTTAATCTCAAAATGATTTAGAGAGGGTTGCAACCTGGTGTAGGAAAAATATGCCTCCTTTGAATGTTAAAAAATGTTTCCATGTCTCCTATTCCAAATCCCGTTTTCTTATCCCTACTTCCTATCGTATTGGAGGCCCCCAACTTAACACTCTCTCCGAAATTACTGATCTAGGGGTGGTCTTTGATTCCAAATTCTTATTTCAAAACCATTTAAATTATGCCATTGAAGTCTTACTCTATGCTGGCTTTTGTTAGACGTTTCAGTGCGGACTTCACAGATCCGTATTCTCTGAAAACGCTCTATATTTCATTTGTCCGATCAAAATTAGAATATGCAGCTATAATTTGGCGACCTTATTATGCCTGACCTATAACTCGTCTTGAAAAAGTTCAAAAAGTCTTTATTAAGTTTCCTCTACGCCCACTTCATTTTCAGATCCCAATCCCCAGTTACGAATCTAGATGTATGCTTATTGATCTTAAGCCGTTAAATTTCTGGAGAACCTTTCTTTCTCTTACTTTCATTTTTAAATTAATAAGTGGGTTGGTTGACTGTCCCTACTTACTTGAAAGCATTTTCTTTGCTGTTCCTCATTCATTTCGTGTGGGGCTAGGTAGATCAAATTATTATTTGTTCGCTTTTATTCGCTATCTGTTAGCCAACATATCATCCCTAGCCAACCACCTTGCATTTTTGAACAGCAGTACAACCACTTAGGATTCTAATATTTGCTTACGGTGTTCTGAACACTGGCCAGCTTGAGGAAACCAATCCGGAAATACATTATCTGTTAACGCTACCAAAATTTGTAGAAGCTTTTGTCTTAGTTTTGTTATATGAGAGTGCTGGGTAAGTATTTGCGTATACGTATGAGATTTGCCTTCGACATACTTGGACTTGGATTTCACCGGGTTTTTTATTTGTGTCCTCTAAGTATAGGTCGACAATAATATCGTTTTCGTTGTTGGTGGTTTTGTTTGGTGGTTCCTTGGATTCTTCCGGTACTGCCCCTTCATCTATACTCGTATCTTCATCTTCTAAGCCCTCAAGTTGTTTTGGCTCGTCTTCTTGTTCGACTGGACCCTGATCTTTTATTTCGTCAACATTTTGGGACTCTTTTAGGTGGCAGTCCACAGTATCTTCCTGAATATTCCATTCTAAATCCAAGTCCTCATCGTCCTCACAGTTATTCCCTTTATATTTATTTTGAAATATATGCCTTAAGACTCGCATACTAACCAAACGAGCATCTATATACTGTATGTCGTGTACAGATGGGTGGGTATTGATAACTTGGCTTGCGCGAATTTTATAAAAAAAAATTTTTCTAGAGCATCTTGGCTCATTTTACCCAAAAATACGTATTGCAATCGATAAATTCTGCAAATATTTCCGATGTTAAGCTTATCACTAAAGTTATCGCTAAAATGAAGCCATCGAAACAGTGCACTTTATTATTGGGTTTTTAATGGACTTAAGATACTCTAGATAGTCTTTTAGCCGTTGCACTTGTAAATCATTTTTCCTATTCATAGCCCATTTTACAGGGTTATTGCTTCACGAACACCTGAGTTGGAATTGCATGATTTAAGACGAAGGGATCATCATTAAAAAATTATTATAGTGTGGCAATTGTGAGCAATTGTGTGGCTCAAGAAATGCTCATTTTCTCAAAGCAATTCGAATTAATATGAGTTTGGGTTATTTTAGGTAATATTTAAGAATTTGTGTTTTTTATATCCAACTCATATGCTTTGCGAATTACACTAACCCTAGGATCCCCGTTGACAGTCGTGATGTTATATTTTAATAAATTATTTCTTACGGACTTTATTAAATGGCAATAGTCAAACAAACAATGCATTTTTTTACTTAAAAAAAAGTAAGGACGATCGGCTGTGACATCCAAATTATTGAACCGATTTTGATTATAGCCCCCTTGGTCGCAAACAATATACTTAACATTAAAACCTACACTCACAACCGCTTTAATATTATCAAATACATAATACGATATTACGTATTTGCAATTTGAGCAGATGGCTTTGACCATGAGAGAGCAGCATTGTCTGCAGCATTTGTCTGCTACGAGCTGCTTCCTCTTCCATTTCCTAAGCCAACATAGCCATCAAATAAATCTCTGTGTTTGTTGTACACCAGATCCTTTTTGATTGATATTTCATCAAAAAGTATTTCACAAAGTCGGTCTTCTGCAGACATCACTTGTACAACTGCTTTCTAATTGGAAATTACATTGTCGTCTATCCCTGGATAACATATTTTATTGGTCGCCATGACAAAAGAGTTTTGATATGAGGCAAGGCAAATTTTTAGTTGTTGCGAAGAAAGTTGTAGGCGTTGGTGGACATATAACTAATATTTTGCGCTAAGACCTTACAATCCGCGAAATAAGAAAAAGTAGTGTCGACAATCTTTTTCGCAAATTCAATAGCTTCTATACCATCATGCTTGGATAGTGAAATAGCCTGTTCAACCTTCTTTTTGTAATCCTGCACTGGGTTTTCTAATTCTTTTAGTTATTTGGACCGCAGAGTGCCCTTTTTTGGTGCATTTGAAAAACCTTAGCCAAGCGTTCAGGATTACTAAAAATGTCTTCTCCGTCACCATGTACCAAATCGGATAAAACGTCGCTGTTGTTTGCGACAGTCGCTCTGACGACTAACCCAGAGGTCAGAATATTTTTCAAACTCCTGAAAGGTTATATCGTATTTTGGTTCCGAAATGATATAAGTGCCTTCAAGCGGTTCCCTTAAATTGCAAGAATCAAATGAAACGCCTGAATACCTGCTGAAATCATTTACTTCCAAATGATTTTTAGGAAAAGCACCTTTCAAAAGACGACCATTGGAAATATGATTTTCGTCAAAGCGACGATCGCAAATAAATAACCGTTTCTTATCGTTAAAAAGAACATTTAAATGGCATGCCGTTGCCCACGAGTTGAAAGCAGACTCCTCCTTGGGGAAGGAGAATTTTTTCGTGCTCTCATCCAAAGGGCAGTCTGGCAAGCTACACTTTATTAATGTTTTTGAATGCAGGCGTGAACCGGCAGCTTCACATTTTAAAATTGCCAACGAAGGGAACTAAAAAAAAAATACATTCCCAAATGCAATCAAATGCAAAATCTTTACATATAATAAAATTGTAACAGGTCGATGTCTGTACATTGAAGATATTCAAGAAAAACTGATAGGAGAGGTCGTTATTGGACCAGCGGAACCCAAATCTACAGTTTTTAGAATTTTTGTCTGTCTGTCTGTCCGTCTGTATGATTGTGCGCTCATCACGCAAAAACTACTGAATACAATTGCATGGAACTTTCACCATTCTATCACTTAATATCTAACTTAAAATTTAGGACAACTTTCATTTCGACATCTTATCCAGTTATTGACCAAAATGTGGGAAAAGTGTGACCAAAAATGTGGTTGTTTACCATAACGCCAGCGTCACACAAAAACGACTGCATAGAAATGAATGAAACTTTCAATAATCATTTTCTATACGTCTCTCCTAAAATTTAACATATATCTTTCACCGCGATATCTTACCTGGTTCCCAATTTATTGACCTAAATGTGGACCCAGTGTGACTATATGATTTGTGCGTATCACTCATAAACTACTGAATAGAATTGCATGAAACTTTCACCATTCTATCACTTAACGTCTAACTTAAATTCTAGGATAACTTTCCTTTAGATATCTTACCCGGTTCCCGAGTTAATGACCAAAATATGGTGCATTTTCTCTCCATGTTTGTACTCACATCATTGCAAACTTTTTTACCGGAGACAAAGAACCAATAAATAAAAAACACATTCGGAAATTACTATAAAAAGTATCCAGACGAAAAACAACATATTTGGATGACGATAAATGTGCATTAATATTTTTGTGCTGAACTAACCAGTGGTGTTTTATTTCGACACTCCCAGAAAAATAATTATGCTGTTGCTTTCTTGTAATTTTTACGCATACGAAGTCGCGGGCATCAGCTAGTAAATAATAAAAGAATTCCCGTTTCAAAAAACTAAAAATGTAATCTTAGATATTTACTTTATTATTTAAAAAATAAAAACTTAATAATTTTGATATTAAACCGACAATATAATAATAATAAAGCATATAATAAAAATAATAAATAATAAACACAGTGTAATATTGTTTTTTTTTTATTATTACTTAAAAACTAAAAACTTAATAATTTTTATACCAAGCCGAAAATATAATAATAAAAAATAATAATAAAAAATTCTCGTTTCAAAAACACAATGTAATATTTATTATTTATTTAATTATTTGAAAAATAAAACCTCAATAATTTTTTTATAAGCCGACAGTAAAAAAATTTAAATAGTATATAAAAACCAAAATCTAGTTATTATTTATTTTATTATTTGAAAAATCAAAACTTTATATTTTTAAATGTACAATTTTCAAAGTTCGCAAATTATGGCAGCTCTACCCTCAGAGCGTGCAAATTTCTCGTTGCCATTCACCTACACCGGTTTAGACTTTGCGTCTTCATTTGCTTTTCCACAAAGGCAATCCACCTTGAACCATGCTCGGATTTGTCAACCAAAGCATTTCAGGCAGCATTTGCAAGCTTTGTAGGTAGACGCGGACTCCCGCAACGAGTCTTTTCGGACAACGGCAAGAACTTTGTTGGTGCTAATCGCGCCTTCCAACAGGTTTTCAAAAAATTACTCAAAGAAACTTCTGATGACCTACGCTCAAAGTATACCGTACATGGATTTGAATGGCATTTCCTGCCACCGAATGCTCTGCATATGGGCGGCCTTTGGGAAGCAGCTGTAAAGAGTTTCAAGCACCACTTCAAACGCACTGTTGGAAACCACATCTTCACTTTTGAAGAAATCACCACTTTACTTGCTCGTTTCGAAGCAGTACTGAACTCTCGACCCCTTTAACCGATGTCTGAGAATGCAAATGACTTGCTTGCATTAACTCCAGGACATTTTCTACGAGGCGGGCCACTACTGGGCTTTCCAGAACCTCAAATTTTTGTATCAACAGTTCAGCCAACGCTGGAAGGATGAGTATCTCAAAGAACTCCATCATAGATACAAATGGAAGCTCCCACAAAAAGCATCTACATTGGTGATTTCGTGGTCATCAAAAATGACCAAACGTCCCCCAACGAATGGAGACTAGAACGCATCGAAAAAGTGTATCATGGTTCGGACAATTGTGAGCGAGTGGCGGATGTCAAGACTCAGACTGGAACTTTTACTCGACCAATTGTCAAGTTCTGTCCGCTTCCTTCTCAACCTGAGGTTCCGAATCTAAACCCTACACTTGACACTTAAGCATGAACTTGTTTGCCATATTTTTAAGATTTCCAGGACCTTCTCATACCGTTAATATTTTACAGATCAAACCCATCCCACAACACCAACTTGGACCCACGGATCTATCAATGTAAGGTCTGCCTGAAGTATCACCCACTCCGGTTTTGTAAGGAATTCATGGCAATGAACATCGAAGAACGTTTGAAGTAGTGCGGCAATTCAGATATTGCCCGAATTGCCTTGCTCGTACCCACGACAGAATTCGGCATTGTTCGTGTCCCGACACGTGCAAACTCTGTCAAGAGTTACATCACACATTGTTGCATAGTACCGAAGCAGGTGATCCCGTGGCAAACCGTAGCAGCGGTCGCAAGCCGACATCCGACAGCAGAAAAGCTCGTAAGCCGGTGAAGCGGCTCCAAGTGTCCGCACGTAGAGGTGTCCGCAAGCCGGCAAAACGACTTCAGGTACCCAAACGCCAAGAATCACGTCCACCAAGGAGCCAAATCTCCATTCAAAGGGAGAAAATAGACGTAGCTATGCGGGCATTGGCTAAATTGAAGGCATCCCTTGCAACGAGGGCGCCATGTTTAAGTGATTTTCGTCACTTAAATGGAACGCACCCCTGCAATCCTCCAGCCCGTAATGCATCCCAGCGAACACAACACTGTGTTCGCGAAGCCCGTCATGCATCCCTGCATGACTCTGTCAAAGGAAGCATCCCTGCTTTCCTTCGAACTTCCAGTGTTGGAAACACTATAAAAGCGCTGTGCGCATACGAACTCTCTCTCTTTCACCATTTATCAACTTAACTTGGATCGTCGCATCTTCAATCAACCGAGGTAACTATTATCAACGCGGGACCTTCAACGTCCGCAATCAACTTTACCTGCAGTGCGCGGTCTACAATTTTCTTTCTTCTTGAATTTTTAATCAAGTAACGTAAAATTAATCAACTTGAATTTCCTAACATTAATATTGTTTTAAACATTAATGTGATAATTCTTACGCGCTTTAATTCCAAGAAAGCATATTTCATATTTCAACTTTATGAAACTATTCTTAATATCATAAGAACGTCCTATTGTACATTGAAGTACCTAATCATTGAATAAATCGTTGTTGTTAGTCATAAGTTGCCAATAGAAATTCGCGTTTCATTTGTTAGTGCAAGCTCCCACTTGTCAAGCCGAGTGAAAACTCACTTCACTCCCACCTATTGCTTATCATCAATTTAAACTGTTTATGTACATATACTCGTATCTATCCCACTTTATTATTGATTTGTAAAAACATTAATTTCAAAAGTTCATGAATTTGAACATTTCATTTGTTATCTATTTTTAGTCAACTCATTGATTGTTGGAATTTGATCCAGTTGGTGGAACCTTTAGTTCAAACATATTTCCTTTAGCTTTAAGACAACAAGGTTGTGAAATACACATTCAATTTATTGAAACTCAAGTTGTCTTCATTGCATCCGAACACACTTATCGTGTAAGTATTTTCCATACATTGCATTCATGCACACCTCTAGTACATTCACCATGGTCCTTCGAGCCGGATTTGAGTGGCAGCACCATCGTTCGAATTCATGGAAAACAACACACTTTCCAACACTGACTCCATTTTGACATTGTAATTATCAAATCGTTCTTCTTTTACAATTGACAACCATCGCGGGAAGTAGCAATTTTAAAAGTGAAAGAATAAGTGCAAGTAAACGCAAATAAAGTTTTCTATATTAAATACAAAGTAAAAACAAAGTAATCAGTGAATTTAAAATAAAAGTAAACGAAATTAAGCAGAAGCAAACAGTTTTTCGCTGCCCAACAAGGATACGCCACCCAGCAGGAATTCAGCGAGGGAGATACCAACTACAAAGGCGTTCGGGGAAAACCAACGTCCAACGCGGGAATAGATTAAGGAAGTATGCCCAAATACATGTAAGTCCGCAAAATAAAACATTTAAGTGGTTTTTCCGTTACCAACGGTAATTTTATATATGTATGTCTATCTGCTGTTTTAGCGGGGCACATGCAAATAGTGCGATTTGCAACCAACATACACACATACTCGTATATACAAATACTCGCCGGTATTGCTCACTGGCCTTATACAATTTGTTGCGAATTTCTTTTTGTGGTTAGACTCGCTGACTATTCTATTAGTCTATTTCGTATCCCACATTCTTGTACGCCCATACATAAACTCCCAAGTTTACGGCCCAAAATTCCCCAAATTCTCTAGGATAAGTTTAGCATTTGAATGCAAAAAGTTTCATAAGTTTCACTAGTTTGTTAACTTCCATTCAACTCGTCAAAGTGTTGCAGATAGGGTGATCCAAATCACCCTCGAGTTTTCATTACGGTAAGTTACTCTGGTGTTTTTTATGATTAAACACAACGGTTAAGGGTCAAGTTCAATTCAAGGTTAAAAGTGGCCGGGTATTCATATTGAGAATCAAATTTTGTTGTCATTCAAAATAAGGTTACAAAAACCAACTGCTATTGTTAGCTTCTTGCGTCAGCAGCTAACTAAAAACCGTTCAACCGTAATTCCCATCAGGAAATTTTGCACACAATCCCCTAACAATAGTTTTCTTTAACTTCTTTAAGTTTGTTATCTATAAGTACACACGTATATTTAGTAGACAAGTTGCTTATAAAACCACGTATATTCACTTCTGGGGAGCTAAGTCTATCTGACGAGCTAAATAAGTTTTTCTGTCCCGCCTAAGCGGTCCAACGTCTTGATAAATCGGTCGGTACCTGTAGGAAATTAACGCCTTTACCTGCAAAGTTACCTTTTGCTTCATAAGCTCTCTGCTTGGGTCCCAAAAATTCCAAGTTTTCACAAAATCCCAATTATCTTTTCGGTCCGTTTTTTCAAACTCAAAGGATTGTAAATATGTCCACCGAATCACCAATAATTGATTCACCGACAATGTATCAAAGCCCCCCCTTGTGATACTCAAGCCTTTTATGGCAGCTATGAGGAATGGTCAGCTTTTCGTAAACTGTTCACAGCTGTTTACCTCAACCATCAAAAACTAACGCCCGCCCAAAAACTGTATCACCTGCGGAATAAAACTAGAGGAAAAGCAGGTACTATCGTAAAACAGTACAGTCGGTGTGACAAAAATTTCTCTCTTGCTTGGGAAGGTAATAGGAAAATAGGGAAGCTATCAAAAAAATTCAAAGTACAATCAACGATTGTCTCTCTTGCCTCAAAACCTAGGTGGTCTCCGTCTCCGACTGGGTTCCCATCCTCATCTATCTGTGTTCCACCAAATTACCCGACGAAACACTCTCCCTATGGGAACAGTCGCTCAAGAGTCGAAGAGACCTTCCCAAATGGTACCAAATGGATGAGTTCCTTACTAGTCGCTACGAAGTGGTGGAACGTTTGCACGGGCATAAAACCACCAAAACCCGAAACTCACTTCCCCAAAAATTCCCAGCGAAGATCCAGTCGTATCATTCCCAAGTAAGCATCATTCGCTGAGGTTCTGTACCGAGTTGCTGCATCCGACAACTACCTCTCAACTGGTTCCAAAAGGATAAGTACGCAACCAACCACCGAAATCGAAGAAAAATGCAACAGCGTTGCTGCATACTATCTCTTCTGCTTCTAATAAAACCAAACATCCTATAGTCGACCTCACCGAGGGTAAATCCACCTACGAGGACACTCCCAAGCCCTCAAATGAAATCGAATCCAAGGTTCAAGCTAACTTTTCTAGCAACAACGAGAATACTTTGCTTCCAACCGCCCAAGTACACATCGAGCACTTGGGTGAAACCTATATCATTCGGGATCGGGATCGATCAGGGATATCAGAAAACGTTAATCTCTGAAAAATCGATTAAAACTTCCAACCATGCGAGCGCCCTTTTCTATCAGTGGTATGAGGGGAAAAGTTGTCCAGAACTCTACTCGTATTTGCAACCTCACTCTTGTTGTCAGACGACATAAGGTTGGCATTACCACAAACTCACCATCTTCTTACCAACCTTTCAAATCAATAAACTATCCCTCGAGTAAATCAAGGATCTGGACCTCGCCGATCTGCACTTTTTCATGCCATCTCAAATAGACTTGGTAATAGGCAGCGACTTAATCCCAGAACTTCTGCTTCCTGGAGTTAAAAGCAAAGTTCTTGGTAGTCTTCTAGCACAAAATACCCTATTCGGATGGTATTTAAGCGGGCCTTTGAAAGTAAAAGACTGTTCTACCTTTAATACTCACGTAATGGATGAGTCCAATGAAAACTTGAACACTCAACTTAAACGATTTTGGGAATTAGAAGAAGTCTTCGCGAAGCCCCCGCCTTTTGCTGCAGACGCATTTTGTGAAGAGCTATCCCAAAATACTACATATCGACAAAAGGATGGCCGATACGTCGTGCGGTTACCTTTTCAATCCGAATTTTTGTCCAGTCTCACTTTAGGTTCCTCGCGATATACAAAAAATTTACAGCCAGATTCTTCTGCACCAAAATGACCAACAATTCCAAAGGAATCTATTTCGTAGAGAATATGAACCCAAGTTAACCGCCTTTGTTGGCAAGTTGGCAGCGGATTCCAAAAACTCCCATCTCTTGGCGAAGAGAATTCTCACTGAAGAAACTTATGTCGACGACATATAACCTGGGGGACATGATATTCAGAATTGCCTTTCGGATCGGTCGGAAGTGATTCAATGCCTGCGTTCAGGTGGGCTTCCGCTTAAAAAGACAACATCTAACCTTCCGGAACTCCTGAGACATATTCCAACCGAAGATCTTCTCGATTGTGATTTCCTCAAAATAGACTCTTCAAGTTCGACGAAAACTCTCGGAATTCGATGGAATGCCATAACCGATTCCTTTTCGTACTCTGCAGAAACCATTCCGCCAGCTACTCAGGCAACGAATAGAAAAATTCTCTCCTCGGTTTCGAAACTTCTTGACCCCGCAGGATCGCTAGCGCCCATTATAATTCATCCAAAAATACTGTGGCAGCAAATATGGTTAGAGGGAACTGATTGGGACGAGTGCGTCAAGCCACCCGCTCTACAGAAGTGGAACCAATTCCTGTCAGACCTACCCAGTATCCAACAGATACAGATTCCAAGGTTGCCCGAATTTACACCAAATCAAAAGGTTGAGATTTACGGATTCTGTGACGCCTCTGAAAAGGCATTCTGTGCATCCATTTACTTAAGGACCCAGACAAGCACTACCGTAACTTCTCATCTCCTATTTTCCAAGACGAAAGTTGCACCACTACAAACAGTTAGCCTTCCGTACCTAGAACTGTGTGGCGCCGTATTACTTTCAAATTACATAAAAAATGTTATAAACCAACTAGCTCTGGGAAAAACAGACATCTTCTTATCGTCGGACTCTTCAATAGTCCTTGCATGGTTAGAGAAACCCCCATGTTCGTGGAAGGTATATGTTGCTAACTGCACTTCCCAAATCCTCCAAAATGTCGAAAAACGGTAAATGGCGGCACGGAGCAACGACACACAACCCCTCCGACTTAGGAACACGTGATTACATACCACAAGACCAGGCCAACCAGACGCTTTGGTGGCACGTACCCGATTAGCTTTTAAAGCCGCCGGAAGAATGTCCATTATCACTCCCGAAAAAGATCCCTTCTCTTGAAGAACGCAAAGTAAAAGCTCTCCCTGCATCCGAAATCGATTCGGATATTCTTGATCGGTTCTCCTCGTGGCCAAAAGCCTAGCCTACATGTTTCGTTCCAAACATCGTACCAAACTAAAGCAAATACAGTCTACTTCAGAAAAGAAATATGACGGCATAACGCTTAGTCAGAATTAAATTCATTTTGTGAGAAGTCGGCTAATAAAGCTCGCCCAAGAAAGGCATTACCCGAGTGAATGCGTGAATCTAAAGAATAAAGAACCCATCTCCAAGAAAAGCTCTTTGCTAACTCTAAGCCCCTTCATTGACCAGAACCAAATTCTTCGAGTAGACGGGCGGCTGGCAAATTCCTTCATCTCTTTCAGTGAAAGACCTTCCATTACCATACCAGAAGCTTCGCGACTCTGTTACCTGTTTCTACAGTTTTTGCACAACTTGTTGATGCATGCACAACATCAGCTAATGGTTAGAACGGTCAGGCAGGAGTATTTCAGCCCCCGACTTAAGTCCAAAGTTAATGGTTGCATACTGAATAGTAAAACTTGCACCATATTTAAACAAAACGCTCGTTCGCAAATCATGGCCACCCTACCGCCAGAGCGATCCAACTTCTCCCTTCCATTCACCTACACAGGAATTGACTTTGCAGGCCCTTTTGATGTTAAGTCATCACCACTACGAAAATCACCTATTCTGAAGGGATACGTTCGTGTATTTATTTGGTTTTCGACAAAAGCCATCCACCTAGAACCCTGCCTTGATCTATCCACGAAAGCGTTTCAAGCTACCTTCGGAAGACGCGGTATTTTCGGATAACGGAAAAAACTTTGTTGGCGCTAATCGCGCTTACCAAGGAGATTTCAAACAATCCTCAAAGAGTCTTCAGATGACGTAAGGGCCCTGTACTCCATACATGGATTCGCCTGGAAAGCCTTGCCACCTAATGCTCCCCATCTGGGAAGCCGCCTTAAAGAGTTTTAAGGTGCATTTCAAGCGAATAGCAGGAAGTCATAAATTCACTTACGAGGAATTGGCGATAATCGTCGCACTAATTGAATCCGTCTTAAATTCTCGGCCACACTCACTAATGTCTAGCGATCCGTAAGAGTTTTTAGCTCTAACCCCCGCTCACTTCTTACGTAGAGCACCACTCCTTGCCACACCAGAGCCCGGTGTGGATAGTCTGCCAATCCAGAATCGTTGGGAAAAACTCAAATTGATGCATCAACAATTTAGTCAACGCTGGAAAGACGAGTATCTTAAAGAGTTACACCAAAGATATAAGTGGAAACCCCCGCAACAGAATTAATCGATTGGGGAGTTCGTTGTCATTAAAAGCGAACTATTACCAACAAACGAATGGCGACTAGGTCTCATAGAGAAAGTATATCAGGGCTCCGATGATAAAATAAGAATGGCAGATATACGAACGCAACATGGCATTCTTACAATACCCATCGTCAAACTCTGACCGCTTCCAATTCAACCCGTTATACTAATTCCGCAAAACTAATCACTTCTCACAGCTCGTCTCTGTAAACCTAGTCACTAGATTGTTAACATAATTTGCTGAAGTCCGTCTTTTTTACAGGTATCTAGTTGGCGGCCCGTAACGTGGAGGCATATCCCCACGAACATCGCGTGTAGTCACTCAATGTAGTGATTCCGGTGACCCTTTTGCGACCTCGCCGAAGCCTTGTTGTGCACCTATGCCTACTTTGCTACCGGTTCCACTCTCTATGTTTTTGCAAAAAGTTTGCGGCAATGGATTTGGAGAAAAATGGCAACAAGTACGATTCTATGAATACTGCCCCAACTGTTTGGCTCGTGCACGTAGCCAAGTGCGCGATTGCCACTCAACTTCCAAACGCAAGATCTGCAATCAATGGCACCACACCATGTTACATCGCCCAAGAAGCATCCCAGCAGGCTCCCCAAAACGTTGACGCAAGAACAATCCTTTATGTGGGCCGGGCCATGTTGTTGTTGTTGTTGTTAACAGAGCTTCGCCCTGCCTCTTAATTGGCATCAGGCTCTTCTAACGGAAGTCCGAGGAAACGCGCAGTATCCACAGGGTTGGACCAGAGTGATGTAGGTGTTACAAGAGTGGGTTCGACTGAACAGGAGAAGAGATGTTTGGTACCCTGAGGGGACATACCACATGCAGGGCATGTGTTTGGTATGCTGGGCTTCTGTCTGGATAAGTAAGAGTTTAACCTATCACAATGTCCAGAGCGAAGTTGTGCTAGCATGACTCTAGTCTCCCTCGGAAGTACACGCTCCTCTTCAGCCAATTCAGGTGGTTGAGTATTAATAACGAGATTCACAGGCCGACATCTGTCTACCGACTCGGTGTGGAGGTCATTTAGAGCCCGTCTATGGTTCCGCAGATTAAACGGCAAAGAGATATGGTGCCGGATCTCATCGTAGTGCTTACGAAGATGTCTCCTTATGTCTCTGGGGGGCGGTGCTACATCCAAAAGATGTTGACTTCTACGTGCTCTTGAACATTGAGAAATTTCGCCTCTGGATGGAGGTGAGACTCAGATGACATAAGCAGACATCCCGTAGCAGTTCTGATGGCGGTGTTTTGGCAGACTTGGAATTCCTCCAATTGGTGTCAGCAAGATTGGGCGACCATATGACCGGCCAATAGCCTTATATGTAGCAAGCAATGTTTCTTTGTTTTTTCTCCAAGTACTGCCGGCCAGTGACTTGAGGATCTTATTGCGGCTCTGTACTTTGAGGATATTGCGGTAGCATGACCAGCGAAGATGAGGCCGTTGTGAAATGTTACACCCAAGATTTTCGGGTGGTTGACAGTAGGTAAAGGTACTCCGTCTACGTGGACATTTAACTCTTGCCCCATCTGCGCGTTCCAGGTCGTAAGCAGGGTCGCTGTCGATTTAGTCGGAGAGAGGGTCAGATTTCGCTCAGTGAAGAAGCTGGAAAGGTTACGGAGGTAACTGCTGATTCTAGTACAGAGTTCGTCAATGGAGGAACCCTTTCCCGTGGCCATTATCGTGCAGTCGTCAGCGTACGAAACAATGGAGACTCCCTCTGGTGGGTGGAGAAATCTAGAAATATAGAAATTAAACAAAAGGGGAGAGAGAACACCACCTTGCGGCACCCCTTATTTTATTCTTCATGGCCTAGATTTCTCATTCCGGAATTTGACTGATGCCTGTCGACTATTGAAATAATTAGCGGTCCACCTTTTAATGCCGGCAGGGAGCGGTATCTCTTCCAGATCTCAAAGGAGTGTGGCGTGATTGACCGTATCGAATGCATTTGATAGGTCAAGTGCCACGAGAACCGTCCTGTGGTTTGGTGGGTGTTGATTCAAACCATAATTTATCTGCGTTGTTATGGCATTCAAAGCGGATGTCGTGCTATGAGATTTGCGGAAACCATGGTGGTGATCGGCCAATTTCAGATTTGCAATGAAGTAAGCGAGCAGAATGGTCTCTAGTAATTTCGCAACCGGCGAAAGGAGGGATATCGGGCGATAAGACTATCCTTGGTTCGCCGGCTTCCCTGGTTTTAGTAGGGGAACGATAATCGCCTATTTCCATATCTCAGGTATAACGAAAATAGTTAGAGAGAGATTAAAAAGAGCCGCTAAATAACTGTGTCACTGGCGCTGTTACCATTACTTGTGATACGTTGATACCGTAACGCCATGGCGCAAGCAACACTACACTAGTACAAAACATCAATTGATATACTTAAACCAGAGAACGTTTATATAATGAGAAGGCGCCTTTGACATGTTCCAACTTTTTCTCACGCAACCACCCGTCCATATGTTTCAACAAATTTCAGATTTTTCCAACTTACTGCCCTATTCTGGGGCAACTTGTCATCGTGACTACTGACAATTTTTATAGCCCGATTCCGCTTGTTCCTATAATTTGCAATAGTCATTGCAGCTGTCGTTTGCAGATGACTAGCAAGCGGATAATAGCACGATTAGTGGCCTCACCATCATTCTCAGCACTGTCAAATTTATGTTTTCTGGTATATGTATGTTTGCAAATAAATTCTCTGCTGTTATTACTTATGTTAGCGTACTTGAACAATTTTTGGCAAAAGAAATAACATTTTTATGTAATCTTATTCCTTTATTTTATTTGTAATTAGTATTAATAAGGCAATTTATAAATATTTAGTTAGTTAAAATAATGAAAAAAACTTCAAAAAGTGAAAATTTTGTTATTTTCATCATGAAATTGAGGGGCAAAGATCTGCGTTTTTGGATGCACTTCTGGTATATTGTTAAGTACCAAATTAGACGCAGCTTCATCTATACTACCTTTGGTGTAGAGCGTAGCGCTATGGTCCCGGTTTGTTTTTTGCGGTGTTGCGAGTTCGAATGCCGCTGTCGGTTGTTTTTCCTTTTTTCTTTTGTTTTTTCTTTAACCCATCAAATCAATCAAATAATGACATTTGTTGCATGTACTAGAGGTGTGCATGAATGCAATGTATGGAAAATACTTAAAAGAGAAGTGTGTTCGGATGCAATGAAGACAACTTCTTCTTCTTTAAATGGTCATCTAACCGCCTGGGCGATTTTGACCGTCCAACATAGCTCGCCAGTCGTTTCTTTGTTGCGCCAACTGGCGCCAATTGGAAACACCGCGCATTTAGCATGTTCAGAAATGTCAGATCAAAAGGAAATAATTTTCATGTAATGAATTCGCCTTGCTATACATACAATACCAATTTTATTTTGCATTTTCGGTACTTTTTCTGTCATTTAGGGAAAACAGATTCAAGACGACAACGGCGGTGCGGCATCTGTCAAATTATTTTTAAACATGTTCTTATGTGGAGGAATTTTTTGGGCACAACACGACAAATCGGCAATCAATAATGAATGCCGCTGTCGCCAGATTAGATCTATTTCCAATTTGACAGCGACGGTCGTGCAATATATATGCAAATTGCTTAAAATATGTGTTGAAATTGATTAGTTTTATGTTTTTTTTTACACATGCAATACTTTTTGCAAAATTTTTTTGCTGTTGTTTGAGCTAATGCAGAACTGTCGTTGCCGCTTTCATTATTTATTTATTTATTTATTTCAATCTTTAAATTCAAAAATTCTTACAGACTATCATACTAATTAGAAAAAGAAAAATCTTAATTAGGGTTGCATACGAAGAAGTGAGGTCAACACCTGAAGAACTGAAAAACAAATTAAGATCCGCACATGCCCTAGAGATAGGAGCATTTGCAGCATAGTTGGTCTTTGCAAAACCAATTTTAAAGGTCTCAAAATGCCGAAAATTTCTGCATGGGACATTGAGCTGAATTTTTGCCAGAAGTGATGGACAATCAACAGCTCCAGAAAGTAAGCCAATAACAAACGAGCACGATAAAATCGTTCGTCTATTTTCAAGCGTACTTAGTTCAATTAAAAGACATCGAGATTCATATGATGGTAAAGGATCAGAAAAATTCAAAGATCGGAGAGCAAAACGTAGGAAAACTTTCTGGGCTCTCTCAATTCGTTTAGAGGGCCCAATTTGGTAGGGTCTCCAAATGGGAGCAGCATACTCCAATCTCGATCTGACAAAAGAACAATATAGAGACTTGAGGGTGCGAGGGTTAGTGAATGCAGAACAATTTCTGCGTATGAACGCCAGCATCGCATAAGACCGAGCTACCACGTAGTTGACTTGGTTAGAGAAACTAAATTTAGAGTCGAAAAATACACCCAAGTCCTTGATTTCTTCAACGGATTCCAAGGCACAGCCGGCAATACTATACGAAGTATGTAGGGTATTAGCAGACTTCGAAAAATTCACATGGAAACACTTTTTGATGTTCAGCATTAGTCGATTTAAACAACACCAGTTTTCGAGGTTGAAAAGGTCTGATTGCAGCCGTTCGGAGTCATGTGAACTATTTATGACAGCGAATATTTTCAAATCATCAGCATATAACAAATATTCCGCAAAAGAGAAACATAAGCCAATATCGTTGATAAATAATATAAAAAATAGAGGCCCAAGAATACTTCCCTGCGGAACACCAGAGGATGCAATGAAGGACCGGGATGTGGCGTTGTCTACGTCAACAACGCAATGTCTGTTTGATAGATAGGACTCGATCCACAACAAAAATGTGAAATGAAAACCCAACGCCGCCAGCTATGCCAGGAGTATCTGATGGGACACCTTGTCGAAGGCTTTCGAGAAATCTGTATAAATTGAGTCAACTTGCAGTCTATTCTGAAAAGCGGAAATGCAGTAATCGGAAAAGATAGATAAGTTACTGACAGTGGACCGTTTTGGGACGAAACCGTGCTGATTGTTCGAAATTAGGCCCTTTACTGCAAAGTATAATTTGTCATTGACTATAATCTCGAAAAGTTTGGATACAGATGAGAGCTTCGAAATCGGTCTATAATTACGAACATCATTTTTGTTACCACTCTTGAATATCGGAGAAATTGAAGTTAGTTTCCAGTCATCCACAAATGTCCCAGTGGCCAGTGAGTTGTTGAATATAATTGTAAGAGGCTCAGCCGAAGACAAACAATTTTTTAGCAGTATGACCGAAAGACCATCTGTGTCCGTATTGGATGAAGGCTTAAGCTTCCCTATACCGTTCTCGACATCCACAACGGAAACACGAAGAGAGCCAAAATTGATCGCTGAGTTGCTCGTGGAAGGCAGACCAGTGTGTACATGAGTGTCTGGTTCAAAATTAGAACAAAAAAAGTCGGCAAATAAATTGGCAGCATCTACTGCATTGTTTGCAGATGTGTCGTTGAAAAACACATTAGTAGGGACAGAAGAGCAGGCCTTTTTTGATTTTATGAAACGCCAAAACGCCTTTGAGTTCGAAATTATATTGTCCTCAAAGCTCATAATATAATTTCTGTACAAGAACTTATTCAAGCACTTGAATGCCTGTAAATCGTTTTGAAATTTAGAGTAGTGCGCCGAATCTCAAGTTCTTTTATACTGGTTTAATGATTTGTTTTTAACATTCCTCAGATGTTTTAGCCTCTTAGTATGCCAGCGCGTTTTATATGTTTTTTGTTTATAAATTGGGATATGCTTCAAGTACAACTCGAAAACCTGATTTTTAAAAATATGAATACAAGATGTGACATCATTATCACGGAATGAATCACACCAATCAATGCTGAATAATAATTCATTAAAATGCGGCATATCGCAAGCACTATAGTTGAAATTCGTTTCAGGTTTATCGCTAATTTCAGCAAATTCATAAAACTCCAATTCAAGAAAAATAGAAACGTGATGTTTATCAGTCTGCAAGATTGGTGTAAAGCATTCAGACAATGTGTAGTGAATATTGTTTGAGATAAACACTAAATCTAAAATTCTCTTTAGCCTATTATAAAGCCCATTAATTTGCACTAAGTCAATACTTAAGAAGCTATCAATTAGATGAATTTCGGCTGAAGAGTTAACGTTAGAGGCCATAAAATAAGCCGTGTTTTCAATATGAGACCAATTTAAGTTACATAAGTTAAAATCCCCAAGGACACAAAGATGATTGTCACCCACAACATTCGATGCCAGTGAAAGAACATTGTCAGCATGTGCAATATATAAGGTATCTGTACTGTTCGGTGGAATATACGAGGCACACAAATACAAGATTCCAGAAGAACCATGAACACGTACGCAGAGCTGATCAATGAGGGTGTCAGGGTTAGCGAGTGCTACCACTGCCGCCTGAAATTTCCTCCGAACAGCAATAAGAAAACCCCCTCCTCTCGAGCAACCTGTTTTAACAGGATCACGGTCCTTACGGAACCGTCGTCATGTCGTCGGTGCTTGGCGGCAATTATCGTCAAGCTTCGGTCTTTCGCCGTTGTCGTTCGCAGTCGTCGTTTTGAATGTGGGCCGGGCTATTGTCGTCGTTAATAAATATGAGTAAAACGTCACCTGTCAAACATAAAATCAAATATTTTGAATGAATTTTTTGCAACGTTTGAGCAAAATAGTTGGGCATTTTAAAGATATTGATATCGTTTCTGCGGAAAATATCTTTTAGCAAGTTTAGCAATTCTTCATATTTTGGTTGCTTCGCTGTTTCGTAAAAATTAAACTTTTATGAGTGTTTATATAATAATACAATTTATAAAGCTCTTACGGTTTGTTCTGTATGTATCTCTTCTTCAATTTGATCTGAAAAATAATTAGTAGCTTTGGCTTTTGTTTAGAATCCTGTATTAGAAGTTGGTGCTCTGTGTGAATTTAATTGCTTACAAGTGCTGCTAAGAAATTTTTAATACTTGGTGTGTAACCTGGCTTTTTGTATATCATTATTTTAAGGAACATGTGAACTTTAAAACTTATCTGTTTGATAAATAAAAATGTTTTCAAAACAAGCTTAGTTATTTTGATTATTTCTTTGATACGAGCGGAGCCGCGGGTAAATGCTAGTAACTTCATAAATTGGTGCATATTAAACCACCTCCATTTGAATGTTAACAAATGTTGCGTTATTACTTTTGCTAAAAAGTCTAAATCAATAAATTGCGACTACACATTAAACGGAGATAAACTATGTCGTAACAACACCATTAGGGATCTTGGGATAATTTTTGACTCGAAATTGTCCTTTACTTATCATATAGATTATGTAGTGTCGAAGTCCTTCTCCATGATTGGTTTCATACGCAGAAATACCGTTCATTTCGTTGATCCGATGACTCTCAAAGCACTGTATGTATCCTTATTGCGCAGTAACCTGGACTACTGCTGTATAATTTGGAACCCATATTATAACCTTCATACCAATAAAGTTGAAAAGGTGCAAAGAATCTTCACAAGAATGGTTTTGCGCACTTTGTCGTGGCCAAATGGTCTTCCAAACTATACACGCAGGCAAAAACTCCCAGGACTTCAAAGTTTAGAAGATAGAAGAACATATTTTTCTATTCTTTTTGTTTATAATGTGATGAATTCTAGAGTTAATTGCGAACTCATAGCTAATTTAATAAATGTCCATTCACCAAGCCTCAACTTAAGAGTAAACCGTTTATTTAACGGTAATTTCCATGCAACCAACTATGGATTTAAGAGCCACTCACAAGATGCGTTCGGATATGTAATACTTATGCTAAAAACTTAAACTTTAACTTAGAGATAAGTAACTTTAAGTCTAGTTTGTTTATACTTTTTAATTAATGTGAGTCTGTTAGATGTATTCAGTAGGCAAATAAAACAAAAACCAACCTGTTTATTGTTAAAATCGCATGATAATCAAAAAAGTTATACTTATTTAATCACTTTACCCATAGAAAAAATTTCTCTTCAAATAGATTTTTACGAAGAAAACGCACAAAAAAATATCGAAGCGTGGCTCTGTCAATGTTTTTAGTTTTTGTCAATTTCAGCGAAGAAGTATAATTTAAAAAAATGCAATCAAAATTTACTTTGTAGCAAACTACCTACCTTTATAAAACAAATTTCATCAATGTAGGTTGCCTTTTATTTAGATACTAGCATTTACCCGCGGCTCCGCTCGCATCAAAGAAATTAGCAAAATAACTTCCTTTGAAAACATTTTTATTTATCAAACAGATAAGTTTTAAAGTTCACATGTTCCTTAAAATAATGATATACAAAAAACCTTAAATAATCAGGTTACACACCAAATATTACAAATTTCTTAGCAGCACTTCTAAACAATTAAATTCACACAGAGCGCCAACTTCTAATACAGGATTCTAAACAAAAGCCAAAGCTATTAATTATTTTTCAGATCAAATTGAAGAAGAGATACATACAGAACAAACCGTAAGAGCTTCATAAATTGTATTATTATATAAACACTCATAAAAGTTTAATTTTTACGAAACAGCGAAGCAACCAAAATATGGAGAATTGCTAAACTTGCTAAAAGATATTTTCCGCAGAAACGATATCAATATCTTTAAAATGCACAACTATTTTGCTCAAACGTTACAAAGAATTCATTCAAAATATTTGATTTTATTGTTAACAGGTGACGATTTACTCATATTTATTAACGACGACAATAGCCCGGCCCAGATTCAAAACGACGACTGCGAACGCCAACGGCGAAAGACCGAAGCTTGATGATAATTTCCGCCAAGCACCGACGACATGATAATAATGAAAGCGGCAACGACAGTTCTGCATTAGCTCAAACAACAGCAAAAAAAATTTAGAAAATTTGTCGTGTTGTGCCCAAAAAATTCCTCCACATAAGAACATGTTTAAAAATAATTTGACAGATGCCGCACCGCCGTTGTCGTCTTGAATCTGTTTTCCCTAAATGACAGAAAAAGTACCGAAAACGCAAAATAAAATTGGTATTGTATGTATAGCAAGGCGAATTCATTACATGAACGTTCTTTTCTTTTGATCTGACATTTCTAAACATGCTAAATTCGCCTTGCTCTCACCTTATATGAATTCGCCTTGATGTATAGTAACTAAACTTATTAAAATCATCGCAATTAGTTTTTAAAAGTATTTTTGTAGATATGGCGATGAATTATTTAGTCACGTTTTGTCCGATAACTCAGTTATCGATTAACTTACACAACGAAACATAGCAGTATCGGTTAGTTTACTGAAGTGTCGAAGTTTACTGAAGTATGAAGTATAAATCTTTGGCCTTTGCGTTTCGTGTCATATCCATATTTAATGCAAATTTAGAGGTTTCAGGGCTTTTACATTTCGACCGATAGCTCAGTTATCGATGAATTTATAGAAATATTGCAATGTCGAAACGAAACCTGTGGCCTTCCCCTGTCGTTTGATATCCATATTGTATACAAATTCAGGGGTTTTTGGGCTACCCCATTCTGACCGATAACTCAGTTATCGATAAAGCTATCAAAATATTGCAGGGTCCAAGAGAATACTGTTGCCTTCCCCTTTCGTTTGATATTATTGTATGCAAGTTCAGGGGTTTTTGGGCGACCCCATTCTGACCGATAACTCAGTTGTCGATTAACTTACACAACGAAACATAGCAGTATCGGTTAGTTTATTGAAATATCGAGAAGTCCATATGAATCTTTGGCCTTTGCGTTTCGTGTCATATCCATGTTTAATGCAAATTTAGAGGTTTCAGGGCTTTTACATTTCGACCTATAGCTCAGTTATCGATGAATTTATCGAAATATTGCAATGTCGAAACGAAACCTGTGGCCTTCCCCTGTCGTTTGATATCCATATTGTATGCAAATTCAGGGGTTTTTGGGCTACCCCATTCTGACCGATAACTCAGTTATTGATAAAGCTATCGAAATATTGCAGGGTCCAAAAGAATACTGTGGCCTTCGCCTTTCGTTTGATATTATTGTATGCAAATTCAGGGGTTTTTGGGCGACCCCATTCTGACCGATAACTCAGTTATCGATTAACTTACACAACGAAACATAGCAGTATCGGTTAGTTTATTGAAATATCGAGAAGTCCATATGAATCTTTGGTCTTTGCGTTTCGTGTCTTGTCCATATTTAATGCAAATTTAGAGGTTTCAGGGCTTTTACATTTCGACCGATAGCTCAGCTATCGATTAATTTATCGAAATATTGCAATATCGAAACGAATCCTGTGACCTTCCCCTTTCGTTTGATACCCATATTGTATGCAAATTCAGGGGTTTTAGAGCAACCACATTCTGACCGATAACTCAGTTATCGATTAATGATCCAAAGTTTCTGCAGATATATTTCGTAGATATTTATGCAGATTAAGCGGCTATTAGGAATGAAAACTTCCCGCAACTTAATCGTAGTCTGATTTCTATTTTGCAAAATATGTTACATGAAGTAGTCCGACGTTCGCGATTTTAAAAATGCCCTTGATTCGGTTCCGGGAGAGCAATGTAATAATTATAAATTTGTGATTTGTGATATGCCCTTCATCGCATATGTGAGACACATCGATCATATGATGAGCTTCAATACCCTTTAATTTATTGCCATGGAGAAGAGGGGTATAATTTTGAAATATATCAAGTTGACCCTTCGACCAGATTGCCAAACTCACACAAGAAGTTGTCTTCACAACAGTTTTATACATAGATACTTCAGATAAGAGCAAACAGTTTTGTGTACTTGCAAAGATTTCGAGGAATAATTAGTCAATTTATCTGGGGTATGTATGCTAAAATTGGAACTGACCGATTTGTTTATATATGTGCACTTACGTGATGCTATGCAACAAGATAGCAGTACGGAAAATTTAGGGAGATTAGTAATCCTTCCGTCCAGTTTTACTGGTGGTCCAGGATATATGCACGAGCATACACAGGATGCGTTTTGCTACGTAAGAAAATATGGAAGGCCTGATCTCTTTACAACGATTACAACAAATCTGAAGTGGCCTGAAATTACACAGCACGACATAACAGCAAGAGTGTTCATTTAAAATTAAAGCCATTAATAAGCTTTATTACAATGGACAGTCTATTTGGGTGGCAAGTGCGATTGCTACTAAGCGCGGAGTCCATGGGTCCTCTCTCTGAGTCGGGGGGTGTTATCTCCTATGGTATCGAGCGTGTGGTTCTTAGACTCTACAATGCTGATGCCAGGGGGGATGCGGCCTCACCTCCGGGGGTGGGACGGGAGGAAGACGAGCCTGCGGACGGGTCGGTGGCCGTAAATACGGTGCCCAACCCTGCAGCGTCGGATAGTATCAGCTCTGTGGGCATCCCGTCTCTGGCGGGATCAGTCTGCAGCGTTGGACTGCTGTTCGACAGGGCGGATGAGGAGAGGCTGTTAGCTTCGGATGGGGAGGCTGCTGAGGTGGAGGAGATGGATTTGTCTGATGATGATCATCCGACAAATAAATCTGTCAGTCTCCTACTCTACCTGGAGCAAGGCGGGGTGGCCGTTGTCCTTATCCATGGCTAAGCGGAAGCGGCTATCTGGATTGAGGATTGATAAATTCAATTTATTTGTTCGCGGAACGGCAGGTAGGCCAAGATCATGGGTACTGGTTAAGAAAGATATTAAAGCCTTTCTTCTTTCCAATTTCAGTGACGATGACGTAACGGCTGTGTGTCTGGAGGAAGGTAACAAGGGATCGTGGCTGGTCTCGGCCTACATGGCCCATGATGATACTTATGGGCCGCCTCCTGAAATCCTATGCATGATTACCGCTGAAGCAAAGGTAAGAGGCGTAGGGCTTATTGTCGGAACGGATGCGAAGTCGCATCATTCACTGTGGGGGAGTTCGGGTACGAATGCAAGAGGTGAATCACTATTTGGTTTTATTCTAAATAAAGGGCTTTGTATTTGTAACAGGCGTAGTGACCCCACGTTTGTAACCTCAGTTAGAGTGGAGGTCCTAGACCTCACTCTTGCTTGTGTTCTTCCGGAGCATAGGTATATTCAGTTCTATCTTGATAAATCTAGACCCAGTAAAACCATGTTTAGAAATCCTAGGCTTACTAAATGGGTCCGGCAAGCTGGATGAGTTCCTCCCAAGAGCACCCATATCGGACTCAGAATTGTCCGAGACTGCTATTGCTGCTCTGGTGGAGAAATTCACCAATGCTTGTAATAAAGCGTACAAAATCGCATGCCTACTGAAAACCGTAAGTGGAAAGCGTAAACCACCGTGGTGGACTAAGGAAGTAGACGACCTCAGGGATTGGGAGCTCCACAAAGTTGGGTTGGGTATTTACAAATCTGCGATCAAGAAAGCCAAACGAGATTCCTGGAAGGTTTTCTGCGAAAGCGTGGAAGGATGTAATGAGTCTGCGAGATTCCAGAAGATTCTGTCCGGGAATCCTGCACCCTTGGGTTATTTGAGGAATGTAGATGGTAGCTGGGCTATGAGTAGCGAGGAATCTCTTCTTCTCATGAATTCTCACTTCCCTGACGTCCCGGTTTCACAGCACCGCGATGCCCTGTCACCCACTAGTGTAGGATGGGGGGGTCGGCCAGTCATCTGCCTGGATGAAAGCCAGCTTGTATGGGCCATTCAATCTTTTAAGCCCTACAAGTCACCCGGGCCTGATGGCATAACTCCTGTGCAACTACAGAGATCGCTGGGTATTTCTTGGAACTGGCTGGCTTCCATCTACGCCAACTGTTTGAGGTTGGGCTATATCCTCGCTTCTTGGAATATGGTCAAGGATACCTTTATTCCAAAGGCGGGGAGGTGCTCTCATGTATATCCCAAGGACTTCAGGCCAATCAGTCTCTCCTCGTTTCTTTTAAAAACGCTGGTGCGCCTGATTGACCTGCATTTACGTAGCAGGGTCCCTAGCGAAACTTTTTCGGCATCGCAACATGCTTACTGCAAAGGCAGATCAACTGAAACGGCGATTCATTCCGTTGTAAAACTAATAGAGGGGTCTTTCCAGCACAAAGGGTTCGTGCTGGGGGCCTTTTTGGATATCGAAGGAGCGTTCAATAATATTTTGCCTTCTGCCATCGTACGGGGCTTAGCAGGTCTGGGAGTTGAACCAAGTTTAATAGAATTTATCAACATATTACTTTGTGGCAGGTGTTTAGGAGAGATGCCTAAATTCCTAAAAAATGTGCCACCCTAATGTAAGTTTAACGCCATTCCAATCACTAACACCAACCCATCCACCTGTGTGGGCATGCATGCATATTCGTGTTTTGTCAGCACACATATACATGCATGGGGGTGTGAATGTGTGGGTTCACCTTCCCTTAAAACCGGAGGATAATTTTCAGGTTCAACGGTTGCCCTCGATTAGAAAACCGTCTACTTTTTCAGCAACAGTCAACGCAGTCACACGGTCACCCCAGGGTTTCTCAGAGCATCAAATATTCATAAAGGTAAAATAATTTCTAATTGTCATTTTTTACAAAATAAACGGCCATATTTATTACAACGAGAATTCTCGTTTTCTTATTTGTTTTCAAAATCACAATTCGACCGCGGTGCTTTCGAGCCACGGCCGCTCCAGCGAAGCACCATTGTCGCAATTGTTCAGCAGGATTGTCAGGGCGGAGTGGGGGGTGCTGGGCTGGGAGTGACAAGGGGCACGCCGCAAGGGGGTGTTCTTTATCCACTTCTCTGGGTCATAGTAGTCAACGGCTTACTCCAGGACCTCGAGCGTAGGAGCTGTCAAGTGATAGCCTATGCGGACGACCTGCAATCCTCGTCAGGGGAAAGTTTCTTAGTACCGTAAGGGATGTTCTGCAAGAGTATCTGGGACAGAGTGATCCGAATCCTGTGGTCTGGGTGTCAACGGAACTAGTCCTCTTCACGAGAAGGTATAAGATTGATGGTTTTGTACTAACCTCTATTGGGGGAGTACCGCTGGTGCTTTCTGAAAAGGTTAAGTACCTAAGGGTTATTCTGGGCAAGAAGCTGTCTTGGAAGCTGAATGTAGAGGACAGAGCTAGAAAAGCTTTGATCGCCTTGTATTGTTGCAGTGGCCATTGGCAATGGCCATTGGCAAACGATGGGGTGTCTCTCCAAGGGTGGTTTATTGGTTGTACGAGATGGTGGTGAAACCTATTTTATTTTACGAAAAAGATGGTCACGGTGCAGCGAATGGCCATGGTTGGCATCAGTGGGGCCATGCGCACCGCTCCTACTCTGGCATTGAATGTTATGCTCAAAATGCACCCAGTTGACCTTGTAGGAAAAATAGGCGCAGCTCGGGCTGCAGTTAGGCTCCGCGACGCTGGATATAGGCTTGGGCAGTATGGTCATTCCAATATACTATTGAGCTTTGACTTTATCCCTAACAGAACAGATTACTGTGCGCCGACCTCTACTTCGGCGAAGGGTTTTTCGACTTACATACCCGCAAGGTACGAGTGGACAGGCGGAGAACCTATCTGGGGGAGGCTCTGGCGAATCTGTTTACGGACGGGTCAAGGCTGGATGGATGTGGTGGGGGGGATTGTTTGTTTTCCAAGCGGAGGTTACCACCATCAAGGATGCGGTGGATGGGATGCTGTCCAGCGCATTCGCTGTCAAGGAGTTCAACATCTACTCCGACAGTCAAGCAGCAATTACGGCGTTGAGTGCAGGCAACGTTCGATCGAGGACAGTGAGCAACTGTCTGGAATCGCTTGCGGTTGCGTCCAACTACTTTAAAATAAAAATTATTTGGGTCTAGGCCACTGTGACATTCCCGGCAATTGCCATGCGGATCTCTTGGCCAGAGCGGGCACTCGTGAGACACATGTGGCTGCCTCCAGAACCACCTGTAGGTTGCTTCTGGGCAGGTGGGCTTCGGATCAGCGAAGCAAACCCTGGCTGAAACCACCTCATGTCAGATGTCGAAGTCCTTCTGGCCAGTGGTTGACTCCAGGCGTTCAATGGAATTACTAGCGTTCTCCAAGGTACATCTTCCTATGTTAATTGGGGTGTTGACTGGGCACTGTCCGATGGGGGTCCATGCGGTGCGGTTAAATATACTTGATAACCCGAGCTGCGTGATCTGGAGGTGGAACCATCAAATCATTTCATGCTCAGTTGTCCAGCGTTTGCTAGGACCAGGCGCAGGTATCTCGGTTCGGATGTTCTTAGGTCTCCGGAAGCCGTGTCGAATATCGATGTGTGCCAAATCCGGAGTTTTATTGTCGCTACGCAGCGATTTGCTAAGCAATCTTAAGTTAATGTCACCGTTTAGAATGTGGTATCACCTTATAAGTGTCCAAGTGAGCTGCCCTCCTAGTGGGACAGCTACCACCTAACCTAACCTAACCTCTGTCCTACGAACCAAATATAATTTTTCGGAAAGGGGGGAAAAATAAAAATACACGTGTATCGGCGATTTTCATGTACACGTCAGAATTTTTTTTTTTATGTATAAAGTATAAAGCTTGTAGTGTCCGTCTGTTCGCCTGTGTGAAGCCTTTGGATCGATTTGTAACCCTTTTTCCATAATCCAATTGCAGGCAGACTCGTGGAAATGTCTGTATCACTTATAATTTTTAAAAAATAGATTTTTATCAATTCTCAGATTTTCTAAATTTTTTACTTACTTTTTTCGGCATAACTTGAAGGGACTCCAAATTTTTAAACTACTAAAGCGTTCCGAAAAAAAAAATGTTTTTCGACCCACCCTACTCCATATATTTGTAGTTTATCAATAGTAAGTTTCTAACACTAAACTGTTTATGACTTTTACAACACTTACAACTGGTATGACAGATGAAACATTTAATTGCACAATCAATATTGCATCATTTAAATTCGTTGAATTTATTGTTTGATACAACACACTCTCTGCCATTTGTGTGTTTGTTCCGATCAGCTGAGAGTTGCGCTACTAGGAGAGGTATACTTTGACAATTGGTTCGAGTTCTGTTGTGCGAAAACGTATTTCTATATATTTCATCTGAGAAAAAATGCAGTGCCCGACTCGAAATAACTTTTGTTACGTCTGTGGCTTATTCGCACCAAGGAAAAATCACAGGCGAACAGACGGACACTACGAGCTTTATACTTTCTACATAAAAAAAAAATTCTGACGTGTACATGAAAATCGCCGATACACGTGTATTTCTATTTTTTCCCCCCTTTCCCAAAGAGTATATTTGGTTCATAGACATAGATGTGTGTAACGCGGTGTTATTTTCTGTGGAGAATCCGTCATATTAACTCCAGAAAACGTGGCAGAGCAGAAAGAACACTTTATTGGACGTGAATATATGGTTCATCCTAACAATGCCGAGAGCTATGCTATGACTTTTTGGGTTGAATATCACAGTTTCCGTGATGCTTGCCGATACTCCACTTGTACGGCGATGACAAACACTGGGATGATGCTTTACCTAAGCAAGCATTAGTGAAAGTCTAAGCGTATTGCACCATTTGTTTTGTATTACTGGTATGCTGTTCTCTGTCGAATGCCATGGCTCTGTGGGAAAAGTACAAAGAGAAGCTAGTTTTGTCAATGGGAGTCGACTTGGTTAGTCAATACGGGTTACCTGAACCACGTGTAGGTGGTGAACGTGTGAACCGAGGGTACGCCATCCCACAGTACTTGCGGACACACTACGGAACGGAACTCAACATTTAACGGATGAACAAAAATAAATATTCGAACGCGTTTGTAGTAGTGTTGATAACGATCTAGGCGGGATTTTGGGCAATCAAAAAGCCCTCAGTGGGACAGGAAAACCGTTCCTGACCAAGATTGTTTTAGCAAAGGTCCGTTCTCAAGACAAAATTGCTCCAGCAGTGCCTTCGTCTGGAATTGCAGCAACTTTGTTACCTGGTGGTAAAACTGCTCACGCTATGGTTAAAATCCCTATATATTTGGATTTCCATGAACATCCGATGTGTAACATATCAAGAAATTGTAATAACGATAGCATTATTCGCGACTGTTTGTTAATAATTTGGGATGAATGCACCATGGCTAACCGGAAAGCAGTATAGGCTGTTGATATCCCCCTGAGATATACGCCAAAATGAACAAGTTATAGGGGGTGTTACGTTCCAGTTTTGTGGAGATTTTCGGAAGAAACTACCGGTCATTCCACGGGATAAGAGCATGTTTGAAGAGCTCGTATTTATGGAGACACATTAAAAGTATGAAATTAACAGTTAATATACGTGCTCGAATCGGAAGCAACCGAAATGGGAACAACTTTTCAGATAATTTCTTAAAGATTGGATATGGTACATATCCCGAAAAAGAGGGCAAAGTTACTTGGGATACTTTATGCCGCACCGTGAATTCTTCGCCAGAACTTATTTCTGCTTTGTGATAGAGTATTTTGACACCACGGAATGATCACGTTACAAAAATAAACTCCGACATACTTAACAGGATTGAGGGAGAGAACGTCGAGTACTTATCAATCAACAGAGTTTTGGAGCAGATGATCCTATCAAGTATCCTGTAGGGGTTTTAAACATCCTGACCGCACCTGGGCTTCCATCCCATAAAATAATATTTAAAATTAGTGCACCAATTATTCTGCTGCGTAATTTAAACCCTCCAAAGTTATGCAATGGAACGATGCTCAAAGTGGCTTCTCTTAAACGAAATGTCATAGAAGCAGAAATTTGGACAAGCAATGGCAGAGGAGAGACAGTTTTTATTCCACCTAACAAGTTCTCGTTTCGGTTTAAACGTGGGCAGTTCCCGGTAAACCCGTGTTATGCTATGACCATCAACAAAGCACGTTAGTATGAGTTGCTTCTCCCACGGCCAGCTCTACGTGGCGCCCTCATGAGTTAGGCAGACAAATTATTTGTTCATATTCCTAACACTTCCACATAAAATGCCGTTATAAAATAATCCTTTCTAAAATTGCATATGCATATGTTCCCTTATTTAATTAGTATATTTCTATATAATTCGCCCTAATATGTGCAACAATCAAATTTCTGATGCATTAATTTTTTCCAATCTAATTTGTTCATTTCCTTTTGAGTTGAAAACAGTGTGGTTGGCCGGTGAAATAAATTAAACGTCTTTCCAATTCTGGTTGATATCGAATGATCCTTTTATTTCTCTTTTTACCAAAAATGGTGTGTATACAGCGAGTATTGGTTCATATACTTTTAACAACTAGCAAATAGTGTTGCCAGATGATCGCTAACCAGAGCTTAGACATAACAACATAAACTTAAGACTAACAGCTTAAGCTATGGCCACTTAACTTAGGCAAAGCTGCCTACAACTCGGCCGTCCTGACGTAATAGGATCTCCTGATTCTTCATCACTTACAAATTTGATTTAATTCTAAATTATTAGATCTATACCACGGTTTTAGATTTGTGACCGACCACGTACCTCTATAGGGGATTTGGGTTTGTTGGAAACCTTCTACATCCTCGACTATGTACGGTCATTTTCTAAAATTTTTACTACTGTATAAGGCCCTTTAAATTTTGGTATAAGTTTACTCAATGCTCCTATTTGAGAGCCCGCATTACCTATAACGACATAGTCGCCTATTTTAAAGTTACGTGCTTTCACGCGTTTAGCATCTGCATACACTTTGTTATATTCCTGTGCTTTTTGTTGAATAATCTGTGCACTTTGCCTAATATCCTTCATTGACCTATTTTGGGATGTTTGTATTGACTCTAAAACATTTTCTTTTAGTGTGTCTAAAACGTTTCCGTTTTGGTCAACTCCAAACAATAACGTACTAGGACGTTCATTGACAGCTCCTTGTACGGTATTATTCATTGCGAACTCTATAGACTCTAATTTACTATGCCACCCTGAACCAGTTTCTGTGTTTACTAATTCTGCCAGCATCGGCCCTAGACTTTTGTTTACGATTTCGGCTTGTCCATTAGCTTTCGGGGAATTTGTTGCAATTTATATAGGTTGCACATTATTAGGTTCTAAAAATTCTTCAAATTCATTGGACGTAAAGCAAGTGCCTCTATCTGACGTTAAGTACTTTGGCGGGCTATAAGCTCGGAAGTAGTCTTTAAGTGAAACTACTGCTTCTTTTGAAGCTGTGGTTCTGGCAGGGTATAGCCTAACGAACTTGGTGAAGGCATCTATTATTACAAGAATATGTTTATACTTTGTGACACTACTGTGACTTGGTCCATAGTGGTCAACATGCACCATCTCGAAAGGAATCCTTCCTTCTTGCCATGTTTTGCAGAGAAAGCTATACATCTCAGACAATTTTCTACGTGTCTAGAAGCTTTTTTTGTAAGATTAGGGAACCAGTAACTCTTACCAATTGTTTCCACCACTTTGTCTATACCTACATACCCTAACTCGTCATGGTACTTATATAAACCATGTTCCTCCATTGACTCGGGCACGTAGAAGAATATTTTTCCATCTCTCTTTTTATACACAACTTCATTTCTCATTTCGTTTTGGCTACTTTCCTCATTTTCAAAACGTTTTCCGATACTTTTTATATTTTCGTCTCTGTTCTGACATATAATCAAATTTTCTTCCAACGTATTTGTGTGAACCATTAAAACATTGTTAATACTGCTAACTGCGTCGACATGTTGCATTCTTTTACCTGCCCTATGCTACAGTTCGTAATCATAATTTTGTAATTCTAGTGCCCATCTGGCAATTCGAGGGTTAATATCTCTTTTGTTGAGCGTCAGCGTCAACGAGTTACAGTCGGTAACAATCTTGAACTTAATACCCTGTAGGTATACCCTAAATCGTTTCAGTGCATAGATTATTGCAAGCGTCTCTAGCTCAAAGCTATGATATCTGGACTCAACGTCTGTCGTAAGTTTAGAAAAATAGAATACTGGCTGTAACTTGTTGTTTTTCTTCTTTTGAAATAATATTGCTCCAAACCCTAGTGCACTCGCATCACAATGTAGCTCTGTGGGATCGTTGGGACTATATATTGCTAACACGGGGGCTTCTACTAATTTCGTTTTTAATTTATCGAATGCTTCTATTTCGGCTGAACCGAACGTAAACTTCTTTTCTTTCCTTAGAAATCGTAAAGTGGCTTAGCTAATATCGAAAAATCTTTAATAAATCTGCGGAAGTAAGAGCAGAGCCCTAGGAAACTGTGGACTTCGTGTGTTTTTGTTGGTACAGCAAAGTTTTCCACAACTTTAATCCCTTTTTTATCAGCCCTTATTCCTTCTTCAGATATCAAATAACCTAAGTATGAAATTAGCGACTGCAGGAATTCACATTTATCTAGCCTTAGGTTTAGTCTATTCTGAACTAACAATGAAAACCTTTCTTTAGAATATAGATCCATAGGGACCACCATAAGTTCGATCGAAACTTCTTTATTTAAAACTTGTATATCACATTTTATTTTTCCAAAAATATTTAGCTTAGACATGTTCAATCCGAAGTAAGACTTCGTCACTTCAGTTAACTGCACTCTACCTGGCACTAAGTTTCGCTTGATAAGGCTTATGGGGCTGCCCGAATCAATTAAGCTCTCTACAATTATACTAACATTAGGTTCAGCTAAAATGCTAATATTAAAATAACTTACGAAGTTGTTGTCTGAAGATTTGTTTTTATATTTCTCGCATTTTGTGGCGTAGTGACCTCTCACGCTGCACGCAAAACATGTGCCTGCTTCTGGCTTCGGTTTTCGGCATTCCTTGGATATGTGTCCAGAACTGTTGCAGTTGTAGCACCTCAATCGCCTCTTGCTTATTGTTGGGTCTGATCGTTGCGGTAGCTCGACTGACCGAAACGCTCTTACCAAATCGCCAGACGTTGCGAAATTCATCATTTTAGCTTATGTTTGCAGCTGCATTTACATATTCGGTAAGCTCTGCATCGGACAGATTCAAACCGCTTGCCAACAAACACTTTTCGTTAAAATAGTTCGAGAACGATTCATCGTTTTTCCAGCTGCGTTTTTCAAACCGTAGCACGAGTACATTATTATGCTGTGAGAACATGGCAGCCATCGCAACTAATATTTCATCCAAACTTTTCAAAAACATTTTGTTGGTATCAAACCAGGTTAACGCAACACCTTTTCATTTCAGCCGCAACCGTAAGGTTAACGTTTCGTTTTCGACCTTTAAAGTTTGAGCTAAGTGTTGCAGTTGAGACCCCATATATCGAAATTTTCGCCGCCATCGTATTCAGAGACTAATTGTTTGATTGTCTCGAACGAAATTTTTTCTGCGTGTGTGTTAACTCTGGTTTCTTCTTTCTTAGACAATTTCAACCTCAGTAGCTCAATTTCTTTTTCTAACAATTTTAGCTTTAAGTTTACGGTTTCGCCTGGTATAATCACATTTGTCGCTACTTCTATGTCATCTCGGGCTGAACTCGAGCGTACACCAAATTGGCCACCTACCCAAACATTTTTGTCCATAACCTCAACTATTGAGTCTGCGTCATTGTTCTCGCTGTTAATTGCCGTGTTAGCCGCACCGTTGTCCGTTACATTATCCATTAGGATGTCCACTACATTTACGGCAAAATTTTCCGCAACGTTTTCACTTATTGCCGCACCATTTTCCGCATCATTTTCCACACCGTTGGCTAAATTTGTTCCTGGGCACAGTCCGCGAACTTCTTTTGACAATTCACTCAGCCTTTCTGCTAATGTAGCTTTTGCACCGCTTGCGTTAATTCCAGCGGCTGTGCACCAAGCTTTTAGCTGGAGTAGACTACATCTTTCGTCATTTATTCGCTCTTGCTCCATATTAATTAAATGTTCACTTTTTTGTGTATTTCGTTCTTTTTTTGTTTTTAGTTAATGAAAAATACTTTTGTGGGGGTGGCTTCACGACCACTTCTGATGAAAACAGTGTGGTTGGCCGGTGAAATAAATTAAACGTCTTTCCAATTTGCTGGTTGATATCGAATGATCCTTTTATTCCTCTTTTTACCAAAAATGCTGTGGTACAGCGAGTATTGGTTCATATACTTTTAACGACTAGCAAATAGTGTTGCCAGATGATCGCTAACCAGAGCTTAGACATAACAACATAAACTTAAGACTAACAGCTTAAGCTATGGCCACTTAACTTAGGCAAAGCTGCCTACAGAATAAAAAAAAATGTATATTAAAAATCTCTACACAATTTATATTTCTCAAAACTTCATAGGGATACAAATTTATATTCAAGTCGGGTGTATTTGTTATATGCAGCGAAACAGCTAATAATGCTTTATGATTGTGTAAAATTGCAAGCGAAATAAATATCTACAAACACTTATAAAACTTTCGTTCTTCTCCTGTACATCAACCGGATTTGTAAGTATTTTCTTTTAAACTTTTTCAACTTTGTATATGTATTTTATGGCTTTTAACTTAAAGCGATTGAAGTAATCGATTTAACAATTGCGAAAATTTACTTATCTACCTGATTTTATTGCATGCCATTCGGTAAGTTTCGACAATAGAACTGAAAAGAATATATGCTAATAGAAAGATGGGGAAATAGAGAAGAATACAGGGGAAAGTGGTGGATCACGAGATAAGAGGATGGTGAGAAGCACTGCTATAGGGCAAAGTAGCAAGAAAAAAAATATATATTTCTCTGAATAAACACAGCATGTAAACTATTCTGATAATTTAGGGTAACAAAATCATAAATATGAATAACCAAATGGTGGCGGTCCTATTTGTTCCCCGAAGGGAGCCAGTTAGCAGCCGCTGTTATTCGAGCTGGTAATGCAGTTTTGGCACTGCATGATACCATGCATAGATTATGCTAGAGCTGCCATTACACCATCCCTCTATAGGGAGAAGGACTTCTCAGGGTGATCAGACCTGAAAAATTCTTCTGTCCTTTGGTTGCACTGTTTACTTGTCTTGGAAAAACGAACATTTTCATTAGTAGAATTCTTATATCTCCTTACTCCTTTCCTGTACGTTTATCCAAAGCAATTTATGTGCAACCAACTGTGGTACCATTTCGAATAACCTGTTTTGCTAAAATAAGTAAATCTACATAAGAACATTTATTAATAAATTACTATAAATTTAGAAGTGCGTATTTTAGAAATTTGTTTTACATTTTGCTTTTATGTTAACATTTTTGTATTTTTTATTTTTATGTCTTTTTTTCTTTAATAACGTTTTCCTTTATATACTTATGTATTAAATTTAGAATATATATTGTTATATTTTCAAAACTAAGGTGTATCTAAGCTGTGTATAAGCTAGTAGGTACATAAGTATGTGGTTTTCGTATCTCATAAACCATATAGGTATATAAATTTTTTACATTCAAATTTTGTTTTGAAAATTTATTATTTAATCTTTAATGGTTGGACAAAAGTTGTCATAACTAACATGAAATATGCAAATTTGCGTTTGTGAACCCATTTAATAATATATGATTTTAGTTGGCGTTCACATTGTCTGTCAACAAATCATCAATCAACAAAACATTTAGAATACCAATGGGAAACCTGCTTTCCCCGACGATTGCAGATTAGTGATGGATGAAATACTTTACAATACCTTCTCAGAGGTAAAACAACAAAATAACACAGACATTAAATTTTTAGTAAAATATGTAGACGACATACTCGCTACAATAAAAAGAAATGACGCAGAAATCATCTTAGACACTCTCAACAGATATCATGAAAGATAAAGTTTACCATGGAAATATAAAAAAACGGCATTATACCATTTTTAGATGTCCGAATACACAAAAAAAAACAACAATATAATATTAGACTAGTACGCTATACCTACATCATCTGGGCGTCTAATGAATTTCCTGTCATCACAATCAAAAAAAAAAAAAAGTAAACACTGCAAAAAATTTCATACATAAAATACTAACAATAAGCCATCCTAAGTTTCACGACGCCAAAATTGAATTAACTAAAAAGATCCTCAAGAAAAACAATTACCCTGATCACTTAACACCTAAATTAATTCAACAACAGGTACGACAAATGAACCCAAAAAATATTTTAGCGTCATATTCGTTCCCAGACTATCAGGAAATTTCACAAACATCATACAAAAACCAAACATATGCTTAGCCTATAAATCCAATCGCACACTAGCGACATGTTTTACAAAAACCAAAAGTCCAATTGATCAGCAACAACGTCCCAATCCCAAAAACATAATATTCATTATATACATATTTCATGAATTGTTCATAAAGTAATACTCATTATTTATATATTCCTCATGAATTGTACATACTATTCATTATAATGCATATGTTACATTACTTACGATTTACATATTAAATTTGGGACGTGTGGAAACCACGCGTAAATCACCCCACACCAATTTGCCGCATGACCGACAGCTGTCATGTAGGCGGCCATCATATTTTTATTATTATTGTTATTGTTTTTTCACCGGCAAATGAAAAAGTGAATATAAAATTTGCCAAAAAAAAGAACTGCCATTGAATCAAAAATTATATCTCTACGAATGTCTTTCTACCGTAAACTGAATATTCCCTAAAGAAAACGCAATAAAAGTGTGCATTAAAGTGTATGTAAATAACTAAAACGAATAAAAACCCAAAGGTTTTTAAGCCTAAGCTTTGTGGAGGTTATTAGCAACTGGATATCACAACATAGCCATTTTTCGCTATTACAATTCCTAGCGAATTTCTTGGATACCCTGCTTACCGTATCTGTCATATTTGCACTCAGAATACCTGGTTTCTGCGGCGCAGCGACTTTGCCAAGAGCTACATTGGTACGACTACTACTTCCCTACTGGCCGAAGAATAATTTAACTATTGGGAGCAACAAACTAATTAAAAACACCCAGCTCGTCGCTAAAACTTTTTACAAGACTATCGGAATTTTTGGATTGATACAAAACGACACGAAAAAATAGTAATAAATTACGGATCCCCAGCAACAGTAAGTATTACGCATCCCAACATTAACTAATGTTCCTTCTTCGCATTGAAGAAACCAGCCACTGCCCATATAATATATTATAATATAAAATGATAGTCCCCAAATTACAATTCCCAAATTTCAATTTGTTGGCTTCCGCCAAAAACAACTTTTTCCCGCCAAATTAAAATCTCGGTGAACCCAAATTCCTTACTGCGAAATTTCTCACACATACAGTGTTATATTAAACACTAAAATCACTTGCGGTACAAAGTATACAACCAAAAGACAGTGGGCCTTATCGCCAATTTTACCCAACAAAAAATAATAAATAAATTTCATACAGTTAGATTAAAAATCAAGTCTCTAAGCTTTAACAAGTAAAATTCCGTGTCAAAGCCAAATAAAGCAGTAAACTAAATTATATATTGCGGAAATCCCGTAAAATTAATTAATTAAATTAAGATATTCCAACAATCCCTGCTCCCTATAATAAATACTTTGTCACATATTAATAAACAGCATACGGTGATATATCCCCCTGAACAGTGGTACAAGACTGCTAGCTCCCCTGTCAAATTAATTTTTTCGTAAATAAAAGCAGCAGTCTCCGAAAAATTCCCACAATTACCACCATTAAATTAAGCAAATCCCTTTTTAAGATGGCTACCGTAGCCGAAAATAAATTTATTTTCGAAACAGATATTTTTACGGATTACTGCAGTCGGTTCCGCTCAACCCCAATTCAAGATAATACCGAGTCAGCCCCAAAATTAAAAGACAAAAACCTAGATGTTTTTTGGTCATGAGTACAGACCGCGTACGACGTGGTAGTAGAGACTGACGACCAGGACCTTTCGCGATGACTTTAAGTCCGCCGCTTTCGGTAAATACTGAGCCTGTCTAATTGCATATGAGGACACAAAAGCTCAAATAGTCGACCAACTCCAACTCAAAGCATTGAGTAACCCCGCGCCTCAAGTGCAAACCCACCCCAAGAGTCCTCCCATATGAAACTGAAAGTCCCCCCGTGTGATACAGAAATTTTTTACGGAGGGTATGATCGATGGCCGTCCTTCCGAGACATGTTCACGGCGGTCTATATCTACCACTCGAAACTCTCCAGTGCCCAGAAACTGTATCACCTCAGACATAAGACTAAAGGAAAGGCAAATCAAATAGTGGAACAATTCCCGTTAAGCGACGACAATTTTGCCCTAGCATGGGAAGCTCTCAAGTCGCGTTACGAAAACAAAAGGGTCCTGGTCGATAATCAAATTCGAATTCTCATGAATCTAAAAACGATTCAATCGGAAAACAGCGATAAGATCCAGAGGTTACAATCCTCAGTACACAACTGTCTCCAAATACTAGCGGCGCAACAAGTCGAAACCTCCAGTTGGGATCTCATATTAATATATCTGGTAACCTCAAAGCTTCCAGAGAATACAGTTACAATCTGGGAGCAATTATTAAGCTCCAGAAGAGACCTCCCGAACTGTTCCCAAATGAATCAGTTTCTGACCACTCGATACGAGATAGTAGAAAGGGTGGATCAATGGCGACCAGCCAAACCCCGATATAATCCCCCCTCCACAAACTTCTCAAGGCCTCACCCCAGTCAGAACAATCCCCAGTTCAGGCAGGCTCAACCCCAAAACCACAGCAACAACTCCCTTACGCAAACCAAATTACAAGCCAGAGAACACCAAAAATTGTATACCTGCAAATTATGCAAACAATCCACCCATACTCTACAAAGGTGTTTGCGGTATAATATTTGCGAAAATTGCTTAACTCAGACTCATGTGCTACAAGACTGCCAAAGCACGAGAACGTGCATGCACTGCCAAGGCCGGAATAACACCACCCTTCACGACACAGCAACCCCCACCACCAGTTCCGGAGTTCAAAGGACGAGATCCCAGGTAGCCACAATAGAAGCCAGTAATCCCAGGCTTCAGGACGTCAGCCAGGTGGCACCCCAGGAAGAAGAACCCTTTGCGCCCAACAGTTCCCAAGTACAGTCGTTCCATGCTGAAAATGATAGCCAAATCATACTCCCTACAGCAACAGTTTTGGTAGAACATAGAGGGGATCTGTTTTAGCTTAGAGCCTTAGTGGACCAAGGCTCATAAAGAAGCTTCATATCCACCAAAGCCCAGATCAAACTCGGGCTTCCCTATACCCACTCCCTGTTTGAAATATCGGGTATGGGACGCGGAGTGGTACAAACATCAAACAAGCTGTGCTCGTTGACCCTAGTCTCAAATGACAATAAGGTGAAAATAAAGGCCCAAGCAATAGTGCTTCCCCGCCTCACTAGGCAGCTCCCATCATTCAGGCTGAATGACAGCCAAAGGCGCAAATGGTCCCATCTCAAATTAGTAGACCAGAACTCTCAAAACCCATCCCAAATCGATCTGGTATTGGGTAGTGATCGTATCCCACAAATAATGCTGAATGGCATATAAAAGATCTCTCCCAGCCTGCTAGCCCAAAATACAATCTTTGGATGGATCATAAGCGGCCAAACTCCCGAAAAGGTTGGAGCACATTCCTCGCAAGCACGGGAAATTACAAATATTCAGCTCAATGAGCAGCTGAGACAATTCTGGGAAATCGAGGTGATACTCAGAACTCGAGTGGAAACCCCGAAGATCAAATGTGCGAAGAACTCTATCAAAGCACAACCACTCGAATCGATGACGGTGGATATATGGTTCGCCTCCCATTTAAATCATCATTCCCGAACGATATCATGGAATGGAACGCGGTCTCTCAAAAAAGGGCGATCTCAAACAACAGTATGACCGGGTACTCGAAGAATACCTGTCCCTCGGCCACATGGAAGAATGCAGTCCAAATGAACTGCAATCCCAAGGAAAATACTGCTCCTTTTATATCCCTCACCATGCCGTCGCAAGGCCAAACAAAAAGACAACAAAAGTCAGAGTTGTATTCAATGCTTCCAAGATGCCAGGTTCCGGTCACTCCCTTAACGATGTGTTATGTACCGGAACAACCCTCCAACTCGATCTCCGACTTATGTTGCTAAAATGGCGGACATATAAATATGTCTTTAATGGCGATGTAGAAAAAATGTGCCGCCAGATACTCTTACACCCCGATGACCGAGACTACCAACGGATAATATTCCGAACTCCCGAAGACAGTCCAACAAAGGACTTCAAGTTGAAAACGGTCACCTTTGGGGTGAACTGCTTTGCCTTCCTGGCTATTCGCACGAGCTGTCGAAAGATATAGCCGAATCCCATCTACGCGCAGCCCCAATATTCAGGCCCGAGACGCATGTTGACGATATTTTGTCCGGCAGTCATGATCTTCCCTCAGCCGAGCAATCCCTAAAGGAGACTGTTGATGCTCTCCACTCAGCCGGCTTCCCTTTAAAAAAGATCATGGCATCCGGACATACTCAAACAAATTCCCAAGGCGGACTTACTGGAAACCGACTTCCTCGAGTTCAAGAAAAGTGGTACCGCCAAAATCCTAGGAATTCAATGGAATGCGCTCTCGGACACCTTCTCATATACTGTGAACTCAGACCCAGCCTCAACGGCAGCCACCAAGCGGCAAATACTCTCCTCAATCGCAAAACATGATACAGGCAAAAATCCTGATGCAGGAATTGTGGTTAGACGGGACTGATTGGGATGAACGGGTCAAACCGATACGTCTCGTAAAATGGACGCAATTCTCCAGAAATCTGTAGGCAATCTCAAATATACAAATACCCCGATGGACTAACTTCGCCCCTGACCATCTGGTCGAGCTCCATGGGTTTTGCGACGCCTCTGAAAAGGCTTATTGCGCAACTCTCTATGTGCGAACTACTGTGGCCACTCAAGTTTTCTCTCACCTCCTCGTGTTCAAAGGCAAAGTAGGTCCTCTCAAAACTATAAGTCTACCACGCCTGGAACTATGCGGAGCTCTCTTACTAGCCAAACTAGTCGCAGTAGTGCAACCCCATCTCGGCCTCACTAGAAGAAAGTTGACCATGTGGTCGGATTCCGAAATCGTGTTAGCCTGGCTCGAAAAGCCACCTCACTCATGGAAGACCTATGTCTCCAAGCGAACAGCCCAGATCATAGACCTCGTAAGTAATGTCCCTTGGGGACACGTGGGAACCCGAGGTTGTACGCCAGTCGATGTCTCCAATTCTGCCCTCGGGTGGAATGGTCCGGAGTGGCTTTCCAAACCCCCCGAAGATTGGCCTCAACCAACAGTTTCCAACGTCACCCCCCAGAGTCACGTAAAGTAGAAGCCCTAAATGCTACGGAAGAGACGGAGGATCTATTAGATCGGTTCTCTTTCTACCCTCGCGCTTTACGTGTAATAGCTTACGTTCTCTCTCGGCTAAAAGACGCGATAAACGGTATTAATGACCCAGTCGTACCCTCTTTAACTCATGCCGATCTCAAAAGATCGAAACATCGTCTGATCATAATAGCACAAACTCGATACTTCGCTCTTGAAAGATCATGCCTAGAAGACTCAAACCCGATTGGAAAACGGAGTTCTCTACTCTTACTCAAGCCCTTCCTAGACAAGGGCGGAGTCCTTCGAGTGAATGGCGGACTAGCTCATGCAACCCTCACTTACAATGAGCGTCATCCCATCATCTTACCCGAAAAGTGTCGGCTCTGTACTCTATATATATGATTCGTTCACGAAATGCTCCTACATGAGGAAGCTCGTTTCATGCAACAAATCTTAAGGCAAGAATTTTACATTGTCCGTCTCAAACCACTTATCACAACGTGCATATTCCGGTGCAAAGTCTGTACCACTCACAAACAACAAACGCGATCCCAAATTATGGCAGCCTTGTCCCCCAAACGCTGTAGATTCGCTCCACCCTTCACCACGACTAGTGTGGATTTCGCTGGCCCATTTCAATTGAAAGCATCCATGCTCCGATCTCAAACCCTCGTAAAGGGCTACTTGGCCGTCTTTGTCTGTTTTACCACCAAAGCGGTCCACCTGGAATTATGCTCAGACCTCACCAGCAAGGATTTTCTTGCTGCCTTCGCCCGATTTGTAGGACGCCGGGGATACCCGAACCAGATGATGAGTGATAACGGCAAAACATTCGTCGGCGCCAAGCGTGCTACCGAATTGGAATTCGTATCGTTCCTGAAAGAACTACCGCCGGATATCGTACGCCCCCCAAGGAATCAACTGGAAGTTTATACCCCCAGGCGCACCCCACATGGGCGGATTATGGGAATCCGCTGTCAAAAGCTTTAAAACGACCTTTAAAAAGGTCGCCGGAAATCACAGCTTTACCTTCGAGGAGTTCTCGACTTTATTAATTCGAATAGAAGCCGTACTTAATTCTCGTCTCCCAGCTTTCTCAGGACCCTAATGACCTCACCGCCCTCACGCCAGGTCATTTTCTTCGAGGAGCACCAATGCTATCGCTGCCCGAACCGAATCACGCAAATCTCTCTCTGATAAATAGATGGGAACGACTGAAAGTTCTGCATCATCAGTTCAGCAAACGCTGGAAAACTGATTACCTCACCGATCCTCAAGAGCGTTACCGTTGGAAGAATCCTCAAACTCCCCCGAAAATTGGCGCCCTAGTCATCATTAAAGAAGACAATTTACCTCCCACCGAGTGGCGACTAGGTCGATTAGAAAGCATACACCCAGGACGAGACGGACACATTCGTGTCGTAGACGTCCGCACCCAGAACGGTATTCTCCCGAGACCTCTCACGAAACTGTGCTTTCTACCGTCATCTGAGAGTGACGAGGGCCCTCAGTGCCCACTCGTCAGTCCACAAAGCTCGTGTTATCGTAAACTCTCAGGCAATAAATTAGGCATTCCCTAAAACTATGCTTAATCCGAGGCGTATAACTAAAATGCATATATATTACTCTCTCTTTCGACATATGGATCGTCAACGCCCTCCGGTCCCAACACCACGCCGCTCATTGGCATCGCAGGTGACCCTGCCCGCAGCCCGTCCGCGCCGTAGCGAACCCGTCCCGGATTACCGGAAATGCCGATTGTGCATGCGTCATCACGCCCTGCTGATGTGCCCTGTGTTCACGGCCATGCAGCGGAAACAACGCTTCTTAGTCGCTAGGGCACATCAGTATGGCACCAACTGCTTGGCGCTGTCCCATCGCACCAACCAGTGCACCTCCGCAGAAAGCTGCCATTTCTTCATCGGGACACCGGAGGTCGCCAACCCGCGTATGTCCCACTACCTGTAGCGGAAATACCTCCGCCACCACGAACCTCGCCGGGATATCAGTAGCCACATGTCCCAATCCCAAAAACATAATATTCATTATATACATATTTCATGAATTGTTCATAAAGTCATACTCATTATATATATTCCTCATGAATTGTACATACTATTCATTATAATGCATGTGTTACATTACTTACGATTTACATATTAAATTTGGGACGTGTGGAAACCACGCGTAAATCACCCCACACCAATTCGCCGCATGACCGACAGCTGTCATGTAGGCGGTCATCATATTTTTATTATTATTGTTATTGTTTTTTCACCGGCAAATGAAAAAGTGAATATAAAATTCGCAAAAAAAAGAACTGCAATTGAATCAAAAATTATATCTCTACGAATGTCTTTCTACCGTAAACTGAATATTCCCTAAAGAAAACGCAATAAAAGTGTGCATTAAAGTGTATGTAAATAACTAAAACGAATAAAAAACTAAAGGTTTGTAAGCCTAAGCTTTGTGGAGGTTATTAGCAACTGGATATCACAATATAGCCATTTTTTGCTATTACAATTCCTGGAGAATTTCTTGAATACCCTGCTTACCGTATCTCTCATATTTGCACTCAGAATACCTGGTTTCTGCGGCGCAGCGACTTTTCCAAGAGCTACATTGGTACGTCTACCACTTCCCTACTGGCCGAAAGATAATTGAACTATTGGGAGCAACAAACTACATAAACACCCCGCTCGTCGCTAAAAGGCTTTACAAGACTATCCGAATTTTTGGATTGATACAAAACGACACGAAGTAATAGTTATAAATTACGTATCCCCCGCAACCGTAAGTATTACGCATTTTATGTAGTGTACGAGGTAACATGTAAAGATAACAACAACGAGAAATGCAACAAAGTATACATCGGGACAACAAAGAGCACTAGACTAGCAGAGCACGAAGCTGATATAAGAAAGCAAAAACACAACACAGCACTAACACAACATGCAGTAACAAAAAGACACACAGCTGACTTTGCGAACACGAAAATAATAGATAAAGAACGAAGAGAAAAGACGAAATCCACTTTAGATAGCCTACGTATAATGCAGAAAAGGAAACATACGATCAACAAAAAAGAAGATTCAGACGAAATAGCCGCGACTTGTTATGTTTATAGTTTAGTTCAGTATGACAAGTGTACCACTAAGAATGGTATTTTGATTCCACTTTGTTTTAAATTTATGATAGTACAATATTTGAAAAATAAATCGTCTTTTGGTCATTCTATCTTATTAATATCGTCATTGTCGACTTCAGATTGAAACCTCGAAAGTAACGCGTCTAAGTTTGTTATTTCGTTAGCAACCTCACTATTAATTAATGTATGTTTTTTATGAATTATATGTGCGCAAATTTGTATTATTTAAATTTTAGTTTTCTTATTATTGATCATTGTGGATATAATTCGTGGAATTTTGTTTGAAAATGTAAACGAAAATTTGTCATCCACTTTTACTCTCTGCTTTGAATTGTTTAAGTCATTAGTCATGGTTTGCATATTTGTATCGCGTTGTTGGTTCGTCATCCCCCTTGTTTTTACCTTAGAACTTGTTTGGTTAAGTCCCTTATTTCACCAGCGCCAACATTACTCTTTCTTTGTTATACTCTTTTGTGAAGTTGCATTAGGATAGTTCGAGAAGCATCCTGGGTAGTTTGGAGGACGAGTCCTTCATATTAAACATGCTTTTACAAGAAAGTTAGTTTCATAGATATATGGTCGGAAGTGCTTGATTGCAAAATAGATAGCTAATAGTTCTAACTCAATGATTGGTTTCTTTTTCCGCATTATTGAATGATTTGGACGCAAAACAAATTGATAAATAATTTTCTTCATGAACCTGGCTCAGTATAGCATGACAACCCGATTTGAATGCATCGACCGTAATTATAAATTGTCTACTAGAGTCTGGATATTGTAACAACTGTGGTGACATTACTGCGGATTTTGAAAAGTGAAATGCATTTTCACAAGCGCTGTCCCAGTTAAGCTCTACTTTTTTCCTATTCAAACGATTTAAAGGTGCTGCGGGAGTAGTAATTTGCAAACGCTGCAAAGCGTCGAAGAGCATCTTTGCCAGTTGGTTTCGTATATTTTTTGATTGCTTCTATTTTTGACGAGTCCGGCAACAAGCCCTTTGCTGAATATTTATGACCCAAAAAGCTAACTTCCGGTCTGAGAAAATGACATTTGTTGGGGTTTAGTCTGAGGTTAAACTTTCTAGAACTGCTGAAAACTTGGGACACATTTTTAATACGGTGTTTTTCGCTACATCCTATGACGATAATGTCATCCACATACAAAAAAGCTATGAACAATTACGATAGTGGTACTTTGCTGGAGCGGCCGTGGCTCGAAAGCACCGCGGTCGAATTGTAATTTTGATAAAAAGAAAGAAGAACGAGAATATTCGTTATAATAAAGGCCGTATATTTGTGCAAGAGATAATTATAAACAATTGGTTACCTTTAAGAATATTTGATGAGGTCGAAAATCCTGGGGTGGCCGTGATGATGTTATTGCGTCGAGTGTGGCTGAAGAAGTAGACGGTTTTGCAATCGAGGACAACCGTTGAACCTGAAAATTATCCTCCGGTTTTAAGGGGAGGTGAACCTACACATGCAGACCCCCATGCACGTATATGTGTGCTGACAAAACACGAATATGCATGCATGCCCACACAGGTGGGTGGGTTGGTGTTAGTGATTGGAAGGGCGCTAAAGTTACATTAGGGTGGCACATTTTTTAAAACTTTAGGCATCTCGCCTAAACATGCCGGCCCCCTTGCGATACGCAACATCTTACCCCGCCACAGGATTTCCCACCACGCATCCTCTTAAGCTACGGACTTAAACTAGGATGGTGAGTGCCGGCTGGCGCTGTCACAGCCGTATGCCTCCGAACTGCCTCCCGACGTTTGAAGTTTGCACCTTGAGCTAAGAGATAGGAGGAAGAGACTTTAAAAAATAAACCGCTGTATATTTCTTGCGAGGAAATTATTTATATCATTTATTTTTTTTTTATTTTGTAACGAGAAAAAAAAAATTATTTTTAACCATAAACCTAACCTTACATACTACATGTCCCGGATAGGACAAAGCCAAAGATAGTACTTTGGGCAAGCAGTGGCCCAAACGACGTTGGAAGAGTGCCCGCTGTTATGACGTCGGCATAGACGTCCCCACCTAGTACGAGGTGGATCGGCGCGGATCAGCCAGCCGAATATGCTCATAAGGAGCGGCCACTCGGGCGTCGACGTTCTGGGCTGGGCTGATCCTCTGCAAATTGTGCACGCATAACGCGTGCGCCGTTATACTTTCGGGTTTCCATGTTTCCCGCAGACTCGGAGGAAGCCGGAAACCCGTGGTGGCTGGCGCGGCTGAAGTGCCAGTCTACCGTCGAAGTGCGCGTTGATGCGTAGCTGGCGCGGCTGTGAGGCCAGCCTACGCTCGTCCGTAGGTGTGCGGCGATTGTGGATGGGACGTCGCTGGCGCGGCAGAGTGGACAGTCGACGTTTGCCGCTATTTCGGTGGGCGCGCGATGTAGCGTTCGCAGTTGCGCCGCTCGTGGGTTAGCAGGGGTCGATACTGCCTGCGCCGGTCGGAACGGCCGTGGTTCCGATCTCGGCTAGGCGATTTCATTGTACTTTGACGTCCAAGCGGTCTCCGACGCAGAGAAAAGAAAAGAACCAAAAAAAATCCCCTTGAATATTTGTATGGACGCCCGTATACGTGGGTGGCGAGCGACCTCGTTCGGAGTTTATAAGTGCCATATAATGTGGCATTATTCTGATCTACGGAGAACTTCTATAATTACCATTCATAATATTAGTATATGGGAATTAGTTGTTTTTTTTTCCGCACGGCACGGTAGCGACAAGTTGATTGCGTTGATCACCTCGTATTTCGTTTCGCCACTGGCCCTCATGCAGAGATTTATTCCTTATTCTTACTTGCATGGTCGCCGTCATAAGTGGCGTTAGTGCCGGGCACACAGCGACATTTTCGCTTTTTCGGTACTTAGTTTCGGTACCGAGCTGGGTAGAGAGTGAGAATGTGGTGACTGTTAGGGTTTATTTTCTGTTGTTTTGTGGGCAAAACAGTCCTGCCCCCTCCGAAAACAAAAAACAAAACCCCGAAAATAATGAATAACGAAAAAAAAATTTTTTTTCTTAGCTTGAAAAACAAATTTTTCCAAATTTTGTGTTTGAAAATTTACTATCTATAATTTATTTCGTATTTTAATATAAGCGCCATCTTCGCCGAACGGGTACGAACGTAGATTTCGTCACCCTATTTACCCCGCAGTGAATGGTACCGATTTTGGCAGATCGGGATTTCGGTACCCGTTGACTAAAATATAAATTAGTGTATTACATTAAAATCTTTATTTTTAAAAAAGGCCAACCGAACTATTGTCCGCTCACTGACTTTATTCGTTTTTCCTCAACTTAAGATCAATTACAATATGTTTCTTATTTCTACATTACACCTATGTCGACCACCAATTTGCTGACTGTTGTTTACCATAATGTTGCTTATCAATATGCTGACTGTTGTTGACTAACTATTGTTGCTGATCGATACATTCACTAATTTGATGTAAATGTTCGTGGAATGCTGATGCAGGCGTCAGCGGTTATAACGAATTCACCGGATGTATTATTGGTGCCACTAACCCATGGGGTTATTGTCCAATTCGAGGTATTGTAAGGTGTGGTGTTAACTCCTCCCCTCTTAAGTATGATTGTCCTCGATCATTAATAGAAGGGCAGGCCATTGAATTTTACATATGTTGGAATGTCATTACTTTCTTGTGGCGAGCTATCTTCTTTGGGCTTCGATACCTCCTTCTCGATGTATTGTATCTTTATTGATATTTTCTTCATCAAAATGAAAAGCGCAATAGTTATCACGGATGTTATTGATATTAGGCTTCCGATGGCTAGTGTTGCCTTTTTGAGAGAATTTATTTTATGAGTGTTGTTTATGTGTAAATCTTTTAGAGAGTCGAGCGAAAGTATCTCGATATGGTCCTTCTCTAATGGAGTCGGTTGTAATATTGCTGGGATGGAGTTACTTGGCATTACCTCTATATTACTATATATTTTGTTGTTGATTCTAATGGTTGCGTTGTAAAATGTTACAACATGGGTCCCATTTATCTCCTGTGCCATTTTATCGGCTTCTATTTTACCGCTGAATTTATTGAGTACGCCTTTATTTATTTTTTCTATTGTTGGTATGTGGTGGTCATTGGTGGTATTACATGTAGAATTTAAGCTATTTATTATTTTAGCTATACATAAATCATTACTAATATCTATGACATCTGTTTCTTTGCAATTCATTAAGTCCTTGTAAATTTCACATTTACTTTTGATACCATATAATTTATCTTTTCCTTTTAGAATTTCTTTGTATTTTGTTTCAATTATAATATTATTCATTTTTTTAACAGGTTTTACAATTATTCCTTTGAATGTTTCACTTAATGTTAGGGGTATTTTAATAATATAAATGATTTAATAATATAAAGGTTTATTTTTGCTAATCTTAGTGCGTCTTCCGCACTCGTAAATTGAACTTTTTCCTTTTTTAGTTTGCTAATTGAAAATTCGATTTCTTCTTTGCTTAGTAATACAGAGTTAATTATATCATTTTTTGCCCATTAAATGGCGTATCCTATATTAATTAGTTCTACTTTTATTAATCTAATTTTGTTTTGCAAATTTACTATAGTTTCCATTACAATACTATCATCCTTTCTAATAGTGTTCAACATCTTATTTACTATACCAGTTATATTATTTATACGTTTTTCAAATATATTGTTTATTACCACTTGGTTGTTATTGTTTTCATTTAAATTATTCAAATTATTAGTTATTATATTTAAGTCTTCGTGATAAGAAGATCCGGCTATGAATTTCCATGCCGTTCCTAACATATCAATTGATCTTTTCCTTTTAATGTTATTAATGGGTTTTAGGGTATTAAGGATTCCGAAGGTTTGGATTGTTTCATGTTTTAGGACGGGATATAGGAGGTTGTCTTTAGGAATTTGGCCAGTTATTTCGTCGTAGGTTTCCGTTAGGAATTGTTCGTATTTTTCTAAGTCAATTAGGTGAATAAGTCTGAATGTTCCGTTCTGTATTGTTACTAATTGAGATTTACTATAATCAAGAATTTGTATGCCCGATGAAGAAGTAGAAATCGTAATAAGGAGAATGAAGAGTTTATAGTGGCCCATTTTATCTGAAAAAGAATTAAGTTTTTATTAGGGATTTGTGAACTATTCGTCCTGATAACTGTGGTCTTAAGGTTTTCCGAAGCCTTCTCCTTTTTATACTTTGGAGTCAATTTGGAACCTAGTCTTTTATTGATTTTAACGTAAATAATTTCTCCTGGTGAGAAGTCCTTATTTTGAGGTCTATTTTTGTTGTGGTACAGGTGGTCAAGTTCTTGTTTTTTCTTAAGCAGTGCTATGTTTTCTTGTCTTGGTTTTTCTAACTGTTGAGGGTCGCTATGGATTCTATTGCCGAAAAATGTGTCTATTGGTTTTTTTTTCGTTGTTGAGTGTATTGAGGAATTGTATTCTTGAACTGATTTGAATAGTAATTCTTCAAACGTTATTCCTACGGAAGTTGCTTTTAAACATCTCATTATTTCGGAAAGTGTACTATGGAATCTTTCTATTTGCCCATTGCTGGTGCTACTATAAGGTGGTGTGGTATAAATATCAATGGACATTTGGTCTTTGAGTAGGGATGATATGGTGGCGGAGTTAAGGGATTTTTCGTTATCTATTATAACGAGGTTGGGTATTCCGAAGGCAATCATTAGTTCTCTGATTGGGTCTTTGATATGTTCTATTGCCCTGGAAGGTATAATTTTCACCTGGGCATACTTAGAGAATTTATCGATGGCGGTAAGAACTAACTTCTTTTCGGTGGAATGTATGTAGACATGGACGATTTCACCTGGGTACTGTGGAATGGGGGTCGGTTGAATTTGTGGTTTGGTTGGGTGCCTATCGTACTTATGTGCACGACAAGTTGAGCACTATTTAACAATTTTTTCGATTTTTGCGTGCATGCTTGGGAAATAGAATTTTCGTAGAATTTGAGTTTTGTTTTCGCGTCCATTCCTATGAGCTCGCTGATGCTCCTGTATGATTATTTGTTCTTGTTCGGTTTCTGATGCAATATCTTGAAGGAGAGTTTGTGTGTAGCGAATTTTTATGTTGCTAAAATGGAGTGGGAATATTTCTTGGATTTTACCCATCAGTCTTTCTGTGGTGTACAGTCCGTTGACGAGTGCAGGGTCGATGTAGCGTTTAAATATGTCTATGATGTCCTGGTCAGAATAATTCGGTTTTGTAACAGTGTGCCTGTGGAAACTTGAGAATGGTAGCTGGAATGAGTAGCTATCTTCGTTGCCAATCATTAGGAAGAGTTGGTTTTTAAAAGCGTTTATGGGGGCTTCAGTGGCCGGAATAAGGAGGTGCGAGGAGCTTTCGTCGCTATGGTCTGTAACTGTAAGAGTATTAATATCAGTTTGTGGGGGTCTCGAAAGTGCGTCTGCTACGACATTGGTTTTTCCGGGTTTATACTTCATCTCGTAGTTATATTCTTCAAGGATGCACTCCCCTCCATCTCTTCATTTTTCCATTGTGGTTTTCATTACTCAATTCAAAAGTGAGTGGTTGGTGATCTGTGAAAATTACAACTTTCGCGGATCCGTATAAGTAGTTCCTCAGTGAAGTAAGGGCCCAAATTATTGCCAACATTTCTTTTTCGTTCGCGGCATAACTTTCTTCTGTCTTATTGAGTGAGCGGGATATGAAGGTAATGGGTTTTCCTGATTGCTCGAGGACAGCACCTAGAGCGTTGTTTGATGCATCTGTCGTAAGGGGAAATTCTTCTTTGAAATTGGGGTAAGATAAAACTACTTCTTCTGAAGTTAACGCTGTCTTTATATTCTTGAAGGCTGTTAGGGCGTCATTATCGAACGTAACTAGCTTTTTGCTGGAGGCATTTTTGGACACTCGTCCATGTTCCCCTCTCAAAAGCGAGGTCAGAGGTTTTGCTAACTTGGCATAATCTCTGATAAAGCGTCGGTAATAGCCCGATAGTCCAAGGAAAGATCTAAGATCTTTCAATGTTTTTGGACATGGAAAATTTTGAATTGCACTTACTTTGGTGGGATTGGTTTTTATACCTAGCGGGGATATGATGAATCTTAAAAATTCGACTTCTTTACAAAAAAATTCACACTTGTCCAATTGGACTTTCATATTCGCCTTTTCTAGTGTGTAAAAAATTTTTCGACGTGTTGGAGGTGGCTCTGGTTGTCTTTGCCAAACACTATTATGGCGTCTATATAAACATAACATATTTTACCTATATGTTCCTTCAAAATGTCGTCTAAAGCTCGCTGAAATATAGCGGGTGCATTCTTTAGACCGAATGGATGTCTGGTAAACTCGTATTTCCCGTTGTTAATTGAAAAGGCTGTCTTCTTAATGTCGGATTCCTTTAATGGAATCTGATGGAAGCCACTCTTCAGGTCAAGGACGGAAAAGTATTTGTTATTTCCCAGTTGTGAGATAACCTCATTAATTTCTGGGATTGGGTATTTATCGGCTATTGTTAATGTATTCAGTTTCCTGTAATCTATTACCAATCTGTATTTTCTTTGGCCTGATGCATCTAATTTCTTCGGTACAACCCACACGGGTGAGTTATAGGGTGAACGGGATGGCCTGATAATTCCGTTCTTTAACAAATTGTCTAATTCTTGTGTAACGAAGTCTCTCATAGCGAGGGGGTATGGGTACTATTTTGTATAGACTGGGGTATCTGAGGAAGTCCTGATTTCGCCTACTACCGTAGTGGTGTAAGTAAGTTTTTCGTCCGCTTCCGTAAAAATGTGGGGGTACTTTTTTGTTAAGTAATTTATATGTTGTTTTTGTGTGGCTGTCATATGATCAATTCTAACGTCTATTTTATAATGCCATTACCTAATGTCAGGGTATCGTTATGTATGTTAATTGTAGCACGAAGTTCTTTTAGACTGTCGTTTCCTATAATACCGTCAAAGGATTTTAATGTTGGAAGTATGAAAAATTGTATGCTTGTAGCATTTTTGCCGAAGAGATTGACAATTGTATGGTGAGTAATTTGGATTTGTCCTGCAATAGGGTTTGCGAAAAATGGTTCGTCATTAGGTATTTTTTTTGGGACATCGCAGGGTTGGATATAATTTTTGCTTGAATCTGTATCGATAAGCATTTTAAGGATTTTTCCGTTCTTCGTTTTGCATTCTACGTATGGCAACGAAGAACTGTTCATTCTAAAAAATGATTGTCGATATGATCTTGAATTTCAGGGAGTGAATTTCCTTCAGCATAAGTCTGGCCTGATTGTAGGTTTCCTTCAGCTGTTAGTGCAGCTTCATACTCCTGGGGAGTTGGAGTCCAGTCTTGTTGGTAGTATTGATCTGTATCGTATTGTGGGTCCTGCTGATAGTCTTGTTGGTAGTCTTGTAGTTCACCTGCTTCTATGTGGAAGTTTCGCTGTTGTTTAAATAGAATTTGTGGTGAGGAATTTGATGGTCTTTTCATTTGGTTATTTATCTGTGGTCTGTTCATATAGTAAACAGCTCTTCAATGTAGGGACTTATCGACGTCCATTGGTTCTGGACAAGGGAGTTGAGGTTTAGTAGGAGGTTGATTTAGTGGTCTGTAAATTTGGTTATTGCGATAATTATTAATGGGAGCCTGATGGTAATTGTTCATAGGAGTGTGAGGGCGATAATGATTTGAAAAGTTTTGTTGGTGCATTTGAGGTCTTGGCATATATGCTAATTGGGGATAGAATTCGTTAACCAATTTTTTTGGTGGGAGAGGTGGTCGAAAGTCGTGAGGCTTCCAATTTTGACTATTGCTGTTCAACGCGTAATGAGAATGGAAGTTTTGGTTCTCTAGCTTTTGGCAAAGGTGAAGCGCTTGAGGAGGGTCTACTGGCTCTCTCATAGCAAGAAGTCTTGGTAGGTCACCTTTTAGTCCTCGTATGAAAGTGTCGAGGGCTTTGTCCCGATATGTTCGTGTTAGTAAATGCATGGATTCTGAACTCATTTCCATGCAACCCAGTTTATTTAGAATGAGGGACAGGTTGGAATAAACACGCTGGTAGAATTCCTGGATAGTGAGGTTTCCCTGCACTAAAGAAGTCATTTGGTACTCAAGGGTACCTACAGGGTGGCTAATGAAAGCCGCTACCAAAAAAAAATTAAATAACTTTTTTTCTATTTAATGAATCTGGTTAATTTTATTTTTATTTTGCAGATTGACTTTTACATTTAACAAAAATGGATAACTGGGACACTGAAACAAGAATTTGGATTGTCCGCCGCTATCACGCACTGGAGTCCGTAGTTTCGGTTCAAAGAGAGTATAGGCGCACGTTTGGCGGCAATCCTCCGAGCAGATGGACCATAATAAGACTTGTAAACAATTTTGCCGAGCATGGGACAGTCAACAGAAGACCTTACCATCGAAACCCTTCAGTTCGAACGGAGGAAACAATCGCTGCTGTAGCCATACAAAACAATCCACGTGTTTCGACAAGAAGCTTATCTGCTCAAATGGGTGTAAGCAGACAGTCATTACAGTAAATTATGCACAAAGATTTGCACTTATTCCCATATAAAATTCAAATGGCCAACAAACTGAACGCTGCAGACTTGCCGATTCGCTTGGAATTTTGCCAGAAGATGCTTCAAATGGTGGAAGAGGATGGAAACATGTTGAACTGTCTTTTCATGTCTGACGAGGCCCATTTCGATTTAAACGGCAACATAAACAAACAAAATTGTCGAATATGGAGTGCTTCCAACCCACAGATACTCCATGAGACGGAATTGCATCCACTTCGTGTCACAGTGTGGTGTGCAGTTTCATCACGCTGCATTGTCGGGCCCTACTTCTTCGAAGAAAACGGTCACACCGTTACGGTTACTGGAGACCGTTACTTGAGCATGTTGAGAGAGTTTTTCTATCCAGAATTACGCCGAATGAGAACTTCTTTCAACTCTGTGTGGTTTCAGCAAGATGGTGCAGCTCCTCATATAGCCCAACCTGTTATGACAGAATTGCGACGAAAATTTCCCAATAAGCTGATATCCAGAAACTCCACATTCCGTTGGCCACCCAGGTCGCCTGACCTTACTGCACCTGACTTTTTCTTGTGGGGTTATTGCAAACAGGAAGTCTTCAAAGCAAAACCAACAAATTTGAATGAACTAAGGCAATCCAAATTTAATGAGCTTTAACATGAATAAAAGAAAAATGAATTCCATACACTGAAAAAAAAATGATTTGAGTTTCTTAATGTAGCAAAATTCATCAGCCACCCTGTATATCTCGCTTATCAGCGTATTGAAGGGTAAGGCATCTTGAGATAGCCTTCCAATCTAATGGAGTATTGTAGGACTCGAGGGCCATGTCGGCATTGCCCACAACTTTGTTCCTTATAACGTTCAGGATGCCGTAGTATTTCGGTGTTCCATTAAGAGGTTCGTAGATCTGCAGGATGCGATCTACGCTTTTCTTCCAGGAGTTATACTCTCCTGGATTACCAGAAAACTCGCGCAGACATCTGACGACGTCCGGTATTTTGTCAAGTTCTGTTATGTTATTCAAATGACTTGCGTCAATAGTAACGTCTGTTATATTTGAAAAATTTGCATTGGGGTTAAGAGCTGCCTGAACTAAATTTCGTCCTTCTTGTCTTATAATGTTGTTCACTAGTCCTGTCACTAAATTAGTCAATTGGTCCATGTTAAAAGAATTGGAAGCACTTGGTTGTGTGGGTGCGTTCAGCACAGGGGGTCGGACGAGGTTATTGGGATTAGACATTTTATTTCTATTCTATATTTTGTTTTTGTTTGTATTTTTATTATATTTATTTTTTATTTATTTATTATTATTTGATAATTCTTCTGGAGGGTCCCTTGGTTGGTGAATCGCAGAGAATTTTGTTGTTATAAGCTGGAGGGTCCCCCGTTAGGTGGTGAATCGCAGCTTCAAATTATATTATATTATTGGCTGTACAAGCCAGATATTATATTTGTGAATATTATTAGTTGATGAGGAGGGGAAAAAAATCTCATTAATTATTAAATAAGCGTGTCTTTAGGTATTTTAACTGACACTTTTGCTTGCACAATGATTCTATATTTTTAAATAAATTTTTACACAAAATTTTTAAATTCGAATATTATGCTTGTTTAAACTTGATGTTACAAATTTTTCTTTCACTATTAATTAAATATTTTCTTAAATTCCTTACTTAACTAACTTACGTAGATCCTCCCGGTGCTGGGGTATAATATCCCTTTTGCTTCAGCTACTCGCGGGACCACCAAACACACTTTGAAGAGGAGTGCGTTTTTTTCCTACAGGAATCTAACGCTGATGTCTTCTCGACCGGCTCTTTCGTTCGCGTTCCTTTGGTATTCCACTTCCTTGCGCGCCGTGGATGACCTTTGGTGAGTTTCCGTGCGTTGATTTTCGGCTGTTTTTTTAAAGGCGTTTTATCGTAACTTTTTAAAATTTTCGCGCGTTGATACTTCGGCTGTTTTTTTACAGGCGTTATTTATTTTTTTTTTCTCGCTACCGAACGCGAACTCTAACCGGTCCCTGCTCGGGCGCCAACTAGTGTTTTACATTAAAATCTTTATTTTTAAAAAAGGCCAAGCGAACTATTGTCCGCTCACTGACTTTATTCGTTTTTCCTCAACTTAAGATCAATTACAATATGTTTCTTATTTCTACATTACACCTATGTCGACCACCAATTTGCTGACTGTTGTTTACCATAATGTTGCTTATCAATATGCTGACTGTTGTTGACTAACTATTGTTGCTGATCGATACATTTAATAATTTGATGTAAATGTTCGTGGAATGCTGACGCTAGCGTCAGCGGTTATAACGAATTCACCGGATGTATTATTGATGCCACTAACCCATGGGATTATTGTCCAATTCGAGGTATTGTAAGGTGTGGTGTTAACTTATAGCATCACGAGCGTGGTGGTAAAATTATGCATATATACATATACGTACTCGCAAAATGTTTGCGAGTAAATGAGAGTAGCATGGAGTGGTGGTTAATGATTTGCACACATACATACATGTGCGTACTCACGATTTTGCAAAACCGTGAAAAAGAAACAAAGAAAATTCATTGAATTGGAACAATTCATAATTTTCTTGTTTCCGGCAGGCGTGAGTCAGCAGCAGCACATCGGTACGTAAAAATTGTAAATTTTAATTGTAAAATGTATTTAACCTAATTTTTTTTCTTTTATTTTCAGGTGCCCATGAACAAATGGAGATGCGGCTGTGGAAGATCGCCTGGTTGGCGCATTGGCATAAGTGCAACATAGCTGGTAAGTATATATTAGCGCTGCCCGAAACTCTGTATCGATTCGGTAGCAGCGCAAATTACTTAGGAACAAAAAAAATGTGTCTCACAAGCTGTGGGGCCGGCGCATGCTTTGAGACACATTTTGTATGTATATGCTAATATTAATTGTATGCAAATATTAATGGTTTTTCTTTCTTTTCATTGCAGGTGATCAATAGCAATAATTATTCGACCCGTATCTGGATGAATAGCGAATCGAATAACAGATCTTGTTATGCTAAAACCCAACGTTATACGCTGAATAAGCGAATTTAAAATTTTTCCAATGCTAAAGTACGCAATGTATTCGTTGAAATGGCAACGATACCTTCACTACATTGTCCACTGGAGAATCCTGAAGCGTATTCAAGTGTTTCATATGATAGAGGTGTTAAATGGAAGCGATTCTGATAGTATGATAACCAAGTACGACTAGATATGGCAAGAACCGCTTCAGAGCCTTCCATGCGTATGCGAAATAGTTGGACTGGACGTGAACTAAGATAACGTGTGCGTGTATCAGCTAAATCGCCAGATACTGGACCCAGCACAGTTCGCAAAGGTACACCATTACTTTTTTTGTTTGGGATGAAATTTATTTATCGATTATAGTTACTTATACACAGAGGTTTTATTATTGTGTGCAAAATACTACACATACAAATTGTTCCAGGGAAATTCGTGCGAGCATTGATTGTGATAAAGCAATTATAAGCGAAATGATTAAACCACATATGTTTCACATACACTTTAAATAACAAAAGCAGCCAAGCTGAATGAGTAAATCATAGAAGAAAAACTAAAAATTATATAACAAAATATAGTAAAAAAATTAACAATTAATTAAGTTTAAAAAAAGTTTTTTTTCAGGCATACGACCGCGCCATGCCGATAGACGCACTATGGGAATTTGAGAGCTTTCACAACTCACCGACTTATTGAGCGGTAAATCGGCTTGCTCAAAAGCCGTCGGCGGCACATTCACCAAAGTCAAGTGATCCGCATTATCACAGATCAAACGAGCCATACTCGCTTTGCGTATCCCCTGCAGCTGCACAATTGTAAATGCGCCCGGATTGACATCTTTAGCGTCCTAGTAGAAGTAGCTATCGCCATGTTTTGAACCCGAAAACTTATCTGCAATGATTTCAGCAAAAGTATCGCCAACAATAGCATCCTTCATAGGAGTTTATAGCAAACCGCCAACCCAAAGATCAATATCATCGGGATGATGTTAAAGTTCGGCGAGTGTACGACCAATCTCTTTAGGTAAATCAGAAAAGCCCCTTAACTTCCAAGTATTCATTATAGCCACGAAGCGCATGATCTCTACCGCGTTGTATATTAATAGCTGCCAGATCCAAACCAAACGGACTATCGCCATGAACCAAATAGTGGCTTAGACCACGGGTTATATGACGGTCAACCTTTTGCATCGGCTGTGTACATGCCCTACACATATTGTCGTAGAACGAACGGGTTCTCATACGCGATAGATTTAGCATTACATCGGGTATATTAATCATTTCGTGAATTTGATTATCCTGCCCAGACATATGAAATCTTCCATAGACCGTCGAATGTCCCATATGAAAAGTGGCACCCTAAAACTCATTGATATATATCAACAAAAATAAACTGTATATTTAACAAAAATAAACTGTTTTTTTTTTTTTTTAAATAAAAGTTGAATCCATACCGCCTTGGGATTGTCGGGCAGTTCAGATACAGCCATTTCACTGACTTCTAAACCATGATGCCAAACACGTAATGAGGAGCGTGGCCCGCGTCCACATAACACGTAAAGTTGTGGTGTATCCTCGTTAGCTAAATCAGCTACTTGTGACGAAATAATTGGTGCAAAAGAAGACATTTCGTCAACCAAAACAAGATTTTTCAGTGGGCTTGGTGCGAAAAAGAAAATTCCACCCTCTTCTAGCGGCATGGCCGAGCTGAATTCAGTTTCGTCATCATCGTCGCCAAGATGTGCAATTTGATAAAGATAGTGGTTGCCAAATTCACATGCTGCAAAAAGAAACCCAGTTTTTTAAAAACACACATGCTATGGTAGGTGGTACAGTGAAACATTTGCTTGGCATTGATATGCATTTTCTTACTGCGCAGGAATGTATTACGGCTGGCGAACTACAAAATCGTCACCCAGATCCATGTATATACGGTTCTAGTGGTTATTTTGGCTCGAAATTTGTTACAGTATGTGCAAACAGTCGCGCTCCAAAAAAATAACCCTTAGTCGGTCCAAGACCGGCTATGCGGTCCACAGTATTCCTGCGCAGAACACACCTTTCGCACCTTTCGGTACACCCTAATCTGTGATTACAACAACCACATGAAATCAGAAAATTTCCAACTTTGATTTCAAATATCTCTTCACTGAGGCAAAAACTCGCTTCCGGATTATTGTTACCGGGATCAAAGCGCGTCTTTTGATACCTTTCCCGATAAATTCGCACGTGTTTTAGTAGTTGTCTCTTCAAGGAAACAATTACCAAAATTCACTTCACTATCCTGGTTTACCGAACGATTTTCTCGGCTGAAGATGAATATTGACGTTGTTGTTGCATATATAGATGTCCATCCCCGTGGAATATACTAATGTTTGCCCTAATTTCAGGTACGTGAGCAGTTGCGGTACAGAGGGTGGCTGTGAGCGGTAAGACTCCAGCGCGCTACTAGACAATATGGGATTGGAGCTAGAGCCGAGATTCCAAGGATAGGGGTGAGAAAAATATTTTTTTTTCATATGTATATTTGAAAGAACAAACATATATGTTTATGTATACCCAATACCCAAGTTTCAAAATGTAAAGTAAAAAGTAATAAGTAAACTTGCTAGCGATATGCAAGCCCTTTTGGTTTTAAAGTTTAAAGTGTATAGTAACCACTTCCGTAATCTATTAATAATTGGTTTAAGTTGCAGCATGAAGTTATATGTATTTGCTTATTGGGCTTTCACAATGGGAGATGTATACGAGGGTGGGACCATCTACTACCAACTTGTCGTGGCAGATGGATAGCTTTCAGTGGCAGATTGGTTCGCCTTTCTGCGTTAGGTTTTGTACGGCCTCGTCCTTGAGTGCCCTTCGTTTTTTTTGGCAGAATGGTTCGCCCTTCTGCGGTAGGCTTTCTGGTGTCCTCGTTAAGGGTAGCGAGTGAAGGGTGGAAAATTTTGGGATAGGGGCGCCAAAACGGCTGGGAGGTGATGGAAGGGGATGGTTAAGATGAGGCCCCGGGCCTCTCGCCAGCCATTCCCTCCATAGGGAGCAGAATCAGCTTGACCAACGGTCTTCTGATCTGACCCTTCTCGGTCATGAAGTCCACTACACGCACTGGGTTATCTTCGCCGGGGTGTACGTTGGTAACTCGGCCGAGCCTCCATTCGCTCGGGGACAAGTTGTCTTCTTTGATAACATCGAGATCCCCCTTCTTAATATTTTGTTTTGGATGCTTCCACTTCACTCGCTTTCGAAGTTCGGATAAGTATTCCACTTTCCATCGCCTGCAGAAGGTTTTATGAAGAGCCTTGAGCTTCTGCCACCTATTGATAATGGAGGCAGGGCTCTCATTCACCTCGGGTTCTAGCGGATCCAGGAGATGACTTCCAGTCAGGAAGTGCCCAGGGGTCAAGGGTTCCAGGTCCGCGTTCTCATTTGAGGCTGGACTAAGTGGACGCGAGTTGAGGCATGCCTCAATCCGGAACAATAGGGTATGGAATACCTCATGCGTGAATTTATGAGGCGAAGCTAACTTCTTGAAATGGCTTTTGAAGCTTTTCACTCCCGCCTCCCAGAGCCCCCCCATATGTGGAGCCCCGGCCGGAATAAAATGGCATGTCATGGCTTGATGGCTATCTTTGCAAATAGTTGTGTCTCGGGCTTCCGAGATAAATGCTTTGAAGTCAGATCTCAAAGATCGTGGAGCGCCGACAAAGTTAGTACCATTGTCGGAGTAAATGTTTCTAGGACATCCTCGTCTAGCGATAAAACGCGAAAACGCTGCTAGAAAGCATGGGGTGCTAAGATCACTGGTCGCTTCCAGATGGATCGCTTTAGTCGTGAAACAAACATAGAGGCAAACGTAGCCCTTTGATAATCGACCTCTACCGCGGTAACTTTTAATGTCGAAAGGCCCGGCAAAGTCCACCCCGGTATTGGTGAACGTAGTGCTTTCGGCAGGAAGGGTCCCCATAAGTTGGGTTTGCGCTCTTTTTTTATAAATGGTGCAGACCTTACAGTTATGGATGGTGGCCCTAATCATGTTCTTAACATTCGGAATCCAATATTGGGTGCGGATGAGACGGAGCATTATTTGGTTTTCCCCATGGAGGGAGACTTGATGTATAATTTGTACAGTCAGACGCGTCAACCTACAATTGTATAGCAGTATGATTGGGTGGCGCTCGTTATAAGCGAGGTCTTGAGACGCTCCAAGACGACCACCCGCCCGAATAATATCATCTTTGTCGATGAACGGGTTGAGTGGCAATATCTCGCTCTTCCTCTCGATTACCTGTCCCTTCTTCAAGTTTAAATATTCCTCATTATAATGTTGCTTTTGATATAGTAGAATCAAGAGTTGCGTCGTGGTCTTGATCTCACCGGATGAGATTAGGCACGATTTTTCTTGAAAGGAAGCTTTTGTCTTGGGATGAGTTCTTCGAAAGAATCTCATAATATATGATAGTACCCTCAAAGCCCTCGGTAAATTCGAAAACCGGTCAAGAATCTCGATCTCTTTTTGCGTTGATATTGCGTAGGCCTGCGCTCTCTTTTCCTCCACGGATGTATTATACTCCTTTTCTTGTACTGGCCATTGGGAATCGTCTTCTTGCAGCCAAGAAGGTCCCTGCCACCACAAAGAATTGTTGACCAAGTCCGATGCTGGTAGTCCTCTGCTTCCTAAGTCTGCTGGATTCGTTTCCGAGTTGACATGAAGCCAGTCCTTGCTGTCGACTAGGTCGATGATTTTTGTAATCCTGTGTGCGACGAATGTTGACCAGGAACAGGGTGGTCTCCTTATCCATGCCAAAACGATGGAGGAGTCCGTCCATAGATATTGTTTCACTGGTCCCAGTTTGATGTTTCGGAATATTGATTCCTTCATCTCCGCTAACAGTACTGCTCCGCAAAGTTCCAAACGCGGAAGCGAGATGGTCTTCACTGGTGCTACTCTGGTTTTAGCAAGGAGTAGATTCACGAAGATATGATCATTGCTTTTGACTCGCATGTAGACAGCTGCAGCGTATGCCTTTTCCGAAGCATCGCAGAATCCATGTATCTCGACCTCATCTTCTGGTGAAAAGTTTACCCATCGTGGTATCTTTGTTTTGTCGATTTCGTGGTATTGATGTCTGAAGTTTTGCCATCGTTCCAATGTATTGGACGAAACTGGTTCATCCCAATTGGTGCCCTTTAACCAGATGTTCTGCATCAAAATTTTGGCCACAATGACCATTGGTGCAAGCCATGCTAAAGGGTCGAAGAGTCTGGCGATGGCGGATAGAATCGCTCGTTTTGTCAACTTTTCGCTTTCTTCTAGTGACCCTGCTTTAAAGTAAAACAGGTCTGAATGGGCATTCCATCTTATGCCCAATGCCTTAACGGTGCTGGTATCTTCGAATGCCAGAAAGTCCTCGGTCAGCCGATCCTATATTGGGATGTCATTGAGAATTTCCTCAGCATTCGAAGTACATTTTCGTAGTGGGAAGCCAGCGGAGAGTAAGACTTGGCGAATCTCATTCCTCGCGTTAATGGCCGATGCGAGTGTGTGTGTACCCGCTAGTACGTCATCTACGTACATGCCTTCCCTTAGTATGCTAGATGCTGTAGGTTGAGAACTCTCTACTTCATCTGCTAATTGCAAAAGGGTTCTAATCGCCAGATAAGGCGCACAATTAACTCCGAAAGTTACCGTTTTCAGCTCGTAAAGGCTTATGGGTTCTTGAGGCGATGTTCGGTAAATAATCCGTTGGAATTTGACGTGATCATCGCTCATCCAAATTTGCCTATACATCTTTCCGATGTCACTATTGAAAACGAAGCGATATAGTCTCCATCGCAGTATAAGTACTGGAAGATCTGACTGAAGTACTGGGCCTGGCAAGAGAATGTCATTTAAACCTGTACCATTTGCCGTCGGGCTTGACGCATTAAAAACGACGAGTACCTTTGTGGTGGTACTCTCCGCCTTTACTACGGCGTGATGGGGCAAAAAGTAGTTGTCCGCCGAATCGGCTGGTACAATGGCATTAACTTTTCGCATATGCCCTAATGTCTCGTATTCAGACAGGACCCTAATATATTCTTTCCCTAATTGTGGGTTCTTTGCTAGCCGTGTCTCATTTCTAAAAAATCTTCGCATTACTTGTCATCTGCGTTTGGGCTTTTATTTCTGGGCAGATTTTCCAACTCTCAGAATGCGGTCAGCTGTTTGTCCAAAGCAACTTCGCTATAAAAGGACACTATATTTCTGGTTGGATTCGGTGCTTCTATGTGCCCGGTTAATATCCAACCGAACACCGTTTCTTGGGCGAGAAGTGTACTAAGTACATTCTTTTTCAGCCCACTCAATATAATTTGCGGATATACGTATCCGCCAAGTATAATATCAACTTCCTCGTTGATGTAGAATCGCTTATCTGCCAAGACTAAGTCTGGGAAAGCCTGCATAGTCGTAGCATCGATATGGCAGGATGGCAGATTCCTAGTTAGTTTGGCTAGAATTAGCACTGATGTTGTTAAGCTGAAGCAAGGGTCCACTGGTGAATGGAGTTCAATATTGGATTCCTCCTTGACTTTAGCTGAGACGGCATTAGTGATGCCCGAAACTTGAGCATGCATCCTTTTTGCCGGTAAATTGATTCTGCGTTTGAGTCGTTCTGTCATAAACGAGCACTCTGAACCAGAATCAATCAGTGATCTTGCTGGGAAGTCTGTACTATTATGATGAATGGTTACTCGTGCTGTCCCTAGCAGCACACCTGCGCTTGAATGCACATGGCAGGATTTGACATTTCGGTTTATGGCCGAACTAGATTTTTCAGCTTCCCGTCTCTCTTGTGCCTGTTTTGAAGTTGAGGCAGCATTATCAGCATGATACTGATTAGGGCTGATGGTTGCCTGCGTCTGACGAGACTCCGTCGAGAGTGGCACTTTTTGCAGTCATAAGAACTGGTGCACTTCGACACAGTATGTCCTGGGGATAGGCAGTTCAAACAGCCCTTGGTGGATTTGACAAAATTAATTCTCTCCACCGGAGTTAATTTGAGAAAATGGGGACAGTTTCGTAATCTGTGGGCATTCGATTTGCACTTTGTGCACAGTAATTTTGTCACATTTGCTTGGTATGTACCAAGTCTTTTTGCAGGGGTTTCGTTGGCATTCCGCGTACTTTGCGGTTTTTGCACTTTCGAAGAACTCCGTATGAACCCTGACATTGTTTCGAGTGTCTGGAAGCGGTTGGACAAGAATTTGTCCATATCCTCCCACTTGGATATTTCCACTTTGTGGTCTATGCTTTGCTCCCATAGACCAAGCGTACTCTCCGGCAATTTCGTCGAACACAAATATGTTATAATTGCATCCCAGTTCGAAGTGTCAATTTTATGACTTCGCAGGGACGAAAGGCAATTATTTATTTAGCGCTGAAGGGTTTTAATCGCGCTACCACACTCACTCTCTACCTTTTTCAAGTTAAATAAAATTTGGAGTTGGGAGTTTACTAGGATACGTTTGTTTTCGTATCTCTCGCATAAATTTCTCCAGGCCGTATCAAATCCCTCATTCGTGAGCTGACATTTTTTTACAATATCTTTTGCCTCACCTTGTGTCTTATTGTTCAGATGGAACAATTTCTCCACAGGTGTTGGGCGTTTGTTTAAGTTATATATGGCCGTGAACATGTCACGAAATGTTGGGCATGACAGATAATCGCCCTTGAAAACTTCAGTATCACATGGAGGCAGGCGGATACTGTGTTCCAATTCGGGCTTTTCTTCAGATTTATTTTCTGGTTTGTTGCATGTCGCTTGGCATGTAGCCATGTCTGACATGCAGCGTGAATATACTGCATATGCTCTTTTATACTTCTGTTTAACAGAAATTATACCAGTGGCTTCTAACTTATCTGAATTAAGTAAGTCGTCATAAGCCGTTCTGGTTTTTCTCCACATTGCTTTCAAGTCCTCTTGTTGAAGCCCAAGAGTGTACTTGCTGTGGACTGAATCCTTTAATTCATTGTAGTCTGATTCGAGTTCAAAAATCGAATCAGCCAGCCTAATGAAACTTTCCATATTTTGGACTTAGAGGATCTGTAGAATCAAAACAAAACCGAAAAAATATAGCTGAAGGTACGAGGAAATGCTCAACCGTACAAGATAAATGCTGAATAGAAAAGGTAAAGGCAGTATTTTACCCAGGAAAATCAAAACAACCCACCTCAATAAAATTGCAATCAACTCAATTATTTGTATATTTTAACTCACTTATATTTATTTATAGTTAGTTTTTGTATTATATTGCAGACTTGGCGGATTTGTCTGACGAATATTTGTTTGCTACAGAAGCAAAAATTTAAACAAAATCTCTGTGACTTACTCGCCACCCACACGTATAAGGGGAATATGTATATGTGTATGTGTTGCCTCAATAAAGAAATACGCAACAAACACAGATAAAGTGCGCGGTGTATCAAACGAGCGAAAGTGAATATTAAATGAAAAAATGTGAAAACAAAAGAAAAGTGCTATAAAAATAGTGAATTTTATAAGAAAATAATAAACTAGCCTTCCATTAAAATTCTGTTCTATATATTACCGAAAAAAAAGCAATTGGAAAAAACAAAAACAAACTGAAGATCGAAAAGCTAAGTGAACTTATTGTGAAAATGAGGTTATGTTACCTCTTGCCTTGCACTGTGTCCAAAAAACCTTACCACTGGTGGGGGGATAATCCGGATAGTCACAAGGATTTTTAAGCGTTTAATTTAATTTAAAATTTAAAGAAAAGTATAGCAGTTAACTGTTCAAACAAAATCACTATTATTAAATATTCACTAAACGCACTTACGTTTGATTACACTCGCGGGAGGCAGTTGTATACAATTGTATGCAACACAAAAAAAACTAAGTGGCAAGAAATATACAACTTACGTGCTTTGATGTTTTGATCGGCCGAATTTGTTGTATATAGTTTGTGTTGTTGGTTGTCGTATGTGGCAGAGTGTATGGCAGAGTTGTTTGTTGTTTGTAATTGCGGCAGTGAGTTTAGTATTGAGTTTTTTCTACTTCCTTAAGTGGCAGCTCCTGGTTAATGTGATCCAAATGGAGTGAATATATGTTCGTTTTGTGGACTGTATAGGTAGGCTGGCTGCTTTTCTACGGGGAGAATGGACCATGAACAATTACGATAGTGGTGCTTCGCTGGAGCGGCCGTGTCTCGAAAGCACCGCGGTCGAATTGTAATTTTGATAAAAAGAAAGAAGAACGAGAATCCTCGTTATAATAAAGGCCGTATATTTGTGTAAGAGATAATTATAAACAATTGGTTACCTTTAAGAATATTTGATGAGGTCGAAAATCCTGGGGTGGCCGTGATGATGTTACTGCGTCGAGTGTCGCTGAAGAAGTAGACGGTTTTGCAATCGAGGACAACCGTTGAACCTGAAAATTATCCTCCGGTTTTAAGGGGAGGTGAACCCATACATGCACACTAGAGTGGGTTGATTTGTTGGGGAGGGAAAAAGTGAAAAATCGCCATAGCGGAAACTGTTCTAAGGGTCATTTTAAGCAACTTTGCTGAAGAAACTATGGGTCTAAAGTTGGCTTGGAACCCCCGGAAATCGCGTTGAAGTTTCATAGTTAGGTAATCAAAATTTTTGTATGCGACCTAGCACGCTGTGTGACAGTCAGCATTAACTTTTTACGGGACATACCTTAAGTTGTAGTTCTAGTCAAGCACACAAAAACTACACAGCGAGAATTTCAAATACATGTTCAACATCTGAAAATGGGGGGAAAAACCCCCTTTTTAATTGTTTGAAGGATATATCTGAAACTTTAACAGGTCGATGTCTGTACATTGCAGATATTCCAAAAAAATTGATACGGTCAATCATTATTAAGCCAATAGAATCCAAATCAACCGTTTTTAGTCTGTCTGTCTACCTGTCTAAATGTTTGTGGTCGCATCACTCGAAAACTGCTGAATGGAATTAAATGAATCTTAAAATTTAAGGTATCCCTTATTTCAATAACTCGACCGGTTTCTGAGTTATCGACTAATAAATGGACCAGGGGTGACCAAAAATGAACGCAGTTTTATTTCTCAATTCACTTTGATACTGTAGTATTAGTCGGTTTAGTTTTAATATTATACTTTTTGGGTTCACTAAATCAATACAGAGTCCTTTCCATATTTCAATTATTTTTTCTGATACGCGAGGAGTGACGTATTTATAAACGAACTTTTTGCCCTCTTTCTTCGCGCGGTTGGACAACCAAAAATAATATTTTAACACATTACGCTTGGTGGGTAAATTAATACCACTAAAGCTTTGAGGTTCACCAAAAACACTAAAATTAAAATCTTGGACATTTATGGCATTAGATGTATTTTTATTTTCCATTTTAACAAATTATGTATGAACTTAAACTGGATGGATGAGAGAAGGGTCCACTTTTTTATTTTCACTCGGTAGTTCCACTAAAACGGCACTAATCATAGCGATAATCAGAGTTTTCTCACACTTTTTCAAGTAACAAAAATTTCGCATTTGAGACAAATGTTTACGAGCAACTTAGAATTTATATGATGTATTCACGTAAGCCTACTTATCCGGCTATCTAGTAATTTATATTATTTATATAAAATGAAGTGCCAAAGTAGACCTACGGGATATCTCCGAAACAAGCTGAGATATTGAAATTTATCACATTGATTATGAAAGCACTCGTAAGCACCTTTCGTTTCATACCCATATTGTATTTACACATTTTTGGTCACCCCTGGTCCACTTATTGGTCGATAACTCAGAAACCGGTCAAGTTATTTAAATAAGGGATACCTCAAATTTTAAGTTGAACGTCTACTAATAAATGACGAAAGATTCATTTAATTCCATTCAGCAGTTTTCGAGTAATGCGACCACAAACATTTAGAAAGACAGACACACAGCCAGACGGACAAAAATTCTAAAAACGGTTGATTTGGATTCTATTGGCGTAATAATGATTGACCGTATCAATTTTTTTGGAATATCTGCAATGTACAGACATCGACCTGTTAAAGTTTCAGATATATCCTTCAAACAATTAAAAAGGGGTTTTTGCCCTTATTTCCAGATGTTGACCATGTATTTGAAATTCTCGCTGTGTAGTTTTTGTGTGCTTGACTAGAACTACAACTTAAGGTATGTCCCGTAAAAAGTTAATGCTCACTGTCACACAGCGTGATAGGTCGCATACAAAAATTTTGATTACCTAACTATGAAACTTCAACGCGATTTCCGGGGGTTCCAAGCCAACTTTAGACCTACAGTTTCTTCAGAAAAGTTGCTTAAAATGACCCCTAGAACAGTTTCCGTGATGGCGATTTTTCACTTTTTAAATCAACCCACTCTAATGCACACCCCCATGCATGTATATGTGTGCTGACAAAACACGAATATGCATGCATGCCCACACAGGTGGGTGGGTTGGTGTTAGTGATTGGAAGGGCGCTAAAGTTACATTAGGGTGGCACATTTTTTAAGACTAGGCATCTTGCCTAAACAGCTACGTTAGGCGGAATGCCTGAAAAAGCAATCGTCATCATTTCTTGAATACGAGTTTGGTGCCACATTTAACTCAAAAGTAAAACTTTCCATCTGAATTATCCGCGGTCGGTGCTAACGAGGTTATGTCACGTGAGCCGGTATGAAGGGGTATTTGGTGGAAACCTGAAAAAAGATCGAGCTTTGAAAAATATTTCGCTCAGTGCGAAAGGGAATTTCTCGGCTATCAGTTTTTTTTACTGCACGAAAATCCACACACAGTCTATACGCCTTTTCGCCGTTTTTGTCTTTCTTTATTACTATAATAAGTGCCCTATTCTAATTAAACTTTCTTCAATTAAATCAGTTTTTAATTAGTTGCTAACTTGATTGTTTATTTCTTCCTGCTAGGAGTACGGTAGGCGATAATTTTTGATGTACACTGGCGTCGTGTCGGTGAGTCTAATTTTTTGTTCATAAAAGAAGTTTTGTGTCATTTTGTCACATTGTAAACATAACTCAAGTAAATGTCTTTCTACGTATTTAGGCATTTGGTTTTTAAAAATGCTTCTAGTTCATAGATACTTTCATCTTTTTGGGCTGTTTTGTTGATTTTGTTAATGTTATATTTTAAAAGTTTTTCTGTCCGAATGTTGCAGCTATTTATGTATTTAATGCCATTTATGGCATTTATTACTTTGACGACTTGATTGTCGGAATCAAAAATACATCTTGCTGTGAAAACACCTTCAGCTATTTGTGTAAGTCTACCAACAGTGGTTCTGGTGATTTTTCTATATCGAAACTTCTAAAAACTTCGCATCTTGGCGGAATAACACAAGAGTCGCTTTCCCTACCGTGAAGGATTGGAAGTGAGTCGCATAGCTGATGTTGCATTTATTTTGTTCCGAGAAGTCCTTATACCACATATAACGTATGTTTAAAGAAAAAATTTGGATAATGTAATGTCGTTGTGAATGTTCCTAAAGTGGAGACTATGTCCGAAGTAACTCCTGTAATAGTGATTGTATCATTGTTATTGGTTAATACATTTTTATTGATGCACAAAATTTTAATTAACAAAATGTCGGCTTGTGTATCGAATCAAAACGTTCGCTTCTGAGGGATATGAGCGTTTAAAGTTCGGACTTTTGCGTTGTTACTCCTAGGAGTGGAAGGTCGTTATTAACGCTGTTGTTGTTGCCCTGATAACGGTTTCCGTTTACTAAACGAAAATTTTGGCGCTGATTGCCTCGATTAAAATTGTTAAAATTGTTGAAATTCAGTCTATCCTGTCTGTAGCTGTTAAAGTTTCGACTTTGATTGAAATATACGACCCCGATTGCCACCTTGGAAATTACTAAAATTGCTATTGCCACGAGACCTAAAAACTAAAACTTGGCGCTCTTTAACTTCGTTGGATTGTTCAACTATCAACTTGGCCACGACGTCTTTGGAATCAGCAAAGGAATTAGAAGCTAGAACAGACTTCACTTTGCATTCAACCGGCAAACGTTTACAGTTTGTTCAACCGCCGTTTCGTGCGCTTTCGAATGGGTTATGCCCTTGATTATTAATCAACTTTCTAAGGAGTCAGCCAATTCTTCAATTCGTCTAGCAAAGTAAGTGTAAATATTCTCGTTGGCTTGTAAAGCCGCAACTTTGCCAGCTACGATTTTCGAGTTGTCTGGTTTTATATGGCTAGGAAATCCTATATTTATGTCATTAACGGAACATATTTGGGCAGGTATTGCTTCTCGGGCTTTACCCTCGAGCTTTGGAATCAGCAAAGAAGATGAAAGTATCGTTTAGACTCTTGTCGCTTAAGATTTCAATTTAATCCAATTTTTCATTAAAGGATTCTAAAACTAATGGGTCTCCGTTATAGTTCTCTCGAATAATTGACGCAGAGAGGCTAGAAAAACTTTTCTTTTGATTTAACGTGGCCATTTCAAAAAGTTGTTTCAGACCGAAAAATAATTGGGTGACCTGGGTGCTGGCGGGGTTTCACAAACAGGGAACGAACCTTTCAACATTGGCAAAACTATATTTCCTTTTTTTATCACAAATCCCTGACGTTTAAGACTTGTCGTTAGAAAATTCTTCATCTGATTTCTCTTCACAAATAATGGCTAATGTTGCTTTTGGTACTTTGATTTGATAATTTAATAAAGAAAAGCGTTTAATTAATTGGCCCGTGCAACGTGATAACTTTACTTGTGCTTCTTTAAGGTTACACTCTAAACTAAGAGCAGATATATGAAGTAAAATATCGTTGTACGATTCAATAACTGGTCGATTTTGCTTTAAGTTCAGTTTGAAAATCTGTCATAACCCGCTAGCTTTAAAACACCCTTGTCAGAAATGACCTATTGAAACACACCATATTGAGTTACACTAAAAAAAGTATTCACAATTCTCTCAAAAATATTTACAATTGATGTCTGAAAAGTCAATAAAATTTATACAATTTAATCAAACTTTCGAAAAAAAAATACTGCTCGAAAAAACTCACTTACTGAATTTACTGGAATCACCTGTAAAGTTTGTGGTATTCACATGCAACCCGAAACAAGTATAATATCTTTTGTATAGTAATGTAATTATGTTTAGTGTTTAATTTTTTTTTGCAGTAATACATTTTAGTAATTTTAGTTTTAACATTGGTCTTACGAAAATAAGATTTTAATAATAGATTTTAGCAAATGTAATTTTGATAGTAGTTTCAAGCAAAAATAATTAACACTACCTGTAATCAAATGTAGTTCAAAAGTAATTTTAAGTAAAATTAATTAACATTAGTTTTAAGTAACTTTAGCAACTTTAAGTAAATTATATATATGCATTTATCGAATTACATTAATATTCAAATTGATTTGTGTATACATTTACTTCATTGAGTAGAAGTTAGTATATGTATGTATTTAATTAAGTAGTAATCAAAATAAGTAGTCTAGGCCATTACGGACTAGTGTGCTGCTGCTGCTGATGCTCCCGCGCAGCACCGATATACTCGTATGCCTTACTTAATCAAAATAAGTAGTCTAGGCCATTACGGACTAGTGTTGGTCAACAATTTACACCGCCTCTGCACTTAATGCTCCTGCTGCTGCTGCTGATGCTCCCGCGCAGCACCGATATACTCGTATGCCTTACTTACTGTGCCTACCGTTGCTATGGCATTTAACTGTTAATGTTAAAGTGGCGTGGCGTGGTTATAGCTGTTTGCGGGTTTCGTTATTTCGACCCGCTATACGGCTTATGCCCCAACTGTACCCATTTTTCCTGAATTTAAAGATGAGAATTTGAAAATTTTGATTTACTTGTAATAAAGTAGTTTTCAATTTTATTTCATTGTTTTTGCTTTTTTAACCACGCACACGCACATTTTAACTTGACCTCGTTGGGCCTCTTGTACATTTTATGTGTAAGTACCTGGTGGGTGCTCCAAAATTTGCATATGCCGCTGGCCAGAGTGGGACGGTCACCATGTTATGTAATTATGTTTTGTATACCACCAATAATACGCACTTTAATTTGGGTAAGTACGAGTATATATATTTTAATATATAAAAATCTTCTGTGCGTCCGTCCGTTGTTGCTAAACTCCTTCTAAACGCCTAGACCGATATTGATGAAATTTTTTTTTTTACTCAATTGGGCTGGAGGATAGTTTAGATTCACAATCCGAAACACTGCATGATGTGGGAGCGGCACCTCCCATACAAACCAGATTTTCCGATCCGTATATCTTTGGAAGTATTTATTGTACAGGGTGGCTGATGAAAGCCGTTACCAAAAAAAAATTAAATAACTTTTTTTCTATTTAATGAATCTGGTTAATTTTTTTTTTATTTTGCAGATTGACTTTTACATTTAACAAAAATGGATAACTGGGACACTGAAACAAGAATTTGGATTGTCCGCCGCTAGCACGCACTGGAGTCCGTAGTTTCGGTTCAAAGAGGGTATAGGCGCACGATTGGCGGCAATCCTCCGAGCAGATGGACCATAATAAGACTTGTAAACAATTTTGCCGAGCATGGGACAGTCAACAGAAGACCTTACCATCGAAACCCTTCAGTTCGAACGGAGGAAACAATCGCTGCTGTAGCTGCTGCCATACAAAACAATCCACGTGTTTCGACAAGAAGCTTATCTGCTCAAATGGGTGTAAGCAGACAGTCATTACAGTCAATTATGCACAAAGATTTGGACTTATTCCCATATAAAATTCAAATGGCCAACAAACTGAACGCTGCAGACTTGCCGATTCGCTTGGAATTTTGCCAGAAGATGCTTCAAATGGTGGAAGAGGATGGAAACATGTTGAACTGTCTTTTCATGTCTGACGAGGCCTATTTCGATTTAAACGGCAACATACACAAACAAAATTGTCGAATATGGAGTGCTTCCAACCCACAGATACTCCATGAGACGGAATTGCATCCACTTCGTGTCACAGTGTGGTGTGCAGTTTCATCACGCTGCATTGTCGGGCCCTACTTCTTCGAAGAAAACGGTCACACCGTTACGGTTACTGGAGACCGTTACTTGAGCATGTTGAGAGAGTTTTTCTATCCAGAATTACGCCGAATGAGAATTTCTTTCAACTCTGTGTGGTTTCAGCAAGATGGTGCAGCTCCTCATATAGCCCAACCTGTTATGACAGAATTGCGACGAAAATCTCCCAATAAGCTGATATCCAGAAACTCCACATTCCGTTGGCCACCCAGGTCGCCTGACCTTATTGCACCTGACTTTTTCTTGTGGGGTTATTGCAAACGGGAAGTCTTCAAAGCAAAACCTACAAATTTGAATGAACTAAGGCAATCCATTCGAGAAACAATTGCGGCTATTCCTGTCTCAACTCTCCAAGCAGTAATGAACAACTTTTTGGTAAGATGCCGCACATGCATCGACGAGCAGGGGGGGCATTTAAATTCCATTATTTTTAAAACTAATTAAGCTATATTTAATAAAATTTAATGAGCTTTAACATGATTAAAAGAAAAATGAATTCCATACACTGAAAAAAAATTATTTGAGTTTCTTAATGTAGCAAAATTTATCAGCCACCCGTTAGAATATTGAAAGTTGATAAGGAGCTTAAGGAGATAAATCTCTAACACCTTGAGAAAAAAGGGGAGGTAGGGAGGAGTGGGCGCTTCACCTCCCAAACAAATAAGATTTTCCGTACTGCATATCTCTGAAAGTATCTATGGTAGAATATAAAAAATTGGTAAGGAGCTGAAGGAGTTCAATCAAGAGAGAAGTGAGCGTGGCACCTCTCATACAAATGCAAATTTTCATACTTCATATCTCCGGAAGTATTTATAGTAGGATATTGAAATTGGTAAGGAGTTAAATGAGACCAATCAGTAAAAGCTCAAGAAAAAAGGGTGAAAGGGAGAAGTGGACGTGCCACCTCACAAACAAATGAAAATTTTTATACAGCGTATCTCCGGAAGTATTTATGCTAGGATACTGAAAATTGCTGAGGAGTTAAATGATACCAATCTCTAACACCTTGAGAAAAAGAAGTAAGGGAGTAGTGGGCGTGGCACCTCTAATAGAAATGACATTTTCGCTACTGCACATCTCTGAAAGTATCTATGGTATAAGATTAAAATTTGGTGAGGCGATAAAGGAGACCAATCTCTTAAACCTCGAGAAAACGGGGACGAACAGTTGTATAGGCTAGACATAACATATCAAGAAAAAATGGGAGGAAGGGAGAAGTGGGCATAGCACCTCCCTCAGCCAATCTCTACCACCTCAAGAAAAAAGGTCAACGGGGGCAAAAGGAGGTGTGAAGCCTTTTGATATAATCTAAATTAATATTACTCAGCAATTATTCCTACGAGCTTCGTAATATTTGCTATAGATATCTTTTATATAAAAGAAAATATATAAATAGGGTAGCGAAAGGGATAAGGGTATTGATAGTGATAAAGATAAGGATAAGGGTAAGGATAAGGATAGGGATAGGGATAGGGATAGCCTATATTACTAGATCCATTCAGGAAAATTTCTGGCAGGACAAAGCCTTCCGTGCCCTATAGTATTTAATATAAATCGTTATATTATAGTTTTGAATCGCACTTGAGAAATTTTAGTATAAACTTTATCTATTTGGTGCGAGCACGCGTTGCAGATCCAAAATCAGAAATATGAATAACCAAATAATGGCGGTCCTATTCGTTCGCCGAAGTGAGCCGCTTAGCATCCGCTGTCATTCGAGCTGGCAGCACGTAACGGCATAAACGGATCGAGATAGATATTGGCTTATGTATATCAAAATGTTCAGGACGAAAAGAGAAATTTATTAAGCCATGTCCGTCCGTTTCGTATGCGAGTTCTCCGAGCGCTATTTAAAATGGGCTAAATCGGATGATAGCCACGCCCACTTTTTATATATCGAATATTTTCGAAAACATGAAAAGGGTAATTACTCAGTACATAATACACCTATAAGGATAAAAGTTGGTGTATACTCGTACATTAAGACTAAGGCATTAAATAAAATTTTTAATAAATTATTGAAATTGGGCGTGGCACCGCCCACTTTTGATTAAGTCAAATTTAGAAATGTTATTAGTCATAAATCAAACAGCATTCAAGATATCGAAACGAAATTCAGCACGCAGGTTTCCAGATCTGGAAGAAATGTTCGGTGAAAAAATGGGCGAAATCGGTTAAGGTCCACGCCCACTTCTATATGAGAGAATTTGAAGAGGATCGTAGATATACTAAATAGGCAATACCTTTGCGAAAAATAGCTTTACATCATTTATTTTCACTAAAATGTTCGAAAACGGGCGTGGCCCAGCCCCTTTTATAGTGGATTATTCCACAAAACTTTTTATGCCATGACTCGGTCAAAAATTGATTTCTCGAAACGAAATTTGGTGATAATATTCAATATATAAAGATAACTGTTTGTTGTAAAACTGGGCAAAATCTCTTCATGTCTACGCCCAGTTTTTTAACATAGTTTTGAAAAAATTTGTTGAAAAATTTGAAAAGCGATATTCTACAACCAAGCAAGTTCTATCAATCAGATTTTGCACACATAACAAGCCTTTTAAGGAATACTCGACTGCAAAAAAATGTTGTCAATTTTGAGGAAGTAGGCGTGGCGCCGCCCACTTGTCTGCTATTTTCAAAGGCAATCGCTTATGATCCAATCTGGATATTTCAGTGAAAATTGATCAGCTGCTTCCGAGTACTATGTATTATACTCCTGCCAAAAATTAGCCAGATCGGAAAACACACAAGCAAAATATTCGGGCACGTATTAATAGCCCATTGCAATAGCGAAGTTATATATCTTATTTGATTTTCTTATCTTTCATAAACATTAAATGTATGTAGGTATGTGAAGAGGAAGACAAAAGTTCACTAAATTGATCAGCACAATGAGCGGAGTCGATTGAGCCATGCCTGTCTCTCCGTCCGTCTGTCTGTCTGTCCGTCCGTCTATTTGAACGCAAACTAGTCTCTCAGTTTTACAAAAGAATGCTGAAATTCGCTGTTTGCTTTCGTCATTTTATAACATACTAGCAAACCCGGTAGGCGTTGTTTTGACGTTTTGATACATAGAATACATCTATATATAAAATGTCATTCACTTGAACCACATAACCTCCTAGCTATACCGAAGTGCAGCTTAAAATAACCTAGGGGTTTTTTCAAAAGCTATATACAGACTGTGTCCTGCCCAGCGAACTCCTGAACCTATCGTGAAAGTTCAAGAGCAACACAAAACACAAAATATGTGGGCGTGGCACAGCCCACTTTTCCAAATTATGTAGATATTAACTAAGTGAAACATATATCCAAATTTCATTAATTTACACCAACAAAGTTCGGAGTTATGACGAATTGAAACTTTATATAGCCTGGTGGCGTGGCTCCGCCCACTTTTCCAAAACTATATACTGTCTATGCTGTACCCAGTGAACCCAAGTATATATTGTGAAAATTTCATAAAGATCGGTTGAGTTCTTTGGCGCCTATAAAAGACACACATCTTTTATATCTATTTTTGTTACGCACACGAGGTATATTACTTCATTCGGCATAGCCGAATCTAGATATATCAATATAGTTCGTAACGTCGCGGTCACGAGTGGACGTGTTTTTCTCTGTGCTGTGGGGTGCTTTGAGAACACAAACATTTGTAACGAATAATAAACAAATTTTTAAATAAATAAAATTTTGCTCAAAGTTAATTTGCCTATCTAACGACTTTAATCTAAATCATAAATTGTGCTAATTGTAATGAAAGAGTTGATCGCCACGATTCAACAAAAGTTGAGTGCTTCACATGTAAATTCTTTTTCCACGGCTCTTGCGAAAAAATAACGTTAGCCGAAATTGACTACATGAAAGCAAATAATAAAAATTATTGCTGCAGCAAGTGCACATCTGCCCGTAGAAGCTCAATCCATCGAGATAATTTTTCACCTCTTCAATCAACGCAGCAACAAATTCCATTAGCATCGTAGCAGAAACCTAAAGTAAAGACAGCAGTCACAACCGGGTTGCCTAAAAAATTACAACAACAGCAACACAGCATAGACAATACTAGTAAAAGCAATGACAATAGGGCTGAACACATTGAATACGGTGGCTACGAACCACAGCTACAATAAAACAAATTTATGCGACCACTGTAGTCAAGCATTGGCTACTTGATTACAATGAAAGCAGCAGCGACAGGTGTGAATTATCTTAAAAAGTAGCAAAGAATTATAGAAAAAGTACAAATTGTGTGAAAGATACATATACCTCAATAAATGAAACTTATATTACAAGTTATTCACTCTTCCTTTCGTTTTTATTGACCAAAAGAAAACAACGCCACGATCTGTCGCTTGTAAAAATAGAAATAGATTTAATCTGGCGACAGCGGCATTCGTGGTTTGTAGCCATGTAGCTATGACGCGCTTAAAATAATGCTTTACATAAGAACGTGTGTACAAATAATATGACAGATGGCGCTTTGCAGTCGCCGTCTTGAATGTGATCGGGCCTAATACAGTAAACGAGGAGAATGTAGAAAATATTACACTACAAACGTTATATGTAGTTACAAAGAGATTTTGTGCATCAAAGCTCTTAGTATTGATTTTCTCAAAACAATCGACGGTCTAAGAGAAGAAAATAAAGTTTTGAAAGAGAAGGTTACTAGACTGGAAAGTCAGATGAATTGGAGCGCGCAAAAACAACTAGAGAACGATGTAGAAATAGTTGGAATACCCAACGTAGAGCCCGATAATATAAACTCTTGTTTAGAAAAACTATTCACTGATTCATTGGGTGTTAATGTGCCAGCTGATCAAATTGAGAGAAGCTACATAAAAACAACCAAACGTAGCGGCTCCTCTTCAGCCCCACGCACCGCTGTTTGTGTACGTTTTGTTTCGCGTGAGGTTAAACAAAAAGTTATGCGAGCGAAATCGTTGCGAAGAAGAAATTAACTTCTCAGATTTTTTCTGGAGCTAACAGAATGCCGAAAATTTAAGATAAAAAAAGAAAAGGAATATAAATTTCTGTGGGTAAGGAACTGTAGAATAATGTTGAGGAAGGCTGAATATGCGGATGTTGTTGTTGTGAGATCTTTTGATGATTTGCCTGGGTTACCAGACTGGTCTTTTTTGTCTTTTCTTTTGTTTAAAACAGCTAAATCATTTAAATTATGAACCAATTTTTCCCTATTGATCTCAATAACGACAACATACTCAGTGTTAGCCCTATCCATAAAACAAATTTTCTATGTTCAGGTAAATATTGTCTTTATGTATTACATCAAAATATTCGTCGTCTACGGCAAAACTTTGATTTACTTGTGTGTAACTTAGAAGCATTTCCATCTCTTCCGGAAGTCATATTTGTGTCGGAAATATGGATTTACTGCCATGAGTGTGAATTTTATGGTATTCCGGGTTATAATTTCTTTGCTAATAGCAATGATGAATATTCTGCAGGTGGTGTGGGAGTTTTTGTCCGTAACACATTTGAATGCGAAATAATACCTTATAATCTGTCGAGCGCTGATGTTTTAAAAGTCGTATTGAATGCAAATAATAAGAATGTTACTTTAATCTGCGTATACAGACGACATGCTTTATCTAGTCTTTACTTTCTGAAGGAATTATCGAACTTTTTAAGTCATGAGAGATCGAGTAATATTGTCTTATTAGGGGATTTTAATGTAGATCTACAATCTAGTTCCTTTTCTGAAAGATATGTAGCCATTATGGCAAGTTATGGTTTTGGTTCGTGCGTTAATGAGCCAACAAGAATTTGCTCCGGGACGTGCTTAAATCATGTCTTCTGCAGATTCAGTGGCACTTATAATTGCACAGGAGTAAACCTAGACCTCCAAATCTTTCTCTTTAGGGCGCGATATACAACAGGTATATCATCATAAACCTCCTAAGAGATTTTTGCGCCAAGCTTCTCTTCCAATTTGTGGTGTGCCGATTTGAATTTTCCCTACAAATTGGTGGGACCTACAGTTTTTTGCCGACTCCGAACGGCATCTACAAAGGAGACGAATTTTTGCTGAGAAGCCTGTCATGGCAGAAATACACTCGGAGAGTTTACCAAACCACTGCCGAGGGGCGACCCCGTTTTGAAAAACTTTTTTCAAATCACTTTTGATGTTACCTGTACCAGGGCTCGAACCATGGACCTTCGGTGTGGTAGGCCGGCAACACTACCTCCACACCACGGCGACCTCCAAATCACCGATCATAATATGACAGGTATCATAGTAGGGAGTTTCTACAACGACATTATAAAACCGAGAAACAAGGATAAGTTAAACAAAATCAGTTATTCGCTATTTAATGAAATGTTGCGCCATGAAGATTGGGCTGGGGTCTACGCTGAAGAAGATGTATCAAAATCGTACGCTCTATTTATTGATATTTTGCACTCACATATACTGTCTGCAAGTTACACATTTACTCCAAGAAAACATAAAACAAAACATAAACCCTGGATAACCTTTAATCTGTTAAGAAAAATTAATTTAAAAAATAAACTTGGTGGTAAATGCCGTAAACACCCAACCAACCATATACTTCGTTCTCGTTACAATAAGCTGTGTAAGGAGCTAAGTAAAGAAATATCTGCTCAGCAAGATAACTATTTTCGTGGCAGATTCGTTGACTGCAAGGGTAACTCAAAAAAAGAATGCGAAGTCATCAATAGTGTTGTCAACAGAAAACAGCGTAGTGATGACCAGGTTATCGCTTTGACTGAAAATGGTAATACCATCTCCGACCCATCCGTTGTTTCTGGCATTTTTAATGATTTTTTTGTATCGGTGGGCCAAGCTTACTCTACACCGTGCAAGTGTATCTTGTCTGGCAACGATATAAGTAGTTCCAGTGTCAGCTTTGTGTTTGAACCTTTCACAGGCTTGGAGATTCTTACAATTATTAAAAACCTCAATAACTCGAAGAATACAGCTCTAAGCCTTGTTGACATTTTAAAACATACTTTTAATAACAGTATCTACTCAGGAACTTTCCCTAATCTACTGAAATGTGCGATAATTATCCCTTTTTTCAAAAAAGGAAATAAAAAAGATAAAAATAATTACTTAATTTCGCTACTGCCATCTATTTCTAAAGTTTTCGAGAAAGCACTGACAATCCGTATTTTATGTTTCCTCGAAAAAAGAAGTTTTTTCAGCCCAAAACAATTCGGTTTCAGGTCGGGCCGCTCAACTGAGGATGCTCTTCTGGAATTTTGTTCATTTATTTACAAAGAGCTGGACAATAAAAAACACTGCGCGAGTCTCTTCGTTGACATTAAAAAAGTTTTTGATACCGTGGACCATGAATTTTTACTACACAACCTATACTGCGCCGGCTTCCGGGGATTTGTACACGAGTGGTTCAAATCATACTTGTCAAGTCGAGTGCAAAAAGTCAAAGTTAACGACAATCTCAGCAGCAGTAATTCAGTAAAGATTGGGGTTCCACAAGGTTCTGTTCTGGGTCCAATCCCGTTTTTAGTGTACAGTAATTCTTTTTTTGATTTGCTTTTCAAAGGAAATATCACTGCATTTGCTGATGACCTTGCGATAGCTTATGGGTGTAGCAATGCTGCTGATTTTTTGATAGCCAATATAAATAATGATGCATTTCTTTTCAGAACTTGGTTTGCTAAGCACAAGCTTCTAATCAGCAGTAAAACTAAACTAATGTTCTTTAGCTTGACTTCGAGGCAATCTCCAGATTTCATTATGTCTTTTCATTCTTCAGGTTGTGAGCGTTTTACCCTACACAAGCACTTATGCCCGGATTTTAAGACCAAAACGTACAATTCGCTTGCATCGTGCTGTGTCAATTGTTTCGTAATTGATGTAGTACAGGAATTCCAGTATCTAGGCCTCACACTCGATAGCAATACGAACTAGTTGAGACACATTTGAAACAACCTCTGCAATATTCTTTACGCTGCTTTTATCACCTTGGAAATTTCTGCTCAAAACGTACATTGAAAACAGTCTACTATGCATTATTTCACTCAAAATTGTCGTATGGCATAATCTGTTGGGGAGGTGCGAGTCTACACAATATCCAACCTTTATTAACTTTGCAAAAGTATGCTATACGTAAAATATGCAAGGTGAATAGGACACGTCCCTCTAGAGAGCTCTTTAGAAGTTTACAAATTCTTCCAGTGAGAGACTTACATTACTTTAAAGTTTTGAACATTTTTTTTATCAGGTGTGGTTACCTGGAAAGCATGTCGTCAGAAATCTACAGTCTAAGGATAAACTTAGGCAACGCTGTCATAATGCTTTCTTGGAGAACCTCACACTATAGCAGACTTTATACAATATTATCTCGCAAACTATTCAATGCGCTGCCTGTAGGTATTCGTGCCTTAAGGAATCTTCATCAGTTTGTAAAACAAGTGAAATCCTTCTTTTTAAATTTATCGTTTAGTGAAATCGAAGTTTTGCTACGGACCGGTGCCTAAAAAAGAAATTTTTTTTTCTTTTTTTTGTATGCTCTAAGTATTAGGTAATTCTATTCAATTCTTCTTTTTTACTTCTCCTAATATCTTGAGAATATCGCACGCAAATATTTATTTAGCCAACGTACCTGTTTATTTAATTGCGTTTATAAAATTTAAAAGTTCTGTTTATTATCTTTTATACTTCAAATCTAGAATAAGATTTTTGGCATTGATTGTAACTTAAAAAAGCCACCCCACAATATTAAATTTCTAGCAATTGGCATTCGTCGCTATGTTAAGCTTAACATATAGAATGCCATATCTTTTCTTATATCTAATTTTACTTTATATCTGGTATTGTATTGTGATTGTATTTGAAATTGTGGCAACTTTGTAGATATAAGAAAAATGATTAATAAATGAATGAATGAATGAATATATTAATAGGCTAACATGTTTTCCGTACAATCAATTGCCAGAGTGTATCTCATTTAAACATGCATATTTCCAATTAACATGTATTGTGATGTCTTCGTATGGCTCAGAAGCAGTGCATAGGCATATCATATATATTATTTCTGTAAGGTCTTTTTGTGTTATTTCCTAATTTTCTACTCTCATTTGGCACCAATATTAATAAATAAGGTATCGTTTAAAGGTGGGGGTTAGCTCTACATGCGAAACCATGTTTTAATTAGCGGAGTGCTTTTGTTTAAGCTTATTTTATAAAAATATATTCTTTAAAATAAACGATTGTGAATGCACAAAAAAATCAATTTGTACTGCAACGCTATTGTGACTGTGACATTCATATGCCTCGCGACATCTACAGTTGAATAGTAAGACTGAACAGCGCTAGAATAATTAAAGGCGAGCGCGCCATCTACACTTGAACATTGCTAAAATAAGTGAATAAGACTGCGTTCACACTGGGTCATAAACTCGAGTTAAAGGGACATTTTTTGAGTTAATTCATATTGATGTTGGCAATCAACTCAAGTTTATGGCTCAATGTGAATGTAATATAAGTGGTGGAATTTCAAATAGCTGTTTGCGCATATTTGTATAATTTTTTGGGTAATTCTATACGACAGCACGTAACTGCTAATATAGGTCCAAAAATATCGGGAAAGGTATCAAACGACGGGTTTTAACCTTCGGATCAATAATCCGACAGCGGAAATTCGATATTTTATGTCTGTTCAGAGATATTTGCAATTAAAGTTGAAATTTTTCTGTCATTTTCATGTGGTTGTTGTAATCACATATTAGGGTGTACCGAAAAGTGCAGAAATGTGTTCTGTGCAGAAATATTGTGAACCGCGTAGCCGGTGTTGGACCGGCTAAGGTTATTTTTTTGAAGCCTGCGCAGAAAGGTGTTGTGCACATAAATACCTTGGATCAAGTCCCCTATTTGGGATCGGACCTAGGCAATTTTTGGGTTTTTTACTAATAACTTTTCACTGAAACAAATTATTTAATTTCCGCTTTCGGATTATTGATACAGAGATCAAAACGCGTCGTTTGATACCTTTCCCGAGATTTTTGGACCTATATTAGCAGTTACGTGCTGTCGTATAGAATTACCATTTTTTGTGGTCTCACAAGTGTAGCTGAAAATCTTTTTTTATAATTTGAGAAAAAGGTTTGAAAAATCCTGGACCTGGACTAACAAAAGGTTTCAAACCATTTTGGTTTTTTTTTTTTTGCGCAAGGAGCGCACGGGTTCAGCTAGTAATATATAATACCTGGGTGACCGAGCCTTGCTCGGTGGCAACCCTAGGTGGCAATCCTACTTAAAAATAATCTGGTTGGTATACGGCCTCAAATATCTTCCGTTTGATACCCATATTGCCATATATTGCTTAATATTAGAAAAAAAAAATCGAAAAGGTGGCAACCTTATAAGCTTCTTTTAGTGGACACATCCAAGTAGAAACTCTTAGAAGGAAGCATACTATCCATCTACCAAATTTCATCGAATTCCGTTTAGCCGTTCCCGAGATAGTGGTCGATATCTGAAGGAATAAATACACTGCAGTCAGGTGGCAACCCTACTCGAAAATAGTTTGGTTGGTATACGGCCTAGAATACCTTTCATCCTATACCCATATTGCCATATATTGCTTAATATTTAAAAAAAATTGATATAGGTGGCAACCCTGTGAACCACCCCAAGTGGCAACACCAAAGTAGAAAATCTTAAAACAAAGCATACTACCCATATACCAAATTTTATCCAAATCGGTTAAGTCGTTCCTGAGATAGTTGTGGATATACAAACAAAAAAAACCAACAACCAAACAAAAAAAGTTTTCTGCAAAAAGCCATAGCTGTTAACTACAGTATCTGACTGTGTCATTGCACATGCAGCAGTGGCGCAGCTAATAAGCGTCTCGGTTAGGACGCGTACGTTCCAAGGTTCGAGGCTGGTTCCGGAAAACTTTTTTTGATATATGAAATGTATGAAAAGTTCTTATGTTGATTTTTTTTTAAACTTATTATATTCTTATCCCAATATTTTTCTGTTCATGACCCTTATCTTAGAGTGAAAACCCCTAACAAAAGAACACCAGAAAATAATTATATGCAGCTCATATGCACTATATACATCAAAGCAAAAAAGCAAATTCTGTCGGACCGAGAAACTTTAAAGTAATCTCGAAATATATCGGAGCTTATCATATATAATACAAAAGGAGAAAACACAGTTTGTAGCTACTTCAAATTTATCTTTAAAAAGGGTTAGACATTTCATTTTTTTTTGTTTGTAATAGATTTTCTTCTTATGTTGACTTTAGAATTTATTAAGAGTTTAAAGCAATATTTTCTTAAAACAAATTTTATGCAAAAAAACCCAGAAAATTACTAAAATTTACCATAACAAAATATGTAAGGTAAATACTTACAAAGTTTAATGGTTTTTTTAAGGAGTTTGCTTTTTTACTGCCTTTATATTTGGATGGATATAGGACTTATGGTATACCTATATGATAAATAATAAGTTGAGGTCATATATGTATCACAAAATTTTATTGAACTGCTATAACAGTCAGTATGAAATGGCTAAATATGTCTTAATTAGGGTTTAGGAAAAAAGCAGAAAACCATTATATTCTGAAGTTGCAATTTTCCCCCGCCAAAAAAACCAGATCTAAAGGCACAGCACTGTGTGCATATAAAAAAACGATAAGGAAACCGGCATCATGCTCATATTGAGAAATTGAGGGACTTTAAAATAAACGCTATATTCATTTTAAAAAAAAAAATTTATATTTGAACACGTTCCTAACGGTAAAATATTTGTACTCTCTCATTGAGCACATTGAGTGGCGTCGGTTCGGTCAACTCATATTTCATTTGCTCTATATTTTCTTTCTCTTACTCATTGAGCAAATTGAGTTGAAGGATACTGCAGCTTCGTCGCGTCTGTCTAATTTGATTAAGAGCTGCCCTCTTTATGCTGATCTGTACCAAAATCTTAAAATAAAAATTCCAATTTGTTTCAACATATCTCGGGGGTTCTATTACAAGCAAGCAATAATTCAAAATTAAAATTTTTAGAGAAAACACAATAAAAGTCTTACTTTTTTATAGAACTCTATTATAAAAATGATGTTCAAGAGCATGGTTGGCCCCTGTGTATATAACTCAATTTTTTTTTTAAATACGCAATAAACTTTCTTTGTTGTAAAATCCCAAAGTAAAAATTAGACTTAAAGGATTTCAAGGCAACTTTTTTCGTCCGGTTCTTAGATACATCCTTAAATATTTTTTTTCAACATATCTCGAACGTGTTATTACAAACAATATTAGTTTAAAATTTTAGTTTTTAGAGAAAATGCAATGAAAGTTTTCATCCATAGTCGCTGCTGTTCATATAATTCCAAATTAAAATAAATTTCAAAAACGCCATCAAACTTTTATTTTGGTTGTAAAATTCTGTAATGAAAATGAGATTCAAAGGCGTCATGGCCACTTCTTTCAGCTGGTTATTTAGATATAATTTAAATATTGATTTTTAACATATCTCGAACGTTTTATTCCAAACAATGGTTCAAAATTAAAATTGATGATATGAAGTGAATTGAAGAGATAAAGTGCCTGTTATACATAGAGTTAAGGTAAAAAGCCAAAAAACCATCATATGCTGACTTTGTAATAATCCGCCGCTAAATGGTTTCCAAAAAGGCAGATCTAAAGGGACAGCACTGCCTGCATATAAAAAAATGCAAAGAGGAAACCGGCGTCATGCTCATATTGAGAAACTTCAAAATAAATGCTAAATTCATTTAAAACAAAAAAGGACGTGTGGGGCTCGGGGACTGCCGCGGTAAAGCTCGTGCATATTATCAACTTATGCGATTATAATATTTATGCAACATTTTGTGTTTGTTTTTCTTTGATATTAATTAAAGTTTTGTCTTTGATATTAATTCATGTTACACTTTTTAAGCGTGGTGACCGATAAGAAAGCAAATTTTTTACTTTTATTGAATAAATGAGAAGTTAATATTGGTTAAACAATTTTTATTATTATCTTACAAGATATGTACATACATAGGTTATTCAGGAATATTTATAATTGAAATTATAGGTTTATGGTAACTGAAATAGGAAACATACGTTTGGGACTTGATATCCTCTAAATATCTTGAAAATACCGCGTCAATGCTGGTGCCATATTTTGTTGTGGATTCTTTTGGATCATTATTTATTTTCAAATTGAATTTTTCAAAAAGAAAACTTGTCAACCGCTCTGTCCGCGAAGTTGATGTTGAAATCGCCGGCCAAGATAAGTGGAAATTTATTACCATTTGTACCAAGTATTTTTGCCCCTTCTTCAGAGTACTCCAGTAAAGTGCGATGAATAAAATGCTCTACCTCGTCCAATTTTGGATTCGGAGAAATGTAAATTGCTACCATGACAATGTGTAGACCATTTCTAAGTTTGCATAAGCACGCACAAATATCTCCAACAAATGAGCACCTAACATTAACATCGCTAACGTGCCCAATATTTATTTCAATATTCGGAGTAATAATATTAGTAACATTATTGTTATTTTGGTAAATAGCTACACCACCCTTTGGAGCAGTATCTCGTTTGAATTGAACAATACATTTGAAATTAGGTATTTCAATCGGATTATCACGCGTCATGCAAGTTTCGGTACGAAGTAAGACATTTGTTTGTCTCGTAACTGAATCTTGTGAATCGTATTTGTGACTATTTAGACTTTGGCAATTGAAAGTCATTATTGAAATGCCATTTCTATTACTAATGAAATCTAAGACGCTTTGAGCTATCGTCTGAACATTATTTAAAGACAATCTTTTGAATGCTTGCAACAGAGATGCAGTCGATGCAGCTTGCTTTCGATTATGATAAAACTTAAATGCGGCATTATCGTTTTTGGTCGTGATATACAATTTTTCAATATTTGTCACCGGAGAGAGCGCAACATAAAGGAGTTCCTGAGAATGTGCTTTACTATACTCATATACTATTTCGTCAAAAGTTCCACCTTGCGACTTATGTATAGTTAGAGCAAGAGCTGAAGCTAATGGAAAATGTTTGCGTTTGGCTACACATTTTCTATCCGATGTTAATGAAATATTTGCTGTTCGTAATTCAATGGGAACAGCGAGATTGCCGACTCTATTTTGCACTGCTAGAGCGGCTGCCCTTTGCCTTTTTTTTCTACCCACTTTATCTGAACCACAAAATTCCAGCCAAACTCTAACCAATAAGTTACTTTCATCAAATTCGAGATGTACCAATTTCCCAACAGCACCATTACACAAACCATCAGTAACGTCGATGTTGGTTGTAATAACATAATGCTTTCCAACAACAAAAGTAATGTGATAAGGCAGCCCTCCAGTGTCAATAACAGATGTTTTATGTAATTTAAGTCTAAAATTTGCTTCTTGCTCAGTACTTTTAGCGCCTATAATGACGTCTACGGACGTTGAAAGAACTTTGATTTCACATTGGCTCAAAATCAAATTGTTATAGGCGGCAACATCTTCATTTTTGAAAAATAAACGAACTCCATCAGGACATAATGTAGCAACATCCTCTTTTTTGAAAAATCTCGATTCAATAAGTTGAAACTCATGCTCATCTAGTACATCTCCATTACCTATTTTTGTCAAAACTTGTGAAAATGCAACATTAGCTTGTCTCATTATTGTGGTAAGTTGATAAAATTTTAATTTTCTCCATAAATGGGGTCCAATCATGCTCGTTCTGATTGTCTTGTAAATTGGTGTAGATCTTACTGGTGGCAATTGCCGCAAATCTCCGATCAAAATAACATCTATACTTCCGAAGTCTGTGTTGGTTCCTGTTATTTGTTTTAGACGACTATCAATTTTATGTAGAAGTTCTGCACTAACCATGCTTATTTCATCAATCATTAGTACTCTTACATATCTGAAGAGAGATCTATACAATTGCAACGTTTCTGATGACAAAGGCAAAAGTTTTGAAAGAGAAATTTTGAGAGCTGTATGAACAGTTGTACCATCAATGGCCACGGCAGCTTTGCCGGTTGAAGCACATGTAATATAGGCATTGCAGTAACCATCATTATCACTGAACCTGTTGTAAATTTCCATAATCAGTTTGATAACGAATGATTTTCCCGTGCCAGCTGGTCCCGTAAAAAAAATTTGGAATGGTTCTTGAATTGACGTTTGTAAATGATGAATTATAGTCATAAGAATATCTCTTTGTTGATCATTGGCCATTCGCATTAAATCATAAAATTGTTGATAATCCATTAAATTTTCTCTTTTTTTTAGCTATAGCGCCAAGTTTATGCAGAGATGCATTTTGTAAATCAACGTTAGCAGTTGAGTTTGGATCACGTAGCAATAAGTCATAAGGATCTCTTTCATGCAATATATCAACCGCTCTTAATAATTCTTCGTCTTCTTGTTCTTCATCGTTTTCTCGGCACAACTGTCTACAAATTTCTAAAGTTTTTTCTATATCCAAATTTGATTCAAATTCTTTCCTACGCTCTAATATCGTATCTTTGTTGTCCTCGTATATTTGAATGAACTTATTTTCAGCAATAATATCATTTTCTTCACTTTGAAAAGGAACATGCAACAGAACCATATCACGCCTATAATCGTTGTAATTGTCAGCCATATCGTATTTCCTGTATCTTATTATTCTTGCAGTATCTCTTTTAGTGTAAGTCCCCTTTTTATTTAGGTAATATTTTGCAACAAATTGTGCTAACGTAACATCGCGGAGTTCTTCAGGTCTTTTCTCATACTTATCGAACCAATTCTCTTTCCAAACGTTAGTACAATCATCATCTAAAGCTTCAAGTTCCTTCATAGATTTTCTAATTCTTGCGCGTTCAGTAGAAAATACCGTTGGAATGTAGACTGTTGCCACCGATGACTAAGCCATAGGTTCTCTTAATAAATACCAAGCAGCTTCTTGTGCCGGCATTTCAACAGACTGAAGTATGTCAATACTCATTTTTTTCGTGATATCAACAATGTCGAATTCTGGATGCTCGTCCATTATGTCAATTATTTGTCTTTGCAAATGACTAATCCCTCTATTATGCTTATTGACATATTCAACGACATATGTTGCACAAGCGTATTCATCTAGTATAATCTGAAAATCCATGTTCGATTTCAAATGATGTAATACGAATGGATTGAAAGTGTTGTGCCATTTTTCTGCTGGTGTCCTTTCATAGAATAATTTTGTCTATTGATACCAGCACGAATAATATTGTAGTAATGATCATCAGAATTAATGTCATTATGCGAGTAAAATTCATCAAAATTCGTGTAGTCAAAATTTTCGAGATTGATTCTTATAAATTTAAAACGTTTCCCATATTCTTTGAAAAGTGCTTCTGAGTAATCGGGATCAGTGTCTTTCATAGGTATCAAATTCATAGTTTTTTTTGTTGGCATAAATGGTGCATTAAATCTACATTCTTGCTTTTTATTAGGATTCATTTTGTTATAACACGTGAATGTATGTTTGTGTGTTACTAGTTTTATATTTCCAGACGCCTCTGACGCTGGCACAGAAACTAATTCGTCGATAAATTTAATTACTTCAGGATTATTGCTTGATAAATCTTCAGGAACATTTTCCAACCAAAGAAGAATATGAGCATGTGGGCTACCACGATGTTGAAATTCTATTCTTTTGAAATAATGTACTACTCTATATTTTCCGAATGGACTATTTTTCTTTGATTGCAAAATTTTTAACAGACAATTTACCATTTTATTAAAATAAATAGCGCAAGTTACGGCATCTTCATTCACAAGTTGAGCTTTATGCACATAACTCATTTCTGATAAATTCTCATCTGAAATTTCCGCTCCCTCGTTTCTCAATTTGTACAATAATTTTAACAAATTTTCCCAGCCAGTTTCATTGGCGCTAAGAGTCATAAAATCAGTTGGTGACCCTAATTGCCTGATCATTGCAAAAAGATCTTTTTTCCGATCTGACCAAAACCAAGCAGAATTTGGTATGCAGCGAAGAAATGCGAGATTTGTGTCTAAGCAATTATTTATATATTCTTCAGATTGAATGGTCTCTTTCGTAATTGAAGTACCTTGTCCAACATGCGCAACGTTGACACATCTACTAACTCGCAACCTCATTATTCTAACAGCGATGTATAAAAGGTGTTGTGGGTCAGTAGGCGCCTATCAGTACGCCGAAGTTCGCTTGTAGCTTGCATGAATGGAGTAACAATACCACCATCTCTGTATGTTCGAAACTGACCGCCGTAGACTGTCGGAAAAGATAGTTCTTCTGCATGTGCATCCATTAAAATACTGAGTGGCCTGTTATATTCACCGGGTGCTAGACTCAAAAAATAATCATCATTCCACAAAAGAGTTTGTTGCTGTGTAACTAAATTGTCTTCGATTGGCACGTGTTCACTTATTTCATCCATATTTAATTGCGAAGTACGTTCATTGCCGGTAAAATAAGATTCATCGATTTTAATGTCATGATAAATATAAAGAGGCGTAGACACTAAATACGACAACCACTCTTTAATATGGCTTTTATTGATAAGCCCGTGTACATAACTAGTTTTGTGAATCAACTTCTTTTTCAAATGCACATAAAAGCAATGGTCATCTTGAATGTTTCTTGGCAATTGTTTTACCATTGTACAAGGTGGCGCAAAAGTAAGCTTCCAATGTTTTTTGGCTGTAATTAAAATTAATGAAAAACTTTGATTCTTCTTGTGGATTTTTTTTACATCAAGTCGAGAATTTGATGTCATGTAAATGGCCGCCGCCACAGTTGATTGTCATTTGAGCCCTTTTTATGGCATTTTCCATCACTTTGGCCAAAACTTCCGGCGATACGTCCTCACATTCTTGACGGATATTGTCTTTAAGAGCTGCAAGAGTCTGAGGCTTGTTGACATAAACCCGTGACTTCAAAAAGCCCCACAAAAAGAAGTCTGGAGCGGTCAAATCAGGCGATCTTGCTGGCCAGTGCAAATCGCCAAAACGGGAGATTAGGCGCCCGGGAAATGCATCCTTCAGCATATCGGTTGTGGCACGTGCAGTGTGTGCTGTTGCACCGTCTTGTTGGAACCACATGTTTTCCAATCCCAATTCATCAAGTTGCGGCAAAAAGAACTCGTTGATCATTGCTCTGTAGCGCTCACCATTCACAGTAACCGTTTGGCCCCGACCGATTATTGGTCAAATAAATAGTCAGCAATATTCCGCGTTCTGGAGCAGTGTAGCGTAACATTGTTTATTAACGTGTATTTTGCATGTGTTTACTACACAAATGTTAAAACAGAACTGACTTTAGGGGCCAATCGCAAAATTTATAGCATTTTCTGATAGGAGGATTACTTTTGCGCCTTGTATTAACTTCGACGGGAACATTAATTATCTGGCCATAAATACCGTACTGACCATTAACGTGTCTCAGTCTACGAATCTGCATGAACGGTATTCTCGGTGAAATCAATCGTTGCTCGATAAGGTTTAACGTTGGTAAATGTAATGGAATTTTCGGATATGCAAAACCATTGTAAGTTGACAAGAGAGGAATTTTTTCTTTTTCCAAATATGTATAACACGTAGAACAGACTTCAACCATTTCACCAGGTGTGTAATTCTAAAAAAATCAAATTCGTATTATCAGGATATAGAAAGAAAAATATAAAGTGAAGAATAATTAAAATTACCTGCAGTATTGTTTTCAAAATACTATCATGTTTACTGGTCGACATTTTCAGGTCTCTTTTCCACCATAGTCTGTCGCAAATAATACAAGAATGACCAAAAGAATTACTCGTAAAGTCTTTGTAAAAAACAAGGTGACTTCTACTGTGTTTACGATAATTTCTGTAAGCTGGGATAGTACCATCAACAATAAAATCCATAATATTTTCACCAATTCGATCTTCTCTATCAATCTCAATTTCATTTTGATGATTATTATCGGCATCTTCGTTAGGATCATCATAATTGTCTTGTATTGTCTCCAATAAATCTGATACTTCATAAAAAGGTGTGAAATGTTGATCACGAAGATGAAGATGAATCCAGTTTTGTGTATCATTTGCTTTAAAATGACAAAAGATAGTGTCTTGATTTTTTGTAGTTATGTTGTAAAAACAATAATGTACACAAACATTTTGATTGTACACTTTTGAAAATAAGTACAAACAATCCAAATCTCCGTTATCATTACTGCTTAATAGAATGTTTTAAGCTTCTTGTGGATTGTGGCATAAGTTTAAATAGGGCGAATCCGGTAACTGTTTTCTTAAGACACAAGTCTCGATTTGAAGTTGCAAAACACTTATGAGAGAGTGGAATAGGCAATTACCATCGCCAGGAATTCCTGTGTTCCTATGTAAAATAGCTTTGGGAGTAATGCATTCATTACGCTGTTCATAAATATGAAGTTGTTGGCTGTGAAATTGATTTTCTTGTAGCGATGCATTTTCTATATTTTCAACAGCCCTACATTGCACGACATTCTCTTTACTGTAAATTTGTTGTCTTTTCCTGTGAAAAAATTAGGAAATCGTAAAGTTAAATAATATTGAGACATATATCTGTGGTCACAAGGCATAATCACCTAAGTTGAGATAAGAGAATTCGCCTAAATTATTTTTTGCTTCCATTTAATACCTACTAAATGAACAAGAATGTGTTTAAGCTTCCAACATTTGCCATTGAACATATATTAACTCTTGATTTCGATTAATCAATGCAAATATATCGTCGTTCCCAACGAAGACTAACACAGTTCAGAAAAATGCATATAAAATTTCATACATAAATTTGAACTGTATTAGTCTTCGTTGGGACCGACGATATGACCTTTGGAACTATGATTTGAGGCGTTTTATACAACCCCTTGGGTGGCGTGATTTTAGACTTTGGCTTTTGACTTGTGGCCACAGATATTACAAATTGTTTTTAAATATTATAATTAAATCATTAAATCAAATTACATATTCACGTAAGATTCTTCTGCATTACGTTGACGAAGTTTCCTTTGGCGTTCAGCATTTGACTTTGGTACTATATTTTTATTTTTTTTTATTGTTTCATTTTTCTCCACATCTTTCCGACTTTTTTTCTTTTAACTCGTAAAGTTCACTTTTTAAGCTATAATTTTTTTTCTCTAAGAAATTTAACTTCGGCATTATACGTGTTTACACAAAGCCATTAGAAATTCACTGAGCAAGGTGTAGTAACCGTGTACCTTGCAAGAACTTTACACGAAAATGGGGAATCCCTTCTTTTCACGACGCACACATGCTTCATACATATATACCTAAGCGCATAATTATGACTATAGCAGTACAGCCTAAATATAGGCAACTTATTTATATACGCTTAGGCCCGGTTTTTCAGTACAAGTTTAACTCAATTTGTCAGTTAAACTAAGCTTAAACTTGTTGCGCAGTTTTTCAGTCAACTTTAAACGAAGTTTAAACGTAGTTTAAGCGGTCAATTCGGCAGGGTTAAACTCTAGTTAACCTGTCAGCTGTTTTGCATATTTGATGGTTTTGGTTGTGAAACAATAAGCTGAACTCAATTAAGACAGGACGATATTTTTATATTTAATTAAATACTGGATATATCATCTGACGAAAGTGATTATAGTGATGCAGAAATTGGCGAAATGCTAACTATTACAATACTGAGGAGAAGCAATGGCGTTGAATATGTATACAAATATTATCTGTTGCCGTATCTAGATAAAGAAAAAACCAATGTTGCCGTATAAAAAGCAAATATTAAAAGCGGGCTTAAACTCACATCGAAAAACCGATCTGCAGTTTAACTGGAGTTTAAATTTATGCCGAGTTTAAGCAAACTTAGTTTAAACTGAGCTTAACCATGGACTGAAAATCCGGGCCTTATAGATCCAATTTTATGTATTCAGGCGGTTGCTTACACCGAAAATTTTGCTGTTATTAACAGATGTTATTCCATGATTTTATGTACATATGGTACATTATTACAGTTTTTCTTTATTCGGTCGCCACCCTCAAAGCACGCGATAAAATCTATGCAATAGCTTAAAAATATGGAATAACAATAATATTTCAATTTTTTTTCAGTTATTCAAAAATAAAAAATAAACCCTGGAGATGTCCTGAAAATATTCCCATATGCGTAACCAGTTCACGTGTAGTTTTGACGTTCCTTAGGGTAATATTGAGATGATTTTGGGGAATTTTTAGGGGGGTTTTTTGGGGGCCGTTAGGTGGTAATTTCTGGGACAACCAGAGGATCCTCCCGGGGTCTTTTGGAATTATTTCGGGGCTCCCTCGGTATTTTCCTGGGGTCATTTCGGGATGGTTTTTGATACTCCGGAATGTTTTTGGGTAATCCCTCGGGGTCCTCCTGGAATGATCCAAAAACGACCCTGAGGGAGTCCCCAAAAAGATCCCGAAACGACCCCCAAATGAACCCGGGAGAACCCCCAAAAATATCTCGGAATGACCCCAAGTGACCCCAAGGGAGTCCCCAAAAATATCCCGGAACGATCCCCAAATTACCCCAAGGGAGTCCTCAAAACCATCCCGGAATGTCCCCCAAATGACCCCGAGGGAGTCCCCAAAACCATCTCGGAATGACTCCGGGAGGACCGCGAGAGAGTCCCCAAAACTATCAAGGAATGAGCCCGAAATGATCCCGAGGGAGTGCCCAAAAACATCCCGAAATAACCCCGGCAGGATCCTCCGGTTGTCCCATTGTTGTGTGCAATATTTATTTCAATATTCAGTTTACAAAGCCTTATGCTGTTAGTAGTAGAGCCTAAATATAGGCAACGCTTACAGATCAAATTTTATGTAAACAGCCTGTTGCTAACACCGAACCTTTTTCGAACCTTTTTTGACATACATATATCCGTTACGGTTTTTTTTGATTTAGGTGCCAAGCCCGCGACAAAATCTATGCAATAGCTTAAAAATATGTATATGTAACGGTAAAATATTTGTACTCTCTCATATAGCACATTCAGTGGTGTCGGTTCGTTCAACTTATGTTTTATTCGCTCTATATTTTCGTTCTCTTACTCATTGAGCAGCTTTGACGCGGCTGTCCAATTTGATTTATGCTGATCTGTACCAAAATCTTAAAATAAAAATTCCAATTTGTTTCAACATATCTCGCGGGTTCTATTACAAGCAAGCAATAATTCAAAATTAAAATTTTTAGAGAAAACACAATAAAAGTTTTACTTTTTTATAGAACTCTATTATAAAAATGATGTTCAAGAGCATCAAGCAGCCCCTGTGTATATAATTCAAATTTGAGTTTTTAAAAAACGCTATCAAACTTCTACTTTAAAGTAAAATTCCAAATAAAAATGAGATTCAAAGGTATTCATGGCCTCGAAAGTTTTATTCCAAACAGTGGTTCAAAATTAAAATTTGTACGGCAAACACAATGATGTTTTATATTTTTATAGGACTCTATTATACAAATAAGGTTCAAAAGCATCCCTAGCCGCCTCTGCTAATAAGATTCAAAATTTTGTTATAATTTTTGTTTCAAAAACGCAATCAAACTGTACTTTTTTAATAAATTCCACTATTTTCGGAGAGTCCATTGCATCCTGAAAACGCAATAAAATTTAATTTAACTATAAAACTATAACATAAATGGGATTCAAAAGCATCCCTTCCGCCATAAATCGAAAATCCAAACCGTTGACAATTTGTTAGATATGGCATCATTCTATTTGACCATTATCTATATATTAATAGGCTAACATTTTTTCCATACAATCAATTGCCAGAGTGATAATTCATGAAAGTTTTCTGCAAAAAGCCATAGCTGTTAAGAACAGTATCTGACTATGTTATTACACATACAGCAGTGGCGCAGGTGATAACAGTCTCGGTTAGGACGCGTACGTTCCAAGGTTCGAGGTCAGGTTTCGCACAACTTTTTTTTTTTTTTTTAATTTGTCCTTAAGTATATGAAAACTTCTTATGTTGGTTTTTTTTTCTTAATTTATTATATTTTTAGCCCAATATTTTTCTGTTGATGCCTTTTATCTTAGAGGGAGAAAACATAATTTTTCAAAAGAACTCCAGAAAATGTTTATATGCAGCTCATATGCACTATATACATCAAAACAAAAAACCAAATTCTTTCGGACCGAGAAACTTTACAGTAATCTCGAAATTTATCGGAGCTCATTATTTCTATCGGGGTTTTCCGATAAGATAGACCCTATATATAAAATACAAAAAGAGAAAACACAGTTTGTAGCTACTTCAAAGTTATATTTCAAACGGGTTTCGTGTAATCGGGTAATCGTGCTCATTTTACTAAATATATCAATTGTTTTCTTTTTCAAATATTTTAATTTGGCCCTTGCATAAATGTAGACTAAATTTGACCCGTTATATTGGGTACAAGTTGTGGTTGGGGAAAAAGGCCAGAAAACTATCATATGTTGAAGTTGTAATAAAATCATGACTTGAAGGAAAATTGCGAAAACTGCCTGTATATAAAAAAAAAAAAACCGATATGAAATCTTGCGTCAGGCTAATGTTGAGAAATTTGCGGAACTTCAAGTTCAACGCTTCATTTATTTCAAAAGCCATATGGATATGTATGTATGCAGGTATACTCCCAACGGTGGAAATTTTCTGTGGCTATAGCGCTTAGGTACGGTATTTGACAGCACATATGTTCGTATCGGAACAGCGCAGGGGTACACGTCTGCAGTGGAACGCGTGCGTTCTGTGGTTCGAACACAGGTTCCGGACATTTCATTTTTTTTATTTTGTAATAGATTTTCTTCCTATCTTGACTTTAGAATTTATTAAGATTTTAAAGCAATATTTTCTTAAAACAAATTTTATTCAAAAAAACCCAGAAAATTGCTAAAATTTACCATAACAAAATATGTAAGGTAAATACTTACAAAGCTTAATGGTTTTTTTAAGGAGTTTGCTTTTTTACTGCCTTTATATTTAGATGGATATAGGACTTAGGGTATACCTATATGATAAATAATAAGTTGAGGTCATATATGTATCACAAAATTTTATTGAACTGCTATAACAGTCAGTATAAAATGGCTAAATATGTCTTAATTAGGGTTTAGGAAAAAAGCAGAAAACCTTTATATTCTGAAGTTGCAATTTTCCCCGCCAAAAAAACCAGATCTAAAGGCACAGCACTGTGTGCATATAAAAAAACGATAAGGAAACCGGCATCATGCTCATATTGAGAAATTGAGGGACTTTAAAATAAACGCTATATTCATTTAAAAAAAAAAAATTTATATTTGAACACGTTCCTAACGGTAAAATATTTGTACTCTCTCATTGAGCACATTGAGTGGCGTCGATTCGGTCAACTCATATTTCATTTGCTCTATATTTTCATTCTCTTACTCATTGAGCAAATTGATTTGAAGGATACTGCAGCTTCCAATTTGTTTCAACATATCTCGCGGGTTCTATTACAAGCAAGCAATAATTCAAAATTAAAATTTTTAGAGAAAACACAATAAAAGTTTTACTTTTTTATAGAACTCTATTATAAAAATGATGTTCAAGAGCATGGTTAGAAGCCCCTGTTTATATAACTCATTTATATAACTCAATTGTTTTTTTTAAATGCGCAATAAACTTTCTTTGTTGTAAAATCCTAAAGTAAAAATTAGACTCAAAGGATTTCAAGGCAACTTTCTTCGTCCGGTTCTTAGATACATCCTTAAATATTTGTTTTCAACATATCACGAACGTGTTATTACAAACAATATTAGTTTAAAATTTTAGTTTTTAGAGAAAATGCAATGAAAGTTTTCATCCATAGTCGCTGCTGTTCATATAATTCAAATTAAAATAAATTTCAAAATTGGTTGTAAAATTCTGTAATGAAAATGAGATTCAAAGGCGTCATGGCCACTTTTTTCAGCTGGCTATTTAGATATAATTTAAATATTGATTTTTAACATATCTCGAACGTTTTATTCCAAACAATGGTTCAAAATTAAAATTGTTGATATGAAGTGAATTAAAGTGCCTGTTATACATGGAGTTAAGGTAAAAAGCCAAAAAACCATTATATGCTGACTTTGTAATAATCCGCCGCTGAATGGTTTCCAAAAAGCCAGATCTAAAGGGACAGCACTGCCTGCATATAAAAAAATGCAAAGAGGAAACCGGCGTTATGCCATAGTATATGTCTACTAGTAGCGCAACTTACTCCGAATCTGCACACACACACAAACCACACAGGGTGAATTGTATGCAATAATAAAACAATGAAATTTAAATGCTGCAATATTCAACGTGAAGACTTCAAACACCCAAATTATTGAATATAAAGCAGTTATAACACCTTATCAGTTCCTGCAGAATGTAAATTTCAGTTTAAATTGAAGTTTTTACTTTAATACAACTCTGAACGCGATTTCCTTCATAACACTCTCTCGGAGTACATTCATCCACTGCCTTCCACTCCGATTCGCAAAAGAAGATGCCAAACTAGTACGGGTAAACAATGGTTATGCTCATATTGAGAAACTTCAAAATAAATGCTAAATTCATTTAAAATAAAAAAATATGTATATGTAACGGTAAAATATTTGTACTCTCTTCATATTTGGCTTTGTGCTAATAGGCTAAAAATAAATATCGAGAAAACAAAATATATGGTAATTACAAGAATAAATATTGCGGATCTTGAACCCATTAAAATAAATAATACCGAAATTGAAAACGTTAACACAATTAAATACCTGGGTATCCGAATAGACAGCAAATTAAAATTTGATTCGCATATTGATTATACAATTAGTAAAATAGCAACAAAACTGTGGTACATGCAGAGAACTTATATGAGTAGCCACTATAAAGTAAAAGTATACAGATCAATAGTTGAGCCTCATTTTATCTATTGCTCTACAATTTTCTTTATAATGAAAGATTCTCAAATTGAAAAGCTGCAAAAAATGCAGAATAAAGCAATGCGCTTTATATTATGCAAACGGTATGATACTCCAGTAAAAGATATGATTATAAGTTTGAATTGGATGAGTGTAAAACAACAAATATTTTTTCATACTATGAAATTTATTTACAACATGAAAAACGGAAATTTACCCGATTATCTGCGAACAAGTATCAAATTTAACTACGAGGTTCATAACCGGAATACAAGACAGCGAAATGATTTTAAGTTACCGAACTATAAAACCGAGTCCGAAAAAAATAGTCTTTTTTACAAGGGGCTAAAATGCTTTAATGAATTGCCAGAAAGTGTGAAAAATTGTGATATTAACCTATTCAAAAAAAGGCTATATGAGTACGCCAAATCTTTAAGTATTACATAGATTCTATGATTTAACTTCTCTCTCTCTCTATGGCGCGATATACAACAGGCATATCATCATAAACCTCCTAAGGGATTTTTGCGCCAAGCTTCTCTTCCAATTTGTGGTGTGCCGATTTGAATTTTCCCTACAAATTGGTGGGACCTACAGTTTTTTGCCGACTCCGAACGGCATCTACAAAGGAGAAGAATTTTTGCTGAGAAGCCTGTCATGGCAGAAATACACTCGGAGAGTTTGCCAAACCACTGCCGAGGGGCGACCCCGTTTTGAAAAACTTTTTTCAAATCACTTTTGATGTTACCTGTACCAGTGCTCGAACCATGGACCTTCGGTGTGGTAGGCCGGCAACACTACCTTCACACCACGGCGGATTTAACTTTAACTAATGTAATAATATTCTTTAAGTGTTGATCTAGGCTCGAAGAGTCGTAATAAATAAATAAATAAAAAATATAGCACATTGAGTGGTGTCGGTTCGTTCAACTTATGTTTCATTCGCTCTATATTTTCGTTCTCTTACTCATTGAGCAGCTTTGACGCGGCTGTCCAATTAAATCAAATTGATCTGTACCAAAATCTTAAAAAAAAATTACAATTTGTTTCAACATATCTCGCGCGCTGTGTTGCAAGCAAGCAATAATTCAAAATTAAAATTTTGAGAGAAAAATAGAACTCTATTATAAAAATAAGGTTCGAAAGCATCCCTAGCCGCCTCTGTTAATAAGATTCAATATTTTGCTATCATTTTTATTTCAAAAACGCAATCAAACTCTACTTTTTTGTTAAATTCCACTATTTCCGGAGAGTCCGTTGCATCCTGAAAACGCAACAAAATTTTTTTTTTTTTTTTTATTATATTCTTAGCCCAATATTTTTCTGTTGATGCCCTCTATCTTAGAGGGAGAAAACCTAATTTTTCAAAAGAACTCCAGAAAATGTTTATAAGCAGCTCATATGCACTATATACATCAAAACAAGAAAGCAAATTCTTTCGGACCGAGAAACTTTACAGTAATCTCGAAATTTATCGGAGCTCATTATTTCTAATATTGTATACCTCGCGGGTGGTGTGGAAAAGGCAAATTTTTGAAAGTTTACAAACTTCTAAATAAATTTAAGTTTGTCGAAACTCGACCACGAGCGTTATTTGTATTTATTAATGTGGCGCGTGGCTGATGAATTTTGCTACATTAAGAAACTCAAATAATATTTTTTCAGTGTATGGAATTCATTTTTCTTTTATTAATGTTAAAGCTCATTAAATTTTATTAAATATAGCTTAATTAGTTTTAAAAATAATGGAATTTAAATGCCCCCCCTGCTCGTCGATGCATGTGCGGCATCTTACCAAAAAGTTGTTCATTACTTGTTGGAGAGTTGAGACAGGAATAGCCGCAATTGTTTCTCGAATGGATTGCCTTAGTTCATTCAAATTTGTTGGTTTTGCTTTGAAGACTTCCTGTTTGCAATAACCCCACAAGAAAAAGTCAAGTGCAGTAAGGTCAGGCGACCTGGGTGGCCAACGGAATGTGGAGTTTCTGGATATCAGCTTATTGGGAAATTTTCGTCGCAATTCTGTCATAACAGGTTGGGCTATATGAGGAGCTGCACCATCTTGCTGAAACCACACAGAGTTGAAAGAAATTCTCATTCGGCGTAATTCTGGATAGAAAAACTCTCTCAACATGCTCAAGTAACGGTCTCCAGTAACCGTAACGGCGTGACCGTTTTCTTCGAAGAAGTAGGGCCCGACAATGCAGCGTGATGAAACTGCACACCACACTGTGACACGAAGTGGATGCAATTCCGTCTCATGGAGTATCTGTGGGTTGGAAGCACTCCATATTCGACAATTTTGTTTGTTTATGTTGCCGTTTAAATCGAAATGGGCCTCGTCAGACATGAAAAGACAGTTCAACATGTTTCCATCCTCTTCCACCATTTGAAGCATCTTCTGGCAAAATTCCAAGCGAATCGGCAAGTCTGCAGCGTTCAGTTTGTTGCCATTTGAATTTTATATGGGAATAAGTCCAAATCTTTGTGCATAATTGACTGTAATGGCTGTCTGCTTACACCCATTTGAGCAGATAAGCTTCTTGTCGAAACACGTGGATTGTTTTGTATGGCAGCAGCTACAGCAGCGATTGTTTCCTCCGTTCGAACTGAAGCGTTTCGATGGTAAGGTCTTCTGTTGACTGTCCCATGCTCGGCAAAATTGTTTACAAGTCTTATTATGGTCCATCTGCTCGGAGGATTGCCGCCAAACGTGCGCCTATACTCTCTTTGAACCGAAACTACGGACTCCAGTGCGTGATAGCGGCGGACAATCCAAATTCTTGTTTCAGTGTCCCAGTTATCCATTTTTGTTAAATGTAAAAGTCAGTCTGCAAAATAAAAAAAAAATTAACCAGATTCATTAAATAGAAAAAAAGTTATTTAATTTTTTTTTGGTAGCGGCTTTCATCAGCCACCCTGTATGTATATCAAAACGTTCAGGATGAAAAGTAAAATATCCGGCAAGTAGTTAATACCCCACTGCAAAAGCGAAGTTGTATATATCTTTTTGATATTCATACCTTTCATGAACATGAAATGTTTGTACGTATACTGAAATGATCAGGAGGATGAGCTGAGTCGATGTAGCCATGTCCGTCTCTCGATACGTCTATATGTCTGTCCGTCTGTCTATTACGAACTGAAAGTATTAAAATAGACCTGCGTAAATTGGGATGCCATAATAGATCAATACTAGGTATATAATGTTCGGTTCCACTCGAACTTAGACTTCCGTACTTGTTTTAAATTAATTTTGGTGGAAAAATAGTTCGTTCCTTTAAAGCTATAGTTTGGGTAATGTGATATGGTAGAAGTAGTTCAATGTTGAACAGGAGTATGAAAAATAGATATCACTATCTATAGATATCAACTAGGATTTGGAACGTTGATGACACAGGGGTGTCCTTCACGCCAAGTAAGCATCCGAAAATGTTAGCTACAGCAGAAAAGCAAATTGAGTGCATAAGATCAGCAGGAAAAGGAAAACCTTCTCCACTTTTGAAGGAAAATGCTCGACCTGGTTCCTTATCAGCTTGTCACATATCTGAATGTATGCAAATTACCATATTTACAATGTGGCTGGATTATTTTATGCGGTTTACACATCTTTCATAGGAGAGCCAAGTGAGCGGTATAGTATATCACATTACCCCCCTATTTTGACAAAACGACTTTTTTGCCTTTTTATGGGTTTGAATAAATATCTTCCGGAATACTTAAGATGAATCCATCTCGGCTTGGAATGTGCTTCGCAATACTGGAATCTATCGAATTGATGATTTTCTACCTTTCTACTTGATAAAATGTTGAGTAGCAGCCGAAAAAGGTAAGCCTATATCACAATACCCTAAGTTACTCTACTACTATACCTTTTGACCATGAGCAGCTCTTGTTGTTCTCATCTACAATAATGACTATGTCCTCCACTGCAGTAGGTGGCTGGAACCACTTCGCACGCCTTGTTAGAGTTGGCAAATACTGTCGCAGCTACCTTTACCAACATACGTTTGCTATCTGACTAGCTACGCGAAAGTTTCTGGCTAGTGCAGCACATGTTTGATTAAATTCTCCCCTCTCATGTAACCCATTCGTACTCCCAATAAAGAAGTGTTTGAGAGTTAGCGCCCCAGAATCGGGAAATCTATTGGTACGTATTGATTTCGTGGATAGTACCATTCCACCACGTACATGAATGACATCTCGGGGTACTGCTTGCGGACTTCGTTTGGTGATATGCACTCGATGGCCTTTTTCAATACCCTGGTAGCGCCACGAAAATTAGTGCCTTTTTAATATCGTCTTTTTTTGCCGCCGCCCAACTGATATGTCGGTAGGGCCCAATTAGTCCACGTCGGTAAACGTAGTAAATAGCCGAGTGTACGGTGACAGCCGCTCAAAAGGAAGCTCACACATCTTTGTTGAAAATCGTTGGGCTTTCAGTATGCGACAAGGCGGACATTGTTTTGAAACTTCTCTTACCAGAGCTCTCAGCCACAAAATCCAATAGTGCTGACTTAGCTCGTTGACGGTAGTCTCGTTATGTAAGTGGTGGTATTTTCTGTGATAAAATTCCAAAAGCAAGTATTTTAGGCTGCGCAGTTCGAAGTCGCTCCAGTTTGCAAAAATGGTAAGGAGCTCAGGAAACTTAGCATTACAGGATAGGTGGCATCTCCGTGCGCACATTACGTTTTCCTGAGTTCCTTTTCTGCTTGAGTCCATGTATAAAAAGTTTGGTCTAGTAAACTAACTCATTGACCTATTTATTTCCGGCGTCTTAACCTATTTAGTTCCATCGTCAGCTACATTATGATTATTGGTAACCCAATGCCCGCTACTTACATGAGACCCTTCCAAAGTTTCACCAATTCTTACCGCCAAAAATTGTTGATATTTACGTGAATCGGTCTGCATCCAGCAAAGCACGTCTCTTGAATCTGTCCAAAAGTAATGGCGATCTATGCGTATTACAGCTTAACTGACTTTGCGCAACTGACAAAGGGCATACATCGAGGTATACGCACATCGTTCAGCGTTGACAATAACTGTAGGCAATGCTGCCAGTCTTATTGGTCGTCATTTTTAAGGTTTTCATCCCATCCATCCTCTGATTGACATATATTTTGAAGAATGATTTTAGCTCAAATGTTTAAAAAGCCGAGTAGCCCGCCCGGATCATAAATTTACATAACTAAACTTATTACTTGTCGTTTCGATAATACGGCAAGCGATGCTTTAGTAATTAGTTCGGACTTTACGACGAATGTCAGCGAGTCTTCATTCGGTAGCCACCACATCAAGAGTACCCTTTCTAGAGGCTCGCCAGCCAATGCAATATTTTTGGCAAACGTCTATATATTTTCGTCTAAAGCCTGAACCCGCTTTGAGTTTGATAGCCAATTTCTCAACTCAAAGCCACCGTCTGCGTGAATGCTTTTCACTGCAACTGCCAGCTCCACCTTTTGCTGCTTAGACGAACGAATTTTTGTGAAGCGTCTCGACGGCTTCTGAGTATTAGTAAGAAACCTTTCAGCTTTGCGTAGGTAAATACAAGCATGTTACTGTGCGTATACCCTTAAATAAGTAAGTTTTCTCTATTTTGTCAATAACTGACACATTCACGTGCACTGATCAGAAGTTACGCTCAGTTTGCGTTTGATCCCCGGTCTACTTTTAGCACAACTGCTCTGACGAACCATCCAACTCATACAGAGCCTTCGTTTATTAAAGCGTATATTTGTACTTTACGCTCCTCGACATACAGTGTCACTGGCACATATAGAAATATAGCCGCCTCGCTGTTCTATTGTGAGATAAAACAGCAGATTTCTTGGGCGTAGTAGTAGTAGCAGCATGCTGCGGGTGGATGTGCACTCATCTACACCACTCCCACCACTGCTTGGCATCAAGTGCTCGAAACAGCTCACATTCAGTGAAACGTTGCTGTCCCTTCTTCTTAACACCTTTATTGTTTTCACGATTCTCCACCACATGTACCAGAGCTCGTTCTTTTACCTGCTCTCCTCCCACGTCTTTCGGATTTTCCGCACCTTGTGGTTAGCACGAGGTAACCATACCTAAATTCAACAACCACTGATAAAACGTAGCCCAGTTGAGATCCTATCGCATACGGAATAGCAGCAGAAATCACCTCTTACCTTGCACACCTTCCAAAGCTGGCCCTTCCGGACACTTCTCTGGTCGAAAAAGGTTTTCCTCATTTCTGAATCCGCATCGCTCCGCTGATTGCTTATAATTCCTTGTGAATAGGAGCCATTCCTGGGGTTTCTGGGAAAGAGAAGATAGCTCTTTAGTATTACCATGACGTGCCGCTATTTGTGACTATGGTAAGGCACTGTTCCATATATGTAGTTGTAGTTGTCGGCAGCATACCATCAAATTCTATATGTGGTATGTGACTGTCCAGGCCTGTTGCTGGCAGAGCAGTAACTGTACTTCGCTGCGCTTCGCCGAAATTGTAAATTCGACCTTGACCCTATTGTCGAAATCGATCGGCGCATATCACCTGTGAATAATTACCCCTTCTAAAACATGAATCACCATATCATCGAATTATACTTTTTTAGGATCAACGTTTGTTGTTTGCTTGGCGAATACGAGTTTGTAGACGTGGACAAATAACCCATTACCTCTATTTCTGTTCTGGTTTGTAGCACTACTGTATCATTACTGGTACCTCCTCTATAGGAAATTACATCACCATTTGCTTGCCCTTTGGATGGCACATCAGCGCCGGCATAAGTTGCTCCGTTACATTGGTTGACAACTGTTGCGTCTTCATCACCGCTACTTTGAACCCCATTGCTTTTCATATTAACAAAATCAAATTTACTCTTATCCGAAATTTCGCAAAATATTTCAGAAAGCTGAGTAGAGTGCTGTCGACAGATATTCCAAGCGTCTTTTCGAAAAAAAAAACACCGAAGTAGAGTATAACGCTGAAATCTTTATTATATTTTTTAGTTCAAAGTTAATCTTCGAAATCACAAGACTATTCTTTACTCCAACTAGTTTGGCTTTTTTTCGAATCGGAGTGGAAGGCAGTAGATGAAGGTAGTCCGAGTAAGTGGAATGGGGAATTGAGTTCACACTTCATTCAAAGTAACAATTACAACTAAAACTTTAATTTAAACTGAAATTTACAATTTTTAATAACTGATAAAGTGTTATAACTACATTATATTCAATAATTTGCAAGTTCAATATTGCAGTATTTAAATTTGTTTATTTTAATATTGAACACAATGCACCCTGCGTGGTTTGTGTGTGTTGAAAACTATTCAGTATTCGGCATTGCAGGGTTACTTGTTTGGCATCTTCTTTTGCGAATCGGAGTGAAAGGCAGTTAATGAAGGTACTCCGAGTTGTTTCAAAGTAAAAATTACAACTAAAAACTTGAATTTAAACTGAAACTAGCATTTTATTGTGACTGATAAGGTGTTATAACTACTTTATATAAGTTAAACTATACTGTATTAAAAAAATAAATTTTTTTACGGCAGCTAGCCGGTTCGTCTAGTATATTTAATGTCAAAAATTCGACTGATTACAAATGTTTGAAACGCTTAATGATATTCCTCAATTCCTCCCAGGCGCGTTGCAGTTTCCGAGAAGTTACGCGGCGTCGCAGTTGAATGCTTATTTGGAAGGTGCACTGCATTGCAGGTATGAAGAATTTGGCCTTGGTTGAAGGTGTCTGATCTCCAGACATACTGTCAGCAATTTAGCGGATGCGCGTGTAGGTTTGGTATGCAGGCGTATTGCATTAGCGTGAGAAAGAATTATTTGGAGTTTTGAATGTTAGCTATGTTAACTCCTCTCTCCTTAAAAACGCTTGTCCCCGAGCGTCTGAAAAATTTGGAACGCTCTTGTTAAGAGTGTAGGGACTTGGGATGTATCTTCTTGTGATTAATTGGCCTGTGTATTGCCCTCTGCTGATAGTTTTATGCGGTTTCTTTGTTTTCTTACTTTCAGGCAGTATTTTCCTCTCTGTTTGGAGTGACTTAATTTGAATTGTATTATTTATATATAGTTCGATAAGCGCTTCTAGCGATACAAGTTTAGTAAGGCTTTCTTTCACTGGATTTGCTGGAGGTGCTTCAAAATTTTTGTATGTTCTGTCCTTGACTTTCATAGTTTTGTTCTTGAAATTTATAATATAGGTTCCATTCATGGCTCGCACATCGCCGATTATTGTAATGTTACCTTGGTAGTTGCTAAGAAAGATTATTCCGGGCGCGATAAGCTCTCTCTTGGAATATGGTGGGCGTTGATGAAATGACATGAGGAATTGAGGCTTTTTATTAACGTAGGTATACAAAAATCATTACATAAACCGAACAACTCATTTTGCTTACAAATACTAATCTTATTATATTTCTTGCACTTATTTCCTATTCCAAATATCCGGTCTTTATTTCGTATAACATTATTGTATTTCAGATCAATCATTACATTATTTTTTATTGAAGCTTTTAGTATCAAATTTCGTAATTATCGCTTGTAGTTAGTGGTGCTTTAACAATATATAAAATTGATGAACTATTTCTTAGTACGCTTGTTTCAGCTAATGGCAAATTTTCTTTATTCATTTCTCTTATGGCTAAGTCTATTTCCTTTTTGTTTAATATTATTGAACTTACAATTCCGATTCTTGCCCATTGTATGGTATACTTAATATCTTTAATCAATCTTAGCTTATTTTGAATGCTTACTGCCACTTCATTGGCTGTTACTTCGTCTTCTTTTATTGCATGCATTAGCTTATTAGTTATCTCAGTTATCTTATTAATTTGTTGACTCATAGCTTTATTTATAATTATCTGTTTATTATTATTTGTAATTAACTGATCTATATTATAGGTTATCATATTGAGGTCGTCATGGTCAGGGCTTCTTGCTAAGTATTTCCAAGCGGTGCTGAGGAAATCTAGAGATCTTCGGGTCTTAGGATTTCGGAGAGGCTCAACAATTTCCAACATTTCGCTAGCTTGTTGGGCTTCGTGCCGTAAGGTGGGATAGAAAGGATTTGATGGTTGGTTGTATGTTTTTATCTATTGTGTCTTTGATATTTTCCAGGAGGGTTCTATATGTGTGTGTATTAATAATATGGATGAAATTTAGGTTACCATCCTTGATTTTGGAGGGGCCATTATCTATGGTTAACAAATGTGACGATGAATAGTCGTGGATTTGAATTTCTGCGTAAACCGTGCAGATGATGATACTGAAAAGGATTGATTATTCTTTAATGACCATAACGCTCAATTATTTAGAATTTTATTTTTTAATACCTATGATCGTACGCCTATGGCATATTACTCGATTTTCCTAAAATCTAAAAGTCGTATGTCTATCCTTATATCCTTATTTACTTATTCTTAGGTTACAATTATTATTTTTGTAATTTTACTTATTTTAGTAAAAAATACTATTATTATTATTTTTTTTGTTTTTTCTTTCTTTTTTCTTTTTTTCATTTTTTTTCTTGTTATTGGGCCTTGATATGGCTTTTATGCACCGACCTTCCTGATGTAGTTATGACCGTGTTCCCCTTGTCTTCCAGCACTATTTCCTTTTTGTTAGGGGTGATAATTTATTTCCTAATCTTTTATTAACTTTTACGTAAATTACGTCATTTCTACTATAAGTCCTAAAGTTTGTTCTTTTTTTGTTCTGGAACGCTGGATAATTTCGAGTCGGGGTGGCTTTTAGTATGGGGTTTACTGGGTGTCGTTCGTATTTATTTTCGAGACAAATCGTACACTGTTTGGCTATTCTTTTAATTCTTGCATTCATCTCGAAGAAGTAACATCTTCCCAAAAGTTGAGCTTTATTCTCGGTAGCATTGCGATGGGCTCTGTTGTGTTCGCAGATAATTACTCTTTCCTGTTCGGATTCAGTAATAATGTCCTGTACAAAGTTTCGCGTGTAGCGTACCCTGTATCTACTGAAGTGTGTTTGGTAAATGTTCTGGATTTTTCCTAGTATGTTGTCTTCCGTATTTATACAATTCGTGACTGAGGGATTTAAATATCTCTTTAGTAAAGTGGTAAGGTTTTCGTCGGTGGAGTCTCTTTCTACTATAGTGTGCCTATGAGAGCTTGGGAAAATTGTTTGGAAAATTTGGTTTTTAAACGCGTTGATAGGTGCATCTGTATAAGTTATCAATGTTTAGGTAGAACTCTCGTCGCTATCTCGGGTTGCTGTTAGGGAATTTATTTGGTCTTGCTGTGGTCGTCTAGATAGATCGTCGGCAACTACGTTCATCTTGCCGGGTTTGTATCTTAGTTCGTAGTTGTACTCCTCAAGTATAGCTTTCCAGCGTTTCATTTTATTGTTATTGTTTTTAAATACTCAGAGCATAGGTTAGAGGTTGGTGATTGTAGAGAGTAATTGCGTAGAGATTTGAGTGCCCATATGATGGCAAGCATTGGCTGCATAATTTTCTTCCGTTTTCGAGAGGGTCCTTGATATGAAAGTAATAGGTCTGTCTTCTTGTGACAGGACTGCGCCTATTGCATAATTGGAGGCATCAGTGGTCAGCTCGAAGTCTGTATTCAAGTTGGGGTAGGTCAACATTACTTATCTTGAAATAAGAACATTTTTAATTTTTGTGAACGCTGCCATTGCGTCCCCATTAAGGATGATCTGTTTTTTTGCCGATTGGTTTTTGGACAGATGTCCCTCCTGCCCTCTTAAAAGGGCTTTCAAGGGTTTAGCCAACTTGGCATAGTCCTTAACAAAGCAACGGTAATAACCCGACAGACCCAAAAAGGATCTGAGCTCCCTGAGGTTCAGTGGAACTGGAAAATTTTGAATGGCCTCTATTTTTGAAGGATTTGTTTTAATTGCTTCCGGTGTTACAATGAGTCCCAAAAATTCGACCTCATTTTGAAAAAGTTTGCATTTGTCTAGCTGTACTTTCATGTTTGCAGGTTCAAGCGTGCAAAAAATATTTTTAAGGTGGGTTGCGTGGTCTGTTTTAGTTTTGCTGAATATTATAATATTGTCTATGTAAACATAGCAACATTGACCTATGTAATTTCGTAAAATGTCGCCCAGCGTTCTTTGGAAAATTGAAGGGGCATTCTTTAGGCCAAATGGGAGTCTAGTGAATTCATACTTCTCGTTATTTATGGAGAAAGCGGTCTTTTCTATATCTGCAGTTTTTAATGGGATTTGGTGAAAGCCGCTTTTTAGGTCAATGACCGAGAAGAATTTGTTGCTTCCTAGTTGGGAAAGGACTTCGTTAATTTCAGGGATGGGTTAACGGCCTGCTATTGTTACGGAGTTCAACTTTCGATAGTCTTTCTCTAGCCTGTACTGTTTATTGCCCAGGGAATCTGGTTTTTTATCTACTATCCAAACGAGTGAATTATAGGGTGAGCGTGACGGTCGTATAATGCCGTCCTCTAAGAGTTTGCCAATTTGTTTTTCGACCTCTGATTTCAATGACATAGGGTATGGGGAATATCGGGAGTAGATAGGGTTGTCGGTTGTTGTCCTAATTTCCGCTTTTACTACAGTTCCGTACGTTAGTTTTTCATCGGGTTCTGCGAAAAGTTTCGAGTGGTTTCCACAAAGGTCAGTCTTTCTTCTTGTTCATATGTCAAATTGTCCGTATTTATTTTTAAACTATTAACCGATTTGGACACTTGCTGTTTAATTTTAAATTTTTTGCCATTGTTAATTGTCATGTAATCTTTGGAGGTGTGGATTATTGCGTCTAGTTGTTTTAGACTTCCATTACCAAGGATACCATGGAATTACTTTAGTGAGGGCAAGACAAAGAACTTGAGTCGTTCCTCATTTAATTCAAAGAGGTTTAGGAAAATATGTTGGGATACCTTCACTTTACCTCCGACCGAATTTGCATAGAAAACGTTTTCGTTTGGCAGGGGATTCTCTGCTAATGAAGGTTGTATATAGTTTTTGTTTGAACCAGTGTCTATGAGGAATCTTAATACCTCTCCATTGCCTGTTTTGCACTGGATGTATGGCAATGTCGAGTGGGTCAATCTAAAAAATGGACGTCGCAAAATTCCTCGCCGTCCTTTGGATCGTCTTGTGCATATTTTATGTAGTCCTGGTAATAGTTGTTCCAGGTTTGTGCTTCGCAACCTTCGATGGCATCTCCGAATTCGTTTGGTTCGGATTGGTTGGCCTCGGCCGGGACGGCATCAGGGACAACCTGTTCTAAATGATTATTTGTTTGGAGCATTTCTACTAAATTGCCTGGTATACGCCGGGGGTGATCGTTTCGATGCAAAGTTCGTATGTCCAGGCCTATTCATATAGTTTACATTCTTGGATTGCATCGATTGGTCTATGTCCAAGGGTGTAGGAGGTTTTGGTTGCGATGGCCTAGGTGGTGGGTTATTGCGCTGGGGACGTTGCTGTTGAAATTGGTAATGGGGTTGTTTATATTGATATTGTGGTTGTTGATGTGAGTATTGCGGTTGTTGATATTGGTAATATGGTTGCTGGTATTGGTTGTGCTGGGAATATCGGTTAAATGAAGAAATTGGTTGGGTTAGATGTGCCAATTGTGGGTAAAACGGTTGGTTAGAACTCCTTATTGGGGGAATTGTAGGCCTTTGTTGGTGGTGCATACTAAATAATGCTGGGGGTAGGTTAGGTCGTTTGGCTAAGCTATACTGACTATTGACATGTGCTGCCCTGAAGTTTTGGTTCTCCAGTTTTATGCACAGGTTCAAGGCTTCGGGAAGATCAGCCGGCTCTTTCATGCCGAGGAGCCTAGAGAGGTCACCCGATAGTTTTCTGACAAATGGTGCCCAGCGCCTTGTCGCGCTACGTGTGCGTGAGGACATGCATGGATTCCTCGCTAATTTCCATGCACGCTATTTTGTTCAGGATTAGCGAAGGATGGGAGTATACTTCGCAGTAAAATTCCTGCACGGATTTCCGACCCTGTATCAGGCAGGTCATCTGGTACTAGAGGGTGCTAAGGTCCCTTTTATGCGCATAGTGCATGGTAAGGCATTTGGAAATTGCCTTCCAGTTTAGAGGGGTGTTGTAAGACTCTAGTGCCGCATCTGCACTACCTACTATTTTGTTGCGGATGGCACTAAGAATGCCAAAATATTCTGGCGACCCTGCGCTCGGCTCATAAATTCTAAGTACCCTTTCTACACTCTTTCTCCAGCTGCTGCACTCGGTTGGATTACCGCCGAATTCGCGCAAAGACCTCACAACGTCTGGTACCTTGTCCACATCGGACAGAATAGTTCGATATATATCCTCAATAGTTTGGTCTGATATGGGTTGTTGTGTTGGGTGGAGTATATCTCTGAGAATCCTATTCTCGTCTGTGATAAGAATTTCTCTCATCAGGTCCTTAATAAGACCTCTGAATTCAGGAGTGGGGTTAGCAGCCTGTGGAGCAGGAGAATCAGTTGCTTGTGGTGGTGCTGGTACACCTGCATTGCCTAGCAAAGGGGGTCTCAACAGGTTATTTTGTGCCATTTTTATTTTTTCCTAATTTAATGTGATGATTTGTGGAACAATTATAACAGTATCTGGAGGGTCCCTTTGGTGGTGAATCGCAAAGCTGTATTTACTTTATTACAGACTATAGGAGTATATATTATTTTATGAGCTGTACAAGCTCTTTATTTTTTTACTTTAATTAAATTTTAAATTGATGGAAGAAGAGAAAAAAATAAAATTTAAAATCTACAATTAACGTCGCTTCTTTCGCTTGATTATATGTAGGATGTTTTTCCTTATTTAAAAATTTTCACTTTTTAGTTTTCTAAAAATTACTTTTCCTTTAACTTTCACTTATTTAAGTATTTTCTATTCAATAAATTTTATTATGTATTTTCCTTACATAGCTACTCCAACACGCATGGCTCCGGGATTGGCCTTTTTGCTTGATACTGCTACTGGGGTCCTGGTATTCCACTTTTGTCGCGCGTTGGCCCTTCCTCAAGTGTGGGTAAGGGGATGAGTCCATTGATCCTTTTGTACGCGAAGGCTACGACGAGCCTTGAGGGTTGTCTTACGTTTTTTTAATTTTAAAAGCACTGCACGACTGGACCCTTTGACGTTGGGCGCCAGTTAAACTATACCGAACTGATGGTATTAAAAAAATAAATTTTTTTACGGCAGCTAGCCCATTCGTCTAGTTTATTTAATGTCAAAAATTGGACTGATTACAAATATTTGAAACGCTTAATTATATTCCTCAATTCCTCCCAGTCACGTCGCCTTTCCGAGAAGTTCCGCGGCGTCGCAGTTGAATGCTTCTTTGGAAGTTGCACTGCATTGCAGGTATGAAGAATTTGGCCTTGGGCGAAGGTGTCTGATCTCCAAACATACTGTCAGCAATTTAGCGGATGCGCCTGTAGCTTTGGTATGCAGGTGAATTGCATCAGCGTGAGAAAGAATTATTTGGAGTTTTGAATGTTAGCTATGTTAACTTATACAATAATTTGTAAGTTTTATCTCTACACGTTCAATATTGCAGTATTTAAATTTGATTGGATTATTATTGCAAACAACTCTCCCTGTGTGGTTTGTGTGTGTGTGCTATTAGTAGACAACTACCAAACTGATTAGTAAACATTCTAGTTCATTACAAATAATTTCGTGGGTTTGTTCATACCAGTGACGAGATCTTAGTACTAATAATATGTGTGCACTTAGTCATGAGCCATAACAATTAGTGCAAATGTGTACTTAGTCAAGCACAGACTAATAACTACGACTAACTAACACACAAATACCGAAAACAAACGAGTACTTGATACATACAGGGTGGCTGATGAATTTTGCTACATTAAGAAACTCAAATAATTTTTTTTTCAGTGTATAGAATTCATTTTTTTTTTTTTTCATGTTAAAGCTCATTAAATTTTATTAAATATAGCTTAATTAGTTTTAAAAATCATGCTCGTCGATGCATGTGCGGCATCTTACCAAAAAGTTGTTCATTACTGCTTCGAGAGTTGAGACAGGAATAGCCGCAATTGTTTCTCGAATGGATTGCCTTAGTTCATTCAAATTTGTTGGTTGTGCTTTGAAGACTTCCTGGTTGCAATAACCCCACAAGAAAAAGTCAGGTGCAGTAAGGTCAGGCGACCTGGGTGGCCAACGGAATGTGGAGTTTCTGGATATCAGCTTATTGGGAAATTTTCGTCGCAATTCTGTCATAACAGGTTGGGCTATATGAGGAGCTGCACCATCTTGCTGAAACCACACAGAGTTGAAAGAAATTCTCATTCGGCGTAATTCTGGATAGAAAAACTCTCTCAACATGCTCAAGTAACGGTCTCCAGTAACCGTAACGGTGTGACCGTTTTCTTCGAAGAAGTAGGGCCCGACAATGCAGCGTGATGAAACTGCACACCACACTGTGACACGAAGTGGATGCAATTCCGTCTCATGGAGTATCTGTGGGTTGGAAGCACTCCATATTCGACAATTTTGTTTGTTTATGTTGCCGTTTAAATCGAAATGGGCCTCGTCAGAGATGAAAAGACAGTTAAACATGTTTCCATCCTCTTCCACCATTTGAAGCATCTTCTGGCAAAATTCCAAGCGAATCGGCAAGTCTGCAGCGTTCAGTTTGTTGGCCATTTGAATTTTATATGGGAATAAGTCCAAATCTTGACTGTAATGACTGTCTGCTTACACCCATTTGAGCAGATAAGCTTCTTGTCGAAACACGTGGATTGTTTTGTATGGCAGCAGCTACAGCAGCGATTGTGGCTTTCATTAGCCACCCTGTACTTGTGTCACACACATATAACTATGTTCAGCGTGAACTAATAACCAATTTCACTATGTGTACTTAGTGCACTAAGTTTTGTGTAAGTACTATCCCAGCTAACCAAAAGTAGGGAAAAAGACTCCTTACGGAGCCATAAAACGCACATTTCTCGGAGCTTTACCCTCCGAAATGAGCTCTTTTCGGAGCCTAAATGGAGCGAAAAATCGTTCTACGTGGGCACCGTAAATGAGTCATAAAAAAGAGTCCAAAATGAGTCCGAATCCGATGAATTTGGAGCGTTTTGTGACTCTTTTTAAATGAACTTCGGAGTCTTTTTGGACTCTTTTCGGAGCCTTTTATTGATGCTTTTCTGAAGCCTTTTTTGAGCCTTTTTAGGCATTTTTTTTTACTCTTTTGCTAAGATTCTTATAGGTTTTTAACACTCATATCTGTATTTAATAAAATTTCTATAATAGGCTTTGTTTTATTTTAAATGCACTTTAGTTGGCTTCAACTTTTGCCTATTGATAAACATTCAGGAGAAAAATACACTTTACGTTCCATTAGGTAAAATAAAAAACCTCAGAAAATGCTCTAAAACATACATATAATTGCACGTTGCTACTTATCCGCTCTCCAACGTTTATTTCCTCACAATTCTCTTTACGCGTACAACAAAAAGGATCAGAAAATGCTCTAAGTCGTTCATATAACTGAGCCTTCATTTCTTCTTCCAAGGCTCCGTGAATCTTCATAAAAAAGGGGTATTTTTGATGTTTACTAAATAACACTCCAAAAAAGCTCAAATTACGGACTATTTCGGAGCGCTCCGACTTTGGTAAGCTGGGTATGTTTTTTGTATGTAATATTAGTACTTTGTATACTTTGTGTGTGTAGAAAACTGGTTAGGTCAGTTATCGTTAAGTGGGACTATTTTGGAACTCTTTTGGGATAATTTTGCAATCATTTTGAGATAATTTTGGGATAATCTAGAGATCATTTTAGGATAATTTTGATATCATTTTGGGATCATTTTGCAATTATTTTGGGATGATTTTGGGATCCTTAAGGGATTATTTTGCAATCATTTTGGGATCCTTTTGTTAACATTTTGCGATCATTTAAGGGCTATTTTGCGGTAATTTGAGATCATTTAGTGATCATTCGGGGGGCATTTTGGGAACCCTTTGGGATCATTTTGAAATAATTTCGGGATCGTTTTGGGCCATTTTTTATCACTTTGGGATCTTTCTGGAGTGATTTTGGGACCATTTTGGGATAATTTTGCGATCATCCCAAAAAGGTGGTATTTTTGCTTATTTGTATTAACGTAAGTTTTAAATAAATTCAAATATGCATACTAAAATCAACCCTTTTTCTAACAATGCATACACTAATGCTAAGTTAAGTCGAGTTTTTCACTTTTTCAGTTTCACCATCTAACTTAACTAAGTCACAACTTAGCCAGCCTGCCAGCTGACTTTTTCCCGACTAAGTCAGTGTTTCTGTCGTTCAAAACCTAAATGTCAGTAATGCTCCTAATTGGTTTTGCACAATGTCCCAGCCGGAAAATTCGTCAAGCATGACTTTAACGGCGTATGCGTGGATTCATGTGAACGCTTCTTTTCTAGCATGCAACCATTACGAAACTATTGCTTTCAATTAAGCTCTAAATTTAGTACCTTCCAACTAAAGAGAGATGGGTGTAAGATCAATATGAATATACACGTGGCCATACATACCCATTTCGCACTGGGGTATTGGGATGCTAGTCTTGAATCTGTGCTAACTTAAGTCACGACTTATTTTAGTCTTAGTCGCGTTGGTGAAACCGGCCCTAAGATTATTTTTTGGTTAGTTAACTAAGTACTTAAAAATATGAATAATTGCAGGTCACTGGTTCATACCAGTTTGAGCGACTGCAACGTTTCTGCTATCATAAGAAGCAACAACCCTCTAAAATTTTCGATACATGCATGCACGAGCGAAAAAGAAAGCAATTCAGTATTCGCCGCAATCGGTGAGTTAACAACGCCGACCTACATTTTAATTATCTGTTCAACTAATATTAGTTTTTAAATATTCATTTAATTAAATGATAGTTGTGATAGTTTAAGAATTTCGCCGCTTAAATAGTGCATTTGGGTTGTAGATCTTGTACGTACGTGTAAGTCAACCAAATCACCCTTATTTTTGCACCGTTGCTACTGCAATAACGCCGCAGCAGCGAAGCAACAACGAATAAGAAACGTTCAAATGAAACCACGAAGAAAAGTGAAAACGAAAAGGTCATTTGTCAAATCAATTGTTTAAGTAAATAACATGTCTTTTTGGAATAATTTAAGTAACCTTTTCCTAATATAAAAGTTTTCAAAAAACTCACAAAAGAAATATTGAATTTTTGTTATTTTTCAGGGTTGATTTATTTTGATCGGAAATGCAGTTTCAATAAATAAAATAGCAATGAATCTCCAACGGAGTCGGGTAAAAGCTGCAACAACGAAATTGGGGAGCAGAGGCATAAACAATAACAAGGTGGTTAAAATAGCACTTTTTAAAAAGTTTTATTACTAAGAGCTTGCACATTATGTACTAAAATTTCATAGCTGAGTTATCTACATGTTTATTTTCAAACAACTCCGAAACTTAAAATTTTTACCATAAAAAACTAATCTTCCTTGAATTTCCTTAATTTTATGTAAAGATATTTTTACAAGTATGGATTAGATTTTATCTGAGATTAATATTTAACTTTTAAAATTTTCCATAAAATGTTTCAAGAAAATTTGAAGATTTATGCCTGGAAATCAATTATAAAATTCAATCAAAAATACACTATTATTAAAAAAGAAGAAAATTACTTTTTAGAAAGGTTTTCCAAAGGGTAAAATTGCTATAAATAGCGACTATATTTTTATTGAAATTGGTTTCATTTGTTTAATATAGTGATATATATATTTTTATATCTGATGACATATATTTTATGTCTGATGAATTTTCAATAAAGTGCTTTGTAATGTAATTTTGCAATTTTAAACCAAAAAATTAACTAACCTTCTATGAAGTGGTACAGAAACTGGTATGATACTGATATAGTATGACGGCTGGTATGGTTCTGATGTATATACAGACTAGCATTTTGAATGGTATGATATTGATGTATCTGATGACTAGTATGCCAACTGGTATATTGCTGATGCAGAGACTGACTAGTATGCCAATTGGTATGGTGCTGGTGCAGAAGGGGACAATTGCCATCTCGTAGGACATCGCCATGTTAAAAATACCAGTTGCTAATATGGAAAAAAGACAGAACTGAAACTAGTTTTGCCGGTTTGGCAAACTAGTATTTGACTAGTATAAAACTAGTAGAATTTACTGCAGGGTATATATGTGGCGTACCAACATAATTGAATTCTAAATTTATCATTCCAGTAACAGTTATTGCCAAACATAAATTGAAATAACTTAACATTTTTTATCATAACTTGCATTCTATAATAAGCGAATCTGCAATCATTTTATGAACGTTTATCTACCCATAGTTTTGACATTTTGTCATTGTATTGTTCGCTTATCACTTTGTTCAGTGCTTCGACAATTTCTCATGACCAGCAGCGAATAGACACACGTGGTGAATTATCAAATCAGATTTTGATTTGTATTACTTAATTATAAAATTAATAAAGCTGAATAAGTTTGTGAAATAAATTGGGTGAATAACCAAATTGGTGACCCCGACGTTTAAAGAGTTGAAATTTCTGGAACTTTCACCAGGTATGTTTGGAATCTTATTACGCTCATCATACTTTGTGCTTGAAAGCGCACGATGTTTTTTTGTTGAAGAACGTAACCCCATTTTGGAACACATTTGTGGAGAGGAACCTGTTTCTGGGTCCTTGCAGCAGAGCCGATTTGCTAGAGCCCGCTTATCACAGAACCGCTCTCAATCAAATTTTACGAACTAACTTGGGAAAATCTACAACTATTCGATTGCACGTTGCAGGAACGCTCTCAGTCTAACAATACCTGTGCTAAAACATTTGCAAAACTTCAGAACTAGCTCTTAGTTTTAAGCGGTCATCATTTGCAAGCACCTGCTCAACTGAAATTTTATGGAGAGTCACATTCGACTATTTTCCGCGCCATGGCCTTAACAGACAGCATGGCAATTGGCAACAGTTATGGGGAAACTGGTCTTAATGAAAATTTTAGCACCTTACCGCGTATAACTTTGCCCCAAATAAGGGAAGACAACATCGAAACTTACTTTTATGCTCTGGAGTTCTGGTTTCAAGCTTTGCTCGTATATTCTGACACTAGAAAATTTCATATTGTATTCCACCTAATAAAGTCCTTGAGCTCAAACCTACTATCGATGCAGCAATCGAAAAATTTAAGCACCGCAACCCTCAAATGAATAGGGTTGCTCAGCTGCGGCGTTTTGAAGACCCGGCAAAGATCCTGAAATCGCCAGCAACAACCGGCTTCGTATTTTTGACCCCTTGTTGAAAATTATTTATCTTATTGATACTGGTGCTGATGTGTCCGTAATACAGTCAAATACGAAGGCAGCTAGAGTCAACAGCACCGAAATAAAATTGTTTGTCGCCGACGGCTCACCCATTAAGGTTTATGGTGAGGCCCTTTTAAAATTAAGCTTACATTTACGACGACAGTTAGTTTCGAATTTTTTTAGCGTAGACGTCTCCCACGCTATTATTAGTGCCGATTTCCTGAGTAATTTCGGCATTTTTTTCGACTTTAAAGCGGGTTGTTTGAGATTGCAAAACTGCCTTAAAATCGGTATCTACATATTTCACAACGCTAACGTTCAGTGTTAAAACCGTCAACAGTGAATCTAATTTTTCGGATATTTTGCAAGAATTTGTTGACATCACTCGGCCACGCCCACAAGGCACGTCTACGAATTCAACCGTAGTTCACAGAATTATAACGAAAGGCTAGCCAGTCTTTTCACGACCACAACGGCTATCACCCGAAAAACTAGCGGCTGCCCGTAGCGAATTCGACTCTCTTTTGAAACTTGGGATCTGCCGTCCGTCAAGCAGCAGTTGGGCAAGTGCGCTCCAAATGGTGCAAACAGGTGACGGCACATGGAGGCCCTGTGTGATTACCGTTTGCTAAATGCTCAAACAGTGCCGGACCGCTAACCACTCCCGTTTCTGCAGGACTTTGCCAATGTATTAACAGGCAATACAAATTTTTCGAAATTAGATCTACTAAAGGCATTCCATCGGGTGTTTGCCCACCCTCATGATATCTGCAAAACGGCCATAACCACGCCGTTTGGCTTATACGAGTTTACGAAGATGACAACGCATAATAAATGAAGTGTTTCGTGTCCTCGACTTTGTCTTCACTTACTTGGATGCTGTTTGTGTTGCTTCGAGAACCGCTGAGGAACATCGCGCACATTTTAAACTAGTATGTACTCGACTGCGTAAGCATAATCTCACCATTACCGTAGCAAAATTGGAGCTCGGTATTTCAGCGCTGGAGTTTTGGGGGCACTCTATTACCCAGGACGGTATACGACTACTGGAGAGCCGTGTAGAAGCTCGCGCAACTTTGAAGCCTGTAAAAAGCAATTGCCGAATTGTGTCATGCTTGCTCATCCTGTTCCAAACGCAATGTTATCATTATGTGTCAACACTTCAAATTTCGCAGCAGGTGCAGTATTAAACCAGGTGGTTGACGGGCACATACAACCACTCGGCTTTTTCGCTGGAATATTTTCGAAAGCCGAGGCGCGGTACAGCACGTACCACCGCGAACTTACAGACGTGTATCTTTCCATTCGCCCTTTTCGATACATGGGCGAAGGCAGGGAGTGCAATGTTTATACTGACCATAAACCAATTGTACGCTTTTCATCAGCGCCCCGATAAGGCATCGTCAAGTGAGATAGTTTGATTTCATTCCGCAAATCACTACATACATTCGTCACGTTGAGGGAAAGAAAAGCGCGGCTGCTAATTTGATGTCATGCATAGATTTAATTGATCATACGCCTAATTATTACGAACAATTAGCTGCGGATCAAGAGACAGATGATGAACTTCTTTCGATGCTGTCAGGTTCAAAACCCCACTCACTCAAGCTAACGCAGTTTGCTTCAACGTTAAGTTTGCGAGAGATATACTGCTACTCTGTGACCGACAAGGTGCCCCCATTCATCAGGAAGAAACTCCGGTCAATAGTTTTACATTCGATTCAAGGCTTGTCACATCCGGGAACGATTCGTTTGACCATCCATCCAGTTTAACAGCAGAGAGTTTGGACGCAATTGTATTCACTGCAAACAGTCAATGGTTATGCGCCACAACAGAGGAACACTTCAAAGACTTAAATGCCAGAACAGCGTTTTTCTCTTCTTCACATTGACATCGTTGGACCTTTCCATTATGTGAAGGCAACCAGTACTGCCTCACTGTCATCGATAGGTTTACGAGATGCCCAGATGCCATTCCTATCCCAGACATCACAGCAACAACAGTAGCAAAGGCCTCGCTGAACGTATGGATTTCGCGCTTTGGTGTGCCTGCAGACATAACGTCTCATCTGGGCAGTTTGAAAGTGCTGTTTTTCAAGAACTCCTGAAATGCTTAGAAGTGAATCACCTTCGCACAACGCCTTACCATCCCCAAGTAAATGGTATGGTTGAAAGGTGACCTCGTACACTAAAATCAGCGATACTATGCCACAACCATGAACACTGAACGACGTATTTGCCATTGATTTTATTAGGATAAAGATCGGCGTTTGAATACGACTTAATGGCTTGTCCGGCCGAGCTAGTATACGGAACCATACTTCGGCTGCCTTCTGAGTTCTGGGTCGACAGCAAACCTGCAAACAGCGAACACGACATGCTTTCTATACTTAGACGGATCATGCAGGGTATAAAACGTGTAGACGCTGCTTGGCACTCAACCCCAAAGGTTTTTGTACATCGATCACTTCAAACATGCGAGCAAGTCTCTATTCGGTCATTGCTCTCGGCGCGTTACAAAGATCCCTATTAAGTACTACGCCGCATCACCAAAATACTATACAGTGGAGGTAGGCGCAAAACTAGCAAAAATCACTATCGATAGGCTCAAGCCCGCTTTCGTCGCAACTGACCCCGGCTTCTAAGAGGCGAGTAATGTGGCGTACCAACATAATTCAAATCTCAATTTATCATTCCAGTAATAGTTATTGCCAAACATAAATTGAAATAACTTGGCATTTTTTATCATAGCTTGCATTCTATAATAAGCGAATCTGCAACCATTTTATGAACCTTTATCTACCCATAGTTTTGACATTTTGCCTTTCTATTGTTTGCTTATCACATTGTGCAGTGCTTCGTGAATTTCTCATGATAGTCGTTCTTCCATTACGCACGCCTCGGTTACAAATGTGGCATGTGAACCCGAATCGAACAATAAGCGGGCTGTCCGCCATCGGTCGGAGCATTCCCGAACTCTCACTAATGCGGCTGACAATAACACGGCCTTATGCGGAGGGGGTAACAGGTTGGATTCGGCACTCAAACATGATGACATAGAAGTGGCAGTAGTATTAGATGGCTAGTAACGGGAGATTCAGTACCCTGGAATGCATTTGCAGGGACAGCTGGCAGATTAAATATTCGAAGGGGTACGATTAGACTCGGCGCCTAAATTGGCGGATGTGGCATGAGAGGTTGACCCTGCCGTACCATGGAGTAGCGAATGATGGCGTTGGTGACATATTCGGCATAAGGAGGTGCTATTGCAGCGGTCTTTGTAGTGCCCTGAACTTAAACAGTTGTAGCAAGCTTTACCTTCTTGAATGAACTTCGACTTTGCGGTGAGATCTAAATCGCGGAATTTCTCGCAAACATAAATTTTATGGAGTTAATGTCGCGAGATCGCGTGAAAGACTGTATTTGCGTGTAAGTTATTGCGGCTTACCAATTCTCCAAATGTATTGATAACACAATTGTTTGATTAAATATTCATTTAATTACTTCTAAATATATATTCCAAATAAAGCGCATTAAATCCAAATAATAATTCTGCCAAAAATAGGAGTTCACAAGCGATCGTAAAGCAGAAACAAAACGAATTACCAAAAAAAAAAAGAAAAGAAAAAGAAAGAATAGGAAAATAGACAAGGCAAACGTCAAAGCAAAACATGCTTGATAAAGCTTGAACGTTAACCCTCGCACTACTGTTTCAAGATTGCTATATCGAACTCAACACATGTGAATTATCAAATAAGAATTTGATTTGTATTACTTAATTAGGACTTGCTCTCGAAGGTTCCAATGATACGGGAAGAACTTCTGAAGACGAACCGTTGACGAATGATGGAAACTTTAGAGCTCTCTTAAGATATCGGGCCAAAACTGAAGAGCAGTTGAAAAAACACCTGAGTGATTCACCAAAGAATGCTGCGTACATAAGCAACCGTGTCCAGAATGAAATAATCAACATTTGTCACCACCTCATCATGACTTACAACATCGATCGAGTGAACAAATCGAAGGGCTTTTCTTTTCCCGGAGATGACACGCCAGACGTTGCAGGAATAGAGCAACGTTCAACTTGCATTCGCTACTTGGATAAATGCGCCGAAAAGTTAATCATTCAGGAAGATTTTTTGTGTTTTATTTCTATTAACGATTTCACTGGAAAGGGAATAGGAACTGCGTACTTTGATTTCCTAAAATCTTCCGGACTGGATTGCACGTATTTCTTCGGGAGAGGATATGACGGTGCGAGAGCGGTTAGCGGAGAGTTCCAAGGAGGTCAAGCTGTTGTCAGAAAAACTTATCCACTCGCGCTCTACTCCCATTGTGCTGCTCATAGCTTTAATTTGGCGGTAAGCTCTGCCTGCGATATAACGGGAATTGTCTGGGAGTTCTAGAGAATATACATTCCTTCTTCATTTATCCGAAACGCCAAAATGCCCTTCAGCATGCGATAAATGAAAATGGACATCTAACGTAAACTCGAGTGAAGAAATAAAAAATTTTGTAAAACCAGATGGGTAGAACAGCATACCTTCATGTGCAACCAGCAGTAATTCGCGCTCTTGAAGTGATTTCCACCAACTGGAAAGGCCTAACGACCTCGTCTGGAGCTTTCCAACTATTTAGGCCACCGGCCTAAATATAACGGCCTCCCCTCGTATTGGTGCAGCTCTACGTATATGCCCGTGCGGTTAGATTTATCTCTTTTACCGATAACTGCTCTTACCCCTCCGAACCTAACGAAAGTGAGCATTCGGCGGCGGTACAGAACAAAATTTAAAGAAAGGTCTCGGGCACTTTAATTTTCGAGCTTACACGAGTCACCAGCAGCCATCCCAGGTAATTATACAGTTTCCATAAACTTCCATATTGTTTTTCTTCACATTCCTATTGTATATTTAATTTCGATTCCACTTTAATAAAACCCACATAGCTATTGTAATTATTTACATTGAATCCGGTATTTATGTATTTACTTATTAACTCGTTGCGTTTTTCTTTCCTATCCCTATTACGCGCGAGCGCGCCCCGTCATTGGAACGACTCCGCCGAAAACATTGGTCCTATCGCGCCAGGAAAACCCAGAGAACAACTTTTAACCATCAATATAATTATTATTCGGAGCATTACAACTTTTGCAATTCAGTGACATTACAATTTAAAGATACACGGAGATAATACAATAAACATTCAACATAAACACAAACGAGCAGAAAGCCACATCAGCGAGTGACGGCAACAGAAAGAGACAGCCACAGATCGCGTCACACCATACAGATCACATCATCAATTACAATCACATCATCACATACAGTCTATTAATATCACATGCATACAGATCGCATCACACCGTACATATCACATCATCACAAACAGTCCATTAATATCGCATCCACTGTCACAGCACAATTGCAGCAGTCATCACTTGCAGCTTTCATGGTTTATTTCACAAGGTACTTTGGTTAGTTTTGGTTCATGCACCAGTTTTTTTTTTGCATGCGTTAAGAGCGTGCGAGTGAATTTTTGATTGTTTCGTAAAAACAAAGCAAGTGAAAAATTCGTGTTCTCGTGAGCACACTTTCACCTTTTGACTATCGGTTAAGTCCCTCACCAGTGGTAAGACTTATCCGACACAGCTCAAGGCAGGCAGTCAGTGATTAGTTCATCACTTCCCGGATGTAGAGTGACCACGCGACCCATGGGCCAATGACCAACTGGAAAGCGATCATCTTTGATGATAACTAAATCGTTTACCTTGAGGTTCGGTGTTTTTTCATGCCATTTTGTACGGATCTGCATGGTGGACAAAATATCTTCCTTAAATCGCTGCCAAAAGTGCTAGACCATTTGTTCCATCAACTGGTGTCTTTTAACTGGATTCGTTTTACACTGCGGTTGAGGTCGGTATAATAGTGCGTTGCCGGTGAGGAAGTGTCCGGGCGTTAATGCAGTAAATTCGTTAGGGTTGTCAGTGATGGGGGAAATTGGGCGAGAATTTAGCACAGCCTCGATGCGGACAAGCACGGTCGTGAATTCACCAAGGGGAAATTTTCGCCGCTCCGATAACTCGGGACAAGTGGTATTTCATCGATTTGACTGCAGCTTCGGCCAAACCATTGAAATGAGGTGCTCCGGGTGGGCTGAAGTGCCGCTGAATGTGTCGATTTGCGAGAGCTGGTACGATTTCCCTGGCAATGGATTGGAGATATTCGGTGTGACTTCGTTGATTATCGTTGTCAGCGCCTACGAAATTAGTACCACAATCACTGAATACATCGTGACAAAACCCCCGCCTGTGTGGAGAGATGCCCTGCTGCTTCCAAATGAACCGCCTTGGTGGTCATGCAAGTGAAAACAGCGACGTATCCCTTGTATGATTTTTGACCGCGCTCTCTTGAAGAACGTATATCATATGGATCTGCGTAATCGATGATAGGCGCTGCAAAGGGTCGCGTGTTATGGTTCACACGCGCAGTGGGCAAGGCGGGCATCTGCTGGTGGGATAAGACCGGACGAGCCTTAAAACATATTACACAGCTACGGATGAGACGCCGAGCAAGATTGCGCACATCTAGAATCCAATAAACATGTCGAATTTGATTGACCGTAACTTGCGGCCCTCCGTTTAACGTGAGACGATGATAAAGATATACGATTAACGTTGCGATGTGGCTTCTTGAAGGTAGTATTATTGGATATTTCTCTTCAAATGACATAAACGAGTTTTGCAAGCGGCCATTAGCTTAGTTGTTCTCGTCGACAAATGGATTAAGTCGAAGAAGCTTGCTAGATTTGGGAATGGATTTCTTTTGTTTGAAGTGTTTCGAGCTCAGAGGCGAATTCCATGGATTGGATTCAGCGGATGAGTAAAAGTTCGCTCTGTTGCACTTCAGCGACTGTTAGTGGAGGGATCTTCGGAACGAGCTGTTTCGTCGGTACAGAGAGCATTGTACTTGATGGCCGTTCCAGCTTGAGATTCACTGAAGGCTTCGCAATTTCCACAAAGTGGATGGCGTATGCGACCGCGCGACGAACACGATTGAAATTTGAAAATCGTTGAAGTAAAGTATCCACCAAAGATGCTCCCTTTGTAGCAAAGTTTATGGTTTTGTATCTTGCAGGAAACTCAGTTTGATCATCGTTATAAAGTTCGTATGAAGCGTTCGACCACTCAGATTCAGACGACGAAAGAAATTGAGGTCCATGCCACCATAATGAAGAGTCCCGTAGTTCGGCAATAGTTAGACCCCGACTATTGAGGTCAGCTGGATTATCTTCAGACGAGACATGATTCTATTGTCCTACTTCAGTCGAGACGAGAATACGGTTGCACACGACGACCACCCAACCATAATGATCTGACTGTCGGTACTTCCTCCAATTCGTAAAATTGTGTAAGAAACTCACCAATGTCGGTAGTCGAGATATGGTGACAATCAGTCAATGGAAAGGTGAAAACATGATTTTGCTGAAATAGTTCCCCAAACAAGATCCATCCCAAAGCCGTGTGTTGGACTACAGGATAGCCAACTTCCCCCTTGCGTATCCCGGTTTCAAGAATGCGGCCATATACATCCCCAGCCAATAGCAAATCGATTTGGCCCGGATTTGCATAATGAGGATCAGCCAATGCTTACTTCTCTAGATGTGGCCAAGATTTGACCGTGACTGGGTGCAAAGACAACTCGGATGTAATTGATGGGAAAACTGCAAATTTTGACTCACACTTGAAGTTCGGATTGACAACTGATTGAATCTTGAGGATAACTTGCTTGTCAGCAATTTTATATTGAGCTTCGCCCATGGGCCGGTAACCTATACAAAAGGGATGATTGATTGCTGCGATCCATTGTCGATTAGCGCACGAAGCCGGACGGGCCAGATACATCGATTACACTTACAATCGCAGTGGCAAGGAGAATCGTGGAATTGGTGTGTACCAAGTTGTTGGAAACAAATTGTGGATTAGTCAACGGCGCATAGTTAACGTGATAGGAATCCGATGCAGTTTCTTGGGTTTTATATGGTTGGGCATTCGATAATAGATTTGACTGATTGAAATGCAGCAAGGTGTGGTGCTTGCCCGTACATGTGAAACAAGTGTGTTTGCTAGTACATTGCGTCGAGGTTGAATGACCGAGGCAATTAAATCACAACCTTTGTTTGCTTGCGAACGCGTTACGCTCAAATGGAGTCAATTGCAAAAATTGTGGGCATTTTCGGAGAACGTTTCGGCCATTACATGATTCTACTGGACAGACAATTGATTTTTTTGCGACATGATTAAATCGGACGTCCCTTCTACCAAGTGGCTTAGCTGCATTATCAGATTTTGCATTCGACGGTTTGGAAACTTTATCTAGACTCGCATGAGCAGAAAATCAGTCAATGATTTAAGTTCAGTTGCCGATTCGCGTTGATTATATGTTGGGAGACTCAAAAATTTTCTCATAAATGCGGTGAATAAAACTTGATGATTACTATAACGATCCTTTAAATCGTTCAGGGCTTCATCATAGGTGTCGTCCGTAACCTCTAAATGAGCAATAGATGACGTTACATTGGTAGTAAGAAATGATTTCAGATATACGAATTTTTGATGCGTCGATAGCTTTGCATTGCTGCGGATGGCTTGAAATGAGGCAAAAGAGGTAGGCCATTCGGTTGGTTTGCCGTCGAACTTTTCTATTTTCAATTCTGGAGGTCTAAATGAGCTATCGGCATGCACTTCACGTATGATCGTATTGATCGTTTCGGTGTTGGTAGCAGCCGGAGTAGCAGAATTAGGAAAGGTGGTTTGTTTATCCGGTTTTCCATCTGGATACAGTTGATCGTATGCAGTTCCGATGTTATCGATTGCATCTGCATGCTCAGATTGAAAAGATCCAAAGATATCCTTTTTAAAATATTCGTCGTCGCGCGACAACCGAGGTCGAACCAAGGTGCGATTATTTGCATTAAAAGTCGAAAGAGTTTGTGGAATTCGATTGAGGCGTGTCGCAAATTGCCCCTTAGACCGTCGATTGGGTCCCCCTTTATCAAAATTTGGGCGCTCTTTACGCAAACGTTCTAGTCAATCACTACTTGCTCTACTTCAGTTGGGGAATTTTTTACGGGGAACTCGTGTTCAGACATGTCGAAAAACAAACAAAATTGCCAAATGGAAAGGTCAGTCAATTACCTTGGAAGTCTGCTGACTATCTACGACTGGATTTCACGCTTTGTAGACTATGATGGCCTTGCACGATGCGCCAATTAGCAGCAGGTTAGGTTGAGGCACAATCGAATGATGTCGATATTGTTGTATGTACCTTCGCGAAGACTGATCCGGCTCGAAGGACCAGTGTTACGAGCAGAATCACTCCTTTGTGGTGATTATTGAAATGCCGGATCCTTCGCCACGTTGTGGAAAATTTTCGATGCGTTTGACCGAAATGAATCGCTTTTACCGAGATAGTCAATCCGTTGAATAAAACACCAAGATAATTTGTATTCAGGGCTTTGAACTTATTCAGTGTGTTTGCGTTCGTACAATATACAAAAATAGAGAAAATTACAATAATCGTGATAAACTGCAAGATGGTGAAAAAATTGAATGAAAAAATGATGATGTGTTCCCGTACTGGTTGGGACAAACGTGTTCCATTGCTAGAGAGACAAGCGTGTTCCCGTACTGGTCGTTCGTCAATCAAGTTAATGCTGAGACCCAACATTGATTACGGACAAAGTCTTAATTTATTCTATTATTTATTTTATATAAGTGTTTAAATAAATCCGCCACTGTCCCATACTGCTAGACAAACACAACTGCGTTATCGTTTATGACTTTAGTTTTTATTGGTTTGGCTATTCAGGGAATTTCATTCAATATTTTATGTTCCCAAAGGCAAATTAAATCTGTACCGAGATTTATATCTGATAGGCTGACTTATCCAAAGATGACTTGCAGTCTTTACGACAGAAAAACTAGACCTGTTTCGCATGCCACGCGAAATGCATGGCCACAATTAATGCTGAGGTCGAAAAATTATCCATACCTGCCACACCAGCCCTTAAAGTCTCTGAATCTTCCATCAGAGAGAATAATATTCGCCTCCCTCCGTGTGACACCGAGGTGTTCAAAGGGGACTACCTTTCTTGGCCAACCTTTAGATACTTGTTCACGGCCATATATATATTAAACAAACGCCTTACCCCGGTTGAAAAGTTATATCACCTCAACCAGAAAACTGAAGGGAAAGCAAAAGAAATTGTTCGCAAATCTGAGTGACAGGTACGAAAATAAACGTATCCTAGTCAATACTCAATTTAAAACTTTGTTTAGTTTAACTGCTGTAGAAAGTGAATGCGGTACAGCAATTAAAAAGTTGCAACGCGACATTATAATTGCATTTAGTCGCTCCAATGTCATCAAATTGACATTACCAATTGGGATGCTCCACTCTGCCGCACTCTGGCTCTATGGAAACAAACCATAGAGAACAAAACAGAGATTCCAAAATTTCTATCCAATAGGATCCAAACATTGGAAACCGTTTCTGACCTCAGGGGTAGCAAATCATCCAAGGCACCCAAGAGTCAAAATAGTGCACGGGAAACGCCTGCGAAACTTGGAGTATACCAAGCCAGCGTCCCTAAAACTTCGTGTAAAATGTGCAACAGTAGGGAGCAAAAATTACGAAACTGTCAAAAATTCCGTGGAATAACCACTACAGATCGAATAGCCTACATCAAAAATAACAATTGTTGCTTGAACTTCCCTGTCGGCTGGACACACAGTGACACGATGCACAACTTCACTTAACTGCAGCTCGTGTCACGCAAGGCACAACACCTTACTCCACTTGAAACGGCTTAGCCAAAAGAAACGAACCAAAGGTGGCGTCAAAATGCGTCAGGTGATAGGCCCTCGACATCACAGCAGGCAAGAGACAGTCTGGAATCTGAAAAGAGGAAAGATGTTAACAACGTCTCTTCTTGTCTTGTTGTTTGTAATACTACAAAGGGGGTTTTATTAGGAACAGCACGTGTGAACATTCACTATAATGGAGTAGATTTTTCTGCTAGAGCCCTGATTGACTCGCGTTCAGAATGTTCATTCATGACAGAAAGTTTAAGCGACGAATAAACCTCCCATCGAAACGCTTGCAAGTCCAAGTTTCTGGGATAAACACTACTCTGTCAGCGCAAGTGAAAGAGTCATGCTCCATTCAGTTGGGTTCCTTAGCCAACCCCTTAGTAAGCATCGACACAGTGGTCTTGGTCCTACCCCAATTAACAGGGGATCTTCCTACTTGCCAAGTGAGCGCTTCTTTCAAAGCGGAGTCATACCTGATTTCGCCCGACGAAATTAAGGATACGACTCGACGTCTTATCAGAATACAAGGTGGCGCAAAAGCAAAGAGCATGTATGAATAAGAGGCACCAACACGTATGTTCGAGCAGAGCTACTCGCCACACTTGCTCGCCGATAGCTATTAGAGTTTCAAGCATTCCCTTTTGTGCATTTTCTTAATTTATTTAGAGTGACTTTGCCAAATATCAGCTGATCGCATGAGTAGCAAATTTTTATTTTGAGTAGCTGACTTCATTGACTTTTTGATGAAGTTGAGTCTTTCCGGGCATTGCGTTTTCATGAAGTTGAGGATATTTGCCTATTATGTTTGTGCAAATTGATCAACTTAATGGAAATAAAATATTAAATATGACAAATATCAAAATATTGGAATATTTTCATTTTATTAATTGAAAATGTTTTCCAATAGATATTTGAAGATATTTTTATTTCCACAAAATATGCATGCAAACTTGATATGGTGGTTTGGCTTACCAGACCCAGGTTCAAGTCCCATCACAAGGAACACAATTTTTTCCCCCTTTTTTTTATTAATATTTGATACATTTTTTTAACTAGAAAAGGCATTTTAGATTGAAAATAAAACAAAATACAATTTTCAACTAGATATGAAAAGCATGCTTCAAGATATGCAAGGCATGCTTCCAAGTATGAAATATTTGATTGCAAAGTGTTCTGCTATACAAAACCTTAATGTGCAAAGTAGAAATGCATATCAAATAGCTGAAATATACAGACTATTTCAATAATATTATTATAACTTTTAATTTTTTTAATTTAAAACTTTTATATTTTTTAGCGAATTTGAATTAAATTAAAAAAAAAAGTTCACCACTCCATAGTTTTCAAAAAAGCATACCAACTTCTAATGGCAATTGTTGATTTTTATATAAAATAAGTAATCTATTTTTCTTTGCCGATATTTTTGAAAAAAATCATACCTTATACTTTTATATTATCAACCAAGTTTCAATTAAATTTTACAAAAAAAAAATTCACTAGTCCATAGTTTTCAAAAAAGCCATATCTACTTCTAATGGCAATTTTCGAATTTTATTTATATTAGGTTATCTATTTTTTCACCTATTTTTTTGAAAAAATTCATACCTTATAATATTATATTATCAACCAAGTTTCAATTAAATTAAAAAAAAAAAAATTCATAGTTTCAAAAAAGCCATACCTACTTCTAATGGCAATTTTCGAATTTTATTTAAATTAGGTTATCTATTTTTTCACCTATTTTTTTGAAAAAATTGATAGCTAATTCTATATATTTTTTCCGAATTTTAATTAAAAATACCTAGCCATAACATATTATTTTTCATAATAATATACTAATATTTTATCCAAAAAAATATTCATTCATAATCAGATTTGATAAGAAAATGTTTATTATCACATAATTTTGTACGTACAAACGTCAATACGTATTATGCCATCGAATATATGTAGTGTCCGACCGATGCTCAATTTTTGGCCGATGCCGATGCCGATGCCGATTAATCGGCCCATGGGCAAATAATCGGCCAATGCCGATGCCGATACAGATCATCAAAAATTATACTTTTTTATTATAAATGTATTAGAATATTTCAATTTTTTATTTAAAAATAAATTCGGAAAAATATAAAATAAACTCAAAAACATTAAAGAATATATTCCTTGTTTTATGTATTACTATATATAAAGATAGTATCACTATATTTCAGTTGTACTAACATTGAATTTCAAGGTGTAACTATACATTCTCTCTTGCAAATTTGACACTTAGCAGTGCTCACGTTTCTTTCAAACAATTTCCAAATGGGATTACCTTCTGCCATTAGTCCTAAACATTTAAAAGAGCTCTATAACACTTTCACATAAAAATAGAGGCATTTTCTTACCAAATATTACAAACTGCGCGACGACAAATTCTAAAGCAAATGCAACTGCCAAAATAAAAACTTTGTTTACACCACGCCAAGTAGAATAAACAGCTGTTACAGGAAGATCCGGATGAATTAAAATTGTAAAATTATAAGCAATTAAGGGCCTAATTATGCAAGGAAAAGTGAAAAGTGAATAAATTTTCGAAAACAATCGCTATAAGCTACAAATGAAAACAATCGGCCAAGGATCGGCCAAAAACGGCCGATGCCGATCCTTTTGGCCGATACTAGCCGATGCCGGTGCCGATGCCGATTAATCGGTCGGACTCTAAATATATGTATGTGCATATTTGTGTATGTCCAAGGCTGCTGGCATCGTTGAATGGATGAAGGATATATGTGCAAACATTTAAATTTCGCGAAAACTCAGTTGAATGTTCTGAATTTTCATAGACATAGCGAAAATGCTGAAATTCCACATACCACCTTCATTCATGCAATATGAACATTCACACATAAATACATATGCATGCGCGACAGTGAAGAAAATGTTGCCGTTCCCGCTTCTAGTAAAATGCAAGAAAAGGGGGACTAAATAAATTACTAGTGAAAACGCAAAATCCCTACTATTTTCATTTATTATGGTTTGTAACTTGGCAGGACTATAGATAGTCGGTTGACTACGCTTTTATTTTACATTTCAGAAATGTTAATAGCATAGAAGTCTCGAAAATATCCAAATTTGCAAAAGGCAGTCACAAAGGAAGCTGGTGCCGAAAGGGTAAAATTGATAATTAGTACAACATTGTCAAGCAAATCAGTCGCTCTGCTACTGGGATCTACTTTTTAAGGGTTCTCATCACAAAGCTCTAAAATTTAACAAACGGCATATACTGCGTACTTTGGCACGTTTAAAATAAAAATGCCAATTTTGTATGAAATATATGAAAAATATATAGAAAATTTTGAATAATAACTTTTTCGTGTTTTATTATAGATTTATACCAATTGCTGGTCAATATATGTATTTTTTTGTTTAAATTTTTGGAAAGATTTCCAATATATTGGTATATATAGTAATAATATCAACATTTTGCATATATATATCTCGTGTCTTTCTTTCAATTTCTTCATGTTACCAATATCATCATAAAAAATCATGTATCCAATATACAATGCGGGTTGCCTAGCAAAGTACCTATGAAGTTCCTAAATTAAAAATTTGTAGCAAATATGCCCAGTTGAATTTAAGTTTACCCCGTCACTGAATACCCCCAATATGAATTGAAGTTTGAAATTAAGATTTTTGTCAGATTTTAACTTTGTCGATTTGTGCAAGATCAGTGTTGCCACATTGCATCAGGAAATAATATTTGATTTAGAATGAAATTGTTATTGTTGTATTTATGACGAAAGATTTAGCTGCTGCGACTGTGCGTACGAATGGTTTTTGTTTTTGTATCATGGGAGTTGGTGGACAGCACTTGCATTAGAGGGGGATGTGAGGACATGTGTGGGTATTTATGTGTGATTGTGCACATACGTTTGTTTGTTTTTTTGGAGATATGTATGTTCACAAATATGTGCGTGCGCGGTAGCTTTACGCATGCACACTTTTTGGTGGATGATATGGGAATATGAATGTGTGATTTGCCGACGGCAAAATGCATGCTTCCCATATTAATGATTTATTGATATGATATTCACATGCATATCTCCTTTTTTCTGCTATTTAATTATCCTTACGTAAAATCCTACTCCCTATATTTATTTTTTATGTTCAATAATTCAAATTTATTTCAAAGCAATTGTTATGAAACTAATTTTGCTAATTGTTTCCTTTAGGAGACAACTGCCAAAACACGTCCGAAGTTATCGGGAAAGGTATCAAAAGATGCGCTTTGACCTCGGTAACAATAATCCGGAGGCGGATTTTCGAGTTTTTGTTTCAGTGAAGAAATATTTACAATCAAAGTTGAAAATTTTCTGTCATTTTCATGTGGTTGTTGTATTCACGTATTAGGGTGTAAAAGTGTGAAGGGGTTAAAAGTGTGTTCTGCGCAGAAATACTGTGGACCGCGTAGCCGGTGTTGGACCGACTAAGGGTTATTTTTGGGTTTTCTGCGAATCACTTTTCACTGAAACAAAAAATTGAAAATCCGCGGTAATTCTCTACGACAGCAGGTAACTGCTAATATACGTCAAAAAATCTCGGGAAATGTATCAAACGACGGGTTTTAGCCTCCGTATCAATAATCCGAAAGCGGAAGTTCGATATTTTATGTATGTTCAGAGATATTTGCAATCAAAATTGAAAATTATCTGTCATTCTCATGTGGTTGTTGTAATCACAGATTAGGGTGTACCGAAAAGTGCAAAAAGTGTGTTCTGCGCAGAAATACCTTGGATCAAGCCCACTATTTAGGATCGGACCTAGGCCATTTTTGGGGGTTTTGCTAATAACTTTTCACTGAAAGAAATTATTTAATTTCCGCTTTCGGATTATTGATACAGAGGTCAAAACGCGTCGTTTGATACCTTTCCCGATATTTTTGGACGTTTTTAGCATTTGTCTCCTAAAGGAAACAATTACCATAATTTTTTGTTTTATATTAAATTTTTATGTTTCTGTATTAGGTACCATTAAAACGTATTTTAGGTTTTCTTTACCTATAACCAATTTATTAGAAATGCCTTAACAAAAAAATTTCACAAAATCAATCTATATTTAAATTATTATAATAAAATCTTAAATTCCATACCTAATGAAATTTATCAAAGCTAAAAATATCGAATAATTACAGTTTTAATGTGTGAAAGGGAAAAACTGTATACCTACCTATCTATATAAATAATATACCTGCGACTATAATTTAAAAATATGCTATTTCAAAAAATTACCTATTGGAAATTAACAAACCAACAATTTTTTAATAAAGGCCGGAAGTCATAAATATACGTAGATTTAGGATCGGAAATATCGAATAAACATTTTGTGTCATTTGCATCAAAATTATTTTCAAGTAAAATACTTGCATTTTTTGGCAAACGAACGTCAAAATCCACGGCCATCACATTAAAATGAGTCGTTTATTCAACTCATTCCGTTTGTTTACCTTTTGGGTTTACGCAATTCCCACTCATAAAGTACAAACTTTAACTCAAATAATTTGGAAATATTAAGGACAAAGCACAAAGAGGACTCGCTGAAACCCTAATAGAAAACATCGAGTAGCATCGAACATACGAGTGAAAATTCTGCCGATTTTCAAAAGAGCGAACTGACGCCTCTTATTCATACATGCTCTTTGGCAAAAGTAAGCTTCCGATGTTCAGCATATCGGTTGTGGCACGTGCAGTGTGTGCTGTTGCACCGTCTTGTTGGAACCACATGTTTCTCAATCCCAATTCATCAAGTTGCGGCAAAAGGAACTCGTTGATCATTGCTCTGTAGCGCTCACCATTCACAGTAACCGTTTGGCCCCGACCGATTATTGGTCAAATAAATAGTCAGCAATATTCCGCGTTCTGGAGCAGTGTAGCGTAACATTGTTTATTAACGTGTATTTCGCATGTGTTTACTACACAAATGTCAAAACAGAACTGACTTTAGGGGCCAATCGCAAAATTTATAGCATTTTATGATAGGAGGATTACTTTTGCGCAGTAACCGTTTTTCACCGACCTGCTCAAATAATAAGCCAGCAATATTCCGCGTTCTGGAGCAGTGTAGCGTAACATTGTTTATTAACGTGTATTTCGCATGTGTTTACTACACAAATGTTAAAACAGAACTGACTTTAGGGGCCAATGGCAAAATTTATACCATTTTCTGATAGGAGGATTACTTTTGCGCCACCCTGTATATCAACAGAAACATTATTCTGAAGAACTAAGGGATTTAAAAACCGGGAAACCCATTGGGATTAAAAGTGAAGTCCTTCCTCTGGGTGGTCGTCTCTCTGCATCCCATGATGTCGCATTTAACGAACGCCATCCAATTATCCTCCCTTACGCCTGCTGTTTCACCCGTCTGCTCGTCCAGTTTGTCCACAAGATCTCTTTGCATGGCGAAAACCAACTAATGCTACGGCTCCTACGCACGCAATATTGGATTCCTAAGGTAAAAAATATGATCGGGTCGACCATCCATAACTGCAAGGTCTGCACGATCTTCCAAAAACGGGCAGCGACCCAACTGATGGGCGACCTTCCACCAGAACGCACAACCTTCTCCCGCGCGTTCACAAACACCGGTGTAGATTTCGCCGGACCTTTCGACATCAAGTCATAGAGCAGGAGAGGATCTCGTCTTTCAAAGGGCTACGTTTGCCTCTTTGTCTGCTTCTCGACATTGCGACATATGTCTTCAACATACGTCAAAGCCACTTACCTAGAAATATGAAACCAACATACCCTATAAACATAAATTAAAATTTCCCTCTGTACAAGTCAGAAAAGTGTGCATGCGAAATCGAAACGATTCTATTCTCCACCGCACGGTGGCTGTCAGCGGAAGGCGCTGCAATGTTAAGGCAGTTTCGGCTGACTTCGAGCTCTTGCCAGAATACTCAGACCAACTGGTCCTTAGTAGATATAAATTGCAATCAAGTCGATTAAGCAAGCATTAAATCGAATATTAAACCGGCAGACGAATGACTTAGCCTCTATTCGTCTTACTGATCCATAAAAGATTTCACCACACTCACCCATCGCACTAACCTCTACATACAGTGTATAACGAAAAATGAAGCTAGCACCCGGGTACGAGACTTTATGATGCCGAAGCTGGTTTCAATTCTGGGGTGCCCATGATTCCGCGGTGAATATACCGAGTCGTGAAACCTAATAGAAGACCGACCTGCAACCGTGCAAATTGAGCATAAAATTCAGGGTTAAGTAGTGTTTAGGTGTGATGTGAAGAGCAACGCTTATACCGAGCAAAACCAATCGCTACCTGATTTCTAGCCTCCGTACGGTTCACTGCTATCATCAAGACCAAAAACCAAATAAAAGGAGATTCGTCTTAAAGATCAAAAATTATACCCCCATCGAATGCATGAAAGAAAGAAGATTGGTTGGATAAAGTATTGTGAATCAAATAGGGTGTTCAATATATTTAAAAATTTCAGTGCAATTTTCTAGCTACTATATAGATATGTTTCTTATTGAAGTAATACCAGCATCAACGCACACTCACCTTCATAGCATGCCGCCCTGAGTGGTGACGATTGCGCTTTTGTATTGTGATTGACATTCGCACCACGTTGTACCAATAATTTTACCACTTGCCTATGCCCCATACCAGCTGCGACCCAAAGTGCAGTCGCTCCGTAAACCAATAGACCATCGAAAACTACATTGCATTCTCGTTCCAAATCGATGTCGTATTGCGTGAGTAGCGTCTTGACGTACGTTACATTGCCCATCATGACAGCCATGGTGATTGTCCATCGACCTCATCGAATTTCCATAAAAATAAAACAATATATGAATCCTTATATTAAATAATAATTAAAAAATAATATGCATTACATAAATTCGCTTAGCAAAAGATGTAACTAGTTCTAGAACGAAACTAAACCCTGAGGATGGTGGAACACCGAAACCAGTTTGTTACAAATCGCCCATTGTTGAAAATTTGCGTGCACCCACTAATGCAGGTTTCTCTGCCTCACTGATACCAGAAGCGCCCACATACACTGGGGATGCGTTGCATATTTTACGCAAATCACTACTGCTCGATACGAGGACCGTTGCGTTGTACGTTCTAGGTGAAGTTGAATTATTGCTGCATCAAGTTTGGCGTAACGCAGAATATCTTCTTGAGGAAACAAAAATATCCACTTTTATGAGTGTCAAAGAATGCCTGAAATTGTGCTAGTAATTGCAACGCATTATTATGTGCTGCATGACGGATATTCTAGAGAGGCACTTAAAAAGTGTAATGGCAGTATACCAACATTATTCATTGGTAGTGCAACCCCAATCATAGTTGCTATTAGTGGCGCTATTTGAACTTGTTGCATTTCGTATAGAGGGCATGACATTTCGGCACCGATCTTGAATTCTTTTTTGTATCTTGCATTGCAAACAAAGGTAGCCCTGCCAAGGAAAGAAAATGATAAAATCTTCATACATGTATGTATATATATACGTGTGTGGTTGTAGGACTCCGACCGAAACGATACAGGATTTCGGCCAGCGTCCATTTATACTTACCTCCAGGGGTTCCCACGGGTCAGGTTTATCCCTGCGTCACCTGAAAAGAAACGAATCAACGTTAATTCAAGAGAAAAAATTACCAACATAAAATTTTTACAACTTACCTCGTGAAAAATTTTCCATAATGACATTCATTCAGAAATGTATCCAGTGCTAAATGAATGAGCGTAGCCACTTCGCCTAACGATTAGTGCCAATCCGAGTTGCCACAAACATGCGCGACGGGTATTTAATCGTTACAAAAATCCCCCAATTTTTTTGGCGTACCGTATTGAGCGGCGGAATTTATTCGCCACCTTATGCGATGTACGGCGGAAGTCGAAATGTATAAAAAATTAATTTTAGTGTTCATGTGGAAGCTCACAGGGGGTTTTTTCGTCATCAAATCAAAAATCGTAAAAGTGTTAATATTGAGCAGAGAAAGTGTTGACATTTATCGCAGTGAATATGAACGTCGCAATTTAGCCTAGGTACAATATTGACAACTACGAATGTGTACTCATATATACATTGGGTATTGCCAATTATGCCTTTTTAAATGAATTCGTATGCCTGTACGTTGTTAAACGGTAAAAATATAATTAAACACAAATACGAAAGATAATGTGGAGAAATATACGTAAATTGAACATTTATTGACAGACTATTTGCTTCCCCCCGTGGTTTTCATTTGTCACTGTCACAACTTGCGACTTCTGGCACAGCAAAATGGAAAATATTTTTCACCTCATTTTTCAGATTCTCAACCGATTCGATTGAATTTGGTCATGGATGTAGTACCACATCTGTCGCGATGCATCTGTATCCGCCTTTACATTGCCAAGTGCGACAGACGTCATCGGTGGGATGTGGCAGCACAGAATTGCTGACTACATCTGTAGCATAACAAAGGTGGGTGATTTACGCCCTGATAGAACACGGTGTCGATCAGCTGGGTGTGCGTCACTGCAAGAACCAGCTGTAATGCATGTATAAATGAATACATTTCATCTAAATTTATACAAATACCATTACACAACCGCATAACTATTACGTAAATGTAGAAACCTTCACACCATTCTCCCTTTTTTTTTACACGGCTTCACCAAAATATGTTAACTCTCGATTTACAAGGAGTTACCCAACACTTAAAGTGCCAAGTCACTTCTTCTTTTTTCGGGGGGAAGGAAAGGGTCAAAAGGTGACAAAGCTGGCAGAAAAAAAAATTATTTACGCAACAAACTCAAACGTTTACAAGCGTTCAAACTGTAACAAAATTTACAAATGTTTAAACTTTAACAATATTAAAACCTTAACCCTTTCGAAAAAATTTAATATGCCAAACCAAAATACCGATAATGTCAGTCGGTTCTGTTCACAAGCCACCCAGCCAGCCGTGTCGGTTATGCAACAACAACCATGGCATACGGTTTTGCCAGAAGTACCGAGGTATGTCGGCAGAGGAAAGACTACAAGTGGTACTTATACATAAGTACTGCCCCAATTGCTTGTCCCCTTTCCACCGACCGGAATATGGTCCGAACATCAACACCACGTCGGGAAGGCGCGGAAACACGTCCTTTCCGCCCGTCTTCAAGGCCTGTTAAGGTGAATCGTGGTGGGTCTGAAACACGTCCTTTCCGCTCATCACGACGCCCAGCAGGTCGGACGACACCTTACCAGGCCCGCAAATCGGTTAGTGACACCACAATTGCCACCCGAAACGTCACAGCTGCGACCTTTCAGACCGGTAGAGCAGCCAACGTCCCTGCCGCAGCCATCATCGTGCGGTCGTTTGTCGCCATCGCCCCAACAGCTTTGGTGTGCATTGACTCCGATGGCGCACTGCACTTCGTCCGTGCCTTGGTCGACCCGTGCTCCCCAACCACGGTCATTGACGGTGAACTCGCTACCGAGCTACATTTAGAACGTGTTGGTGGGACCGGGCCGATCAGGTGCCCGCTGGTACTTCGGGGGAAGTTCGGGGTGACCAGAGGGTAACAACTCAAGCAACAGTCCTGGTACGGCATCATCGAATGACCCCGCTCTCAACTATCGACGCAACTATAGCGACTCCCTTCCAATTTATAATGTTGGCAGATCCCGAATTCTTCCAGGCCTCTCCAGTTCGCCTTACGCTAGGCGCCGACGTGTATGCCAGCCTGATGCTAAGCGGTACACCACCGTCGATCAACGGGCTGCTAGCACAGGCCACAATTTTCGGCTTAGTCGTCTCAGGGGCCTGCCAACAGTAAGCTTCCAATTACCTTCGACACGCTACTCCAGAAAGGAGAAATCCAATAACTAAGCATTGAACTAGGCAAAACCACGTAGTGGAACCCTATACTAAGTTTTTTTTTGGTTTTTGATAAATATTTGCATACACTACTATTATTATGATGGTTAATACATATTTCATTTCACTGGGTGTATATTATAACTTATATGTAAATCGGAATGGTTGCTGGCGGATTTATTTGATTAGAGGTTGCGTGTCGCAAGGGGGACGGCTTGTTTAGGCCACCGGCCTAAATAGCACGGCCGCCCCTCGTATTGGTGCAGCTCTACGTATACGCCCGTCCGCTTACATTTATGTCTTTTACCGGTAACTGCTCTTACCCCTCCGAACCTAACGAAAGGGAGCATTTGGCGGCGGTACAGAACAAAATTTAAAGAAAGGTCTCGGACACTTTGATTTTCGAGCTTACACGAGTCACCAGCAGCCATCCCAGGTAATTATACGGTTTCCATAACCTTCCATATTGTTTTTCTTCAAATTCCTATTGTATATTTAATTCAATTCCACTTTAATAAAACCCACATAGCTATTGTAATTATTTACATTAAATCCGTTGTTTATTTACTTATTAACTCATTGCCTTTTTCTTTCCTATCCCTATTACGCGCGAGCGCGCCCCGTGATCGGAACGACTCCGCCGTAAACACCGACTGCTTTCAGCTATAAAAACCGCAAACTTCCGGATATCCATGCATATTTTGAGCTCGGTTCATTCTCTCGAGTTGTCTCTGAGACAAATTTTCAAACGGTGAGCGAAATTAGCGAGCAATACGAAATTGAAAGCTAAGGATTGCGTCGAAACAGACCCAATGTTCCAACGTACAAACTGATTCAGTTGAAGATTATTTCCGTATAACAATCTACATACCGTATGATGATTCGTTTCTGACACAATTTCAAGATCGATTCTCTCAAATTTCGCTTGCCTTTTTCCCAACAAAATGAAAAGTTTTGAAGAAGAGTCCTGCGCTCAACTATTCCAGTCATACTGTTCACTTTTGCACGAGGATTCTCGTGACATCTGGGTGAACGAAGTACAACTTTGGCGGAAGCTCATTGCCGGAAAGGAAATAAAAAACTCACTTGAAGCACTCGATATTTGTAATGAAGATGCGTTTCCAAATTTTAACCAAATGCTTCGCGTTATGGCAGTTTTGCCTGTGACAACAGCGACGAATGAACGATCCTTCTCAACTTTGCGACGACTAAAAACGTATTTGGGATCAACAATCTCTGAAGATCGCCTGAACGGCTTAGCCTCACTCAATGTACATCGCGATGTCTAAATCGGTCCGCAAATAATTTTGAAAGAATTTTTTTCAGTACCTCGAAGAGTTGATTTATTAAATAATTGTTACTAAACATGACTTTTGACAATAAAATTTCCGTACTCCGAAAATAAACTTGTTATCTTTATACCTTTCATGAACATGGAATGGTATTATAACTTTGGCCCGATGTTTGTAAGTATGAGACGAAGAAGAGATAGACCCACCAATAAGTATACCGAAATGATCAGGGCGATGAGCTGAGTCGATTTAGCTATGTCCGTCTGTCTGTTTGTACGCAAACTAGTACCTCAGTTTTTGAGATATCTTGATGAAATTTGGTATGGAGCCGCCATTTTCTATGAGATTAATCATTTGTCGGAATCAACAAGATCGGAACAATACAACGCATAGCTCCCATACAATCGATAGTTCCGATAAATGGGGTTTGGGCTATAAATTTTGGAATTAAAAAGCTAGGAACGTGAAGTTTTGCAGGTTTGGTACTTATTATATATTGTGACGAATTCGATGATTCCTTGATTATCAATCCTGGGTTCGATCACTATAAAGTCGAATAAACACACGCACAGATAAGGTAACTAATAGCTAGTTTTATTTACTAGTAATAAACGCAATACAAATTTAAGAGGTTGGTAACTTCGCAGTAGTGCACTATTGAACGCTTGAAAATAAACTGATCAACCTGCCTTGCTTGGTCACCGCCTTATATAGTCCAACAGGGTACTTGCCTACGCACCGAGAACTTTCTTGGTTATTCGCTTTTCGTGTTCTGGAGGGGTCGGTGTTATTTATTGGCATCTCCTCTTTGCATCGTATTCGCAAACACTCGCGCCATCTCTCTTCCTCTTCCTAGTTACACGCTTGCATGCATAAGCGTAGCCATCGTTATCTCACCTGTGTTTAACTAGTGCTGGGAGTGTTATTGAGTTAGGGATGGCACATGCTTGAGAATAATCGCCACACTGCCCTCCACCTAAGTCTGATCGTCCCGATCAGACACATTTCCCGAACCAACCGCTGCTAGACACTCAATGGTTGGCACTGCTTTATTAAACCTCATTTCCTCCAGAGATTGAAACTCCGACATCAATCCTCTCCTGCAGAGGTTCCCACAATGCATTGCAGTGTCACATATTCCAACCATTTTGTCCGTTCTTAATCCCGAATGGATTTGTGCCTTCACTTTCGTTCCCAGTGGTACCCGGCAAACATTCCTGCAACTCGTTTCTTCAGGATTCAGTTCCGTTCTCACATGCCCATTGCACTGTTTCCCATTATCCACTAAGTTGCGTTGCTTCCTCGGAACATGACCACCAGATGTTCGTCTTTTATTCTCGGCACACTCTGCACACTTAGTAATCCATTTCCTCAAAGTTTGTTTGCAACCGATCCAATAGAACCGGCGCTTTACCTCTTGCAGCGTTTTCTTTATTCCCACGTGCCTTCCATCTGGGCAACTATGCGACGCTTTGATAACATCTGGAATTCTTGCCTTGGGAACAACAATAAGTGCTCGATGATTCCTGACATCTTCACTTTCCCATTTCCGATGCAAACAACCAGATATTAGCTTCACTACTCCATTGTGCCCAGTATGCTTTTGCAATACGACTCTCTGCTACCATCTCTTCTCTTCCTGGCTGTTTGTTTTTCTTTATTCCTTTCAACACACGTGCCAAATCTGGATCTGACTCCTGGTCTTGCCGAATCTTCTTCAGGAGGTATTTGTCCGCGAAAGCCTTTGGTCGAGGAGCTACCTCTGCTTTACGAGGCTCCTGTTGCTTCATCTTCAAGATCACTCCCTTGGTAGTATAGCCTTTACTGTGTCCAAAGACCAGAGGAACTTCTTGGCCGTTGTAAGTCATAACCCTGTTCCTTACGTTGATGTGAATGTCTCTCTCAGCCAAGAAATCGACGCCAATGATGACTTCGTCGACAATATTCGCTACCAAGAAGTTGTGATACGTGGCCACATTCCCAATCACAACCTTGCATTTCACTTCTCCCAGGACTTGCTTGCTGTCACCAGTTACTGCCCACAACTTAGCTTTCCGCAATGGTCTCACCTTTCCTCTGACCAAGTCAGTCCGAATGATGGAATGTGATGCACCAGTATCGACAGTCAGCAAGCGCTCTTTCCCGTCCACGTAGCCTTCAACAGTAACATTACTCGCTTTCCGTTCGAGTTGTGACACAGAGATTATGGGACATTCATCTTGCTCATCTTCTGCAGTTTTGCGTTTACGTCCACTTAAATTGCCAGGATTACTGGACCCAGTGCCGCAATAACGTGCTATATGACCAGATTTTCCACACCTAAAGCATTTAATGGCACCATCACTTTTTTTCTGTACTCCGTTCAACGCTTCCAAAATTTTGTCAACCCAAGCCGGAGTTTCCACTTCTACGCGATGAGCCTTGTATGCAGGTTTACTTAATAGCGAGGCTGTTTCCTGCGTTAGAGCATGTGATACCGTTTCAGAGAATGTCCGTTTGGGTTTGCATATGTGGCCCGCTTCGTCTCTACATCGCGTATTCCATTTATAAAACTTTGGATTTTTACCCTCTCAGTGTACTCCACGGGTGCGTCCGCATTTGCTAGATGGGCCAACCTCTCGATGTCCGATGCAAGTTCCTGCAAAGTCTCATTAGGTTTCTGGGATCGATTCTGTAGCTCTATTTGGTATATCTGCTTTCGATGTTCGCTACCATAGCGTCTCTCAACCGCACCCATCAATGCATCATAACTGTTCCTTTCGGACTCGGGAATAGTCTGTAAGATTTCTGCTGCAGGTCCCTTCAATGCCACGAATAGTGCTGCAACTTTATCTTCTGTGCACCAATTATTCACCGCAGCCGTCTTCTCAAATTGCAGCTTAAATACCTGGAATGGAACAGAACCATCAAAGGAAGGTGATTTTACCTTGAGCGTATTCGCTAAAGCAGATGGACGATTTAGTTGCAATTCCTGGATACGACCTCTCAATGCATCTACGTCAGCATCGATTTTATCCTGCAATTGTGCAATTTTTGCATCTTGCACTTCTAGTTTCGATGACACCTTTGCTTCCTGTTCTTCCAACTGCGATGAGATATATGCCTTCTGTTCTTCCATTTGAGATCTCATGTATGCCTTCGTTTCATCTAGTTGAGCTGAAATCTGAGATGCCATGCAAGTCTTCTGTTCTTCCAAATGAGATGCCATGCAAGTTTTCTGTTCTTCCATTTTAGTCGACATCTGAGTTAATACAGCCAATATCATGTTTGTGTCGACGGTTGCTACTGGATTGGGAGACTCCTTTTGTTCTTTCATTTTTGTCGGTGCCTCCTCCACAAGATGAAAAACATGATCCTCAACTTCGATTACTTCTGCTTCCATAGCCTCTCGGAATCGTGACTGTAACTCTGATTTATTGCCTGTAGTGTTCAGTCCCCGCTGTTCCAACTCATTTTTGAGTTGCTGAATCTTTAAATCATTCAGCTTCGCCATGTCCTTGTTATCCTTAAATTCACTGGTATTTATTCAACAATACCGCTTCTGAAACCAATTGTGACGAGTTCGATGATTCCTTGATTATCAATCCTGTGTTCGATCACTATAAAGTCGAATAAACACACGCACAGATAATGTAACTAATAGCTAGTTTTATTTACTAGTAATAAACGCAATACAAATTTAAGAGGTTGGTAACTTCGCAGTAGTTCACTATTGAACGCTTGAAAATTAACCGATCAACCTGCCTTGCTTGGTCACCGCCTTATATAGTCCAACAGGGTACTTGCCTACGCACCGAGAACTTTCTTGGTTATTCGCTTTTCGTGTTCTGGAAGGGTCGGTGTTATTTATTGGAATCTCCTCTTTGCATCGTATTCGCAAACACTCGCGCCATCTCTCTTCCTCTTCTAGTTACACGCTTGCATGCATAACCGTAGCCATCGTTATCTCACCTGTGTTTAACTAGTGCTGGGAGAGTTATTGAGTTAGGGATGGTACGTGCTTGAGAATAATCGCCACAATACTCGTATGTAATGTGTGTAGTGAAAATCAGCCAGATCGGACTAGCATAACATATAGATCCCATACAATCGATAGTTTCGATAAATGGGGGTTGGCTATAAATTTTGCAATTAAAAAGCTAGGAACGTGAAGTTTTGCAGGTTTGGTACTTATGATGATGATGATGATGATATATTTATTTAACTAATATGTGTACATTATTTTTGATATCACAAGAAAATTTTTTTAAATATCACAATTAACTTATCAGACATGGGTAAACATTGTATAATTTTCATGCAATACTCACGGTTTGCGATGGTGGGTTTCGGCCGTGCAATACAATTTTCCGCTTACGGTCAGGAAATAAAGCCGGCAAGGCTTGTTTCTTAATGTACGTACAATTTCCTTTTTTTGCCTATTGCGTTTCTCCTTTGTTATTCCTTTTTTTTTGGGTAAATGTTGGTTGAATTTATGAAACACTTAAGTTGCTTGAATTATTTGCTGCCGCAATGGGTTTAAGCTAAATTTTGTTGGTTTCAAGCAATATTTTTTTTACGTTGTCTTAAAGATTTGTAAATTCTTCACGAGCACTATTATATGCATAATAAAACGTATCTTGCAAAAATGCTGGCACGCCAAGATGCTAGCAGCCAATCGTTACAAATTGTGATTACCTTTGATGAACCTTTTGGTTCCTGAGAACACACTGTTTCCAGATATTTCTTTGGACGTTGTAATGTATACGCATTTTTCCGTTTACGCCGATTTAATTGGGTTTAAATGGGTTTATAATTATTTACTCAATTATGTTTTAAACTTTTTATTTTGCCGGTGAAAATTTTTACACACAAATAATAATGACAATAAGTAAGTAAGGAAAAAATTATGGCCGACCAGCTATCAGCTGTGCGGCGAATTGGTATTGTGTGATTTATGCGTGGTTGCCACACGTCCCAAATCGTTCCAATTTTAACACTTAAATCTAAAGGTGAGTTCATAGGTTGTGATGAGTAAATATAAGGCACTATAATATAATAGAATGTAATCCATGCGTTTTAATGAGATAATATACAATTCATGACAAATATTTATAAGATGAGTATTATTCTATTTATGTAGAATTCATGCAATATGGGTATAATGAATATTATGGTCTTGGGATTTGGACGTGTGGCTACCGATGTCGCGTTAACATTCTGCCTCCCCTGTACTAAGCGCCTAGTGTATGCTGCAACTCCTGCAAGGCACGAACGGCTTCTTGGATCAAGATCCTTCTCACCTTCTTTTTGTAGGTGGCGGTGCGTAAGGCGGGTGCGGTGCATCGGATGGTGCGGTCGCCGACGCTGGTTGGTTGCGGTGATTGACGTGCCCTTGGAGCCCGACCATTAGCCGTGGGAGGCTGCGGTTGAGTACGGCGACGATGAGCTGCGGCTCGACGGAGTGGCTCCTGGCGGCGTGGTGTCGGAGGTATTTCCGCTGCGACGTACGCGGGTTGGCGAACCCCGGTGTCCCGATGAAGGAATGTATGGTGATGCTGCCAGCAGACCCGGCAGCTTTCTGTGGAGGTGCACTGGTTGGTGCCATGGGACAGTTGGTGCAATACTGATGTGCCCTAGCGACCAAGAAGCGCTGGTGCGGCTGCATGGCCGTGAACACAGGGCACATCAGCAGCGCGTGATGACGCATGCACAATCTACATTTCCGGTAATCCGGGCTGCGGGCAGGGTCACCTGCGATGCCAATGAGCGGCGTGGTGTTGGGACCGGAGGGCGTTGACGATCCATCGGTAGAAAAGAGAGAGTAGTATATGCATATTAGTTATAAGCCTGGGATTAAGCATAGGTTTGGGGAGTGCTTAGGTTGTTGCCTGAGTGCTAACGATGGTATGAGCTTTGTGGACTGTATTAAGTTAGGGAGATGGGAGTAGGCACTGAGGGCCCTCGTCACTCTCAGATGACGGTAGAAAGCACAGTTTCGTGCGAGGTCTCGTGAGAATACCGTTCTGGGTGCGGGCTGCCATAATTTGTGATCGCGTTTGTTGTTTGTGAGTGGTGCAGACTTTGCACTGGAATATGTATTTTTTGATCAGCGATTTGAGACGGGCAATGTAAAATTCTTGCCGTAAGATTTGTGCATGAGACAAGCTTCCGCATGTAGGAGCATTTCGTGAAGGAATCGTATATATAGAGTACATAGCCGTGACTTTTCGGGTAGGATGATGGGATGACGCTCATTGTAAGGGAGGGTTGCATGGGCTAGTCGGCCATTCACTCGGAGGACTCCGCTCTTGTCTAGGAAGGGATTGAGTACGAGTAGGGGGCTCCGTTTTCCAACGGGGTTTGGGTCTTCTAGACATGATCTTTCAAGAGCGTAGTATCGAGTTTGGGCCATTATGATTAGACGATGTTTCGATCTTTTGAGATCGGCATGAGTTAGAGAGATGTCGGCTGGGTCATTAATACCGTTCACCGCGTCTTTTAGCCGACGTAGAAATTTTAGCACGTCAGCCATTACACGTAAAGCACGAGGGTAGGAAGAGAACCGATCTAAGAGATCCTCCGTCTCTTCCGTAGCATGTACGGCTTCTACTTTACGTGACTCTGGGGGGTTGACGTTGCGAACTGTTGGTTGAGGCCAATCTTCGGGGTGTTTGGAAAGCCACTCTGGACCATTCCACCAGAGGGCAGCATTGGAAAGATCGACCGGCGTTCAACCTCGGGTTTCCAGATCTGCGGGGTTATCTTTACTTGGCACGTCTCGCCAAGGGACATTACCTACGAGGTCTATGATCTAGGCTGTTCGATTGGAGACATAGGTCTTCCATTAGTGAGGTGGCTTTTCGAGCCAGGCTAACACTATCTCGGAATCCGACCACATGGTCAACTTTCTTCTAGTGAGGCCGAGATGGGGTTGCACTACCGCGACTAGTTTGGCTAGTAAGAGAGCTCCGCATAGTTCCAGGCGTGGCAGACTTATAGTTTTGAGAGGAGCCACTTTGCCTTTGGACACGAGGAGATGAGAGTAAACTTGAGTGCCGACAGTAGTTCGCACATAGAGTGTTGTGCAATAAGCCTTTTCAGAGGCGTCGCAAAAACCATGGAGCTCGACCAGATGCTCAGGGGCGAAGTTAATCCATCGGGTATTTGTATATTTGAGATTGACTGCAGATTTCTTGAGAATTGCGTCCATTTTACGAGACGTATCGGTTTGACCAGTTCATCCCAATCAGTCCCGTCTAACCACAATTCCTGCATCAGGATTTTTGCCTGTATCATGACTGGCGTCAGCCACCCTGTGGGGTCGAAAAGATTTGCGATTGAGGAGAGTATTTGCCGCTTGGTGGCTGCTGTTGAGGCTGGGTCTGAATCCACATTCCATTAAATTCCTAGGATTTTGGCGGTACTACTTTTCTCGAACACGAGGAAGTCGGTTTCCAGTAAGTACGCCTTGGAAATTTGTTTGAGTATGTCCGCACGGTTTGCCGTGATCTTTTTTAAAGGGAAGCCAACTGAGTTGAGAGCATCAAAAGTCTCCTTTAGGGATTGCTCGGCTGAGGAAAGATCATGAGTGCCGGATAAAATATCGTCAACATACGTCTCGGACTTTAATATTGGGGCTGCGCGTGGATGGGAGTTGGCTATATCTTTCGACAGCTCGCTTAGCGTGCGAATAGCCAGGAAGGGAGCGCAGTTCACCCCGAAGGTAACCGTTTTAACTTGAAGTACTTTATTGGACTGTCTTCGGGATTTCGGAATATTATCCGTTGGTAGTCTCGGTCATCGGGGTGTAAGAGTACATTACATTTTCTTTACATCGCCATTAAACACATACTTATATGTCCGCCATTTTAACAACATAAGTCGGAAATCGGGTTGGAGGGTTGGTCCGGTACATAACACATCGTTAAGGGAGTGACCGGAACCAGACTTCTTGGAAGCGTTGAATACAACTCTGATTTTTGTTGTCTTCTTGTCTGGCCTTACGACGGCATGGTGAGGGAGATAGAAAGAGCGGTATTTTCCTTGGGATTCCAATTCATTTGGACTGCATTCTTCCATGTGGCCGAGGGACAGGTATTCTTCGAGTACCTGGTTATACTGCTGTTTAAGATCGCCCTTTATCGAGAGACTGCGTTCCATTCCATGAAATTGTCGTATGGTTGCAGTACGGGATTGGCCTAGGTCGATATCGTTCGGGAATGCTGATTTGAACGGGAGGCGAACCATATATCGACCGTCTTCCATTCGAGTGGTTGTGCTTTGATAGAGCTCTTCGCACATTTGATCTTCGGGGGTTTCCACTCGAGTTCTGGGTATCTCCTCGATTTCCCAGAATTGTCTCAGCTGTTCATTTAGCTGAATATTTGTGATTTCCTATGCTTTTGAGGAATGTGCTCGGGAGTTTGGCCGCTTATGATCCATCCAAATATTATATTTTGGGCTAGCAGGCTGGGAGAGATCTTTTATATGCCATTTAGCATTATTTGTGGGATAACATCACTACCCAATGCCAGATCGATTTGGGATAGGTTCTGAGAGTTCTGGTCTGCTAATTTGGGATGGGACCATTTGCGCTTTTGGCTGAATGTTTTGAGCTGCCTAGTGAGGCGGGGAAGCACTATTGCTTGGGCCTTTATTTTCACCTTATTGTCATTTGAGACTAGGATCAACGAGCACAGCTTGTTGGATGTTTGTACCACTCCGCCTCCCATATCCGATATTTCAAACAGGGAGTGGGTATAGGGAAGCCCGAGTTTGGTCTGAGCTTTGGCGGATATGAAGCTTCTTTCGGAGCCTTGGTCCAGTAAGGCTCTAAGCTTAAATAGATACCCTCTCTGTTCTACCAAGACTATTGCTGTAGGGAGTATGATTTGGTTATCATTTTCAGCATGGAACGAGTGTACTTGGGAACTGTTGGGCGTAGAGGGTTCTTCTTCCTGGGGTGGCGCCTGGCTGACGTCCTGAAGCCTGGGATTGTTGGCTTCTATGGTGGCTACCTGGGATCGTGTCCTTTGGATTCCGGAACTGGTACCGGGGGTTGCTGTGTCGTGAAGGATGGTGTTATGCCGGCCTTGGCAGTGCATGCACAGTCTCGTGCTTTAGCAGTCTTTTAGCACATGAGTTTGAGCTAAACAATTTTCGCAAATATTATTTTCTCTTACGAATTTTTTACGCTCGGAGATTGGCAACCTTTTATACCGCAACCAGCTTTGTAGGGTGTGGGTGGATTGTTTGCATAATTTGCAGGTATAAAATCGTTGGTGTTCTGTGGTATGAGATTTTGTTTGCGTAAAGGAGTTGTTGCTGTGGTTTTGGGGTTGAGCCTGCCTGAACTGGGGATTGCTCTGACTGGGGTGAGGCCTTGAGAAGTTTGTGGAGGGGGGATTATATCGGGGCTTGGCAGGTCGCCATTGATCCACCCTTTCCACTATCTCGTAGCGAGTGGTCAGAAACAGGTTCATTTGGGTCCAGTTCGGGAGGTGTCTTCTGGAGCTTAATGATTGCTCCCACAGGGCAACTGTATTCTCTGGAAGATATATAAGTATGGGATCCCAACTGGAAGTTTCGACTGGTTGTGTCGCTAGAATTTGGAGACAGTTGTTTACTGAGGATTGTAACCTGTGGATCTCATCGCTGTTTTCCGATTGAATTGCTTTTAAATTCATGAGGATTCGGATTTGACTATCAACCAGGACTCTTTTGTTTTCGTAACGCGACTTGAGAGCTCCTATGCTAGGGCAAAATTGTCGTCGCTTAACGGGAATTGTTCCACTATTTGACCTGCCTTTGCTTTAGTCTTATGTCTGAGGTGATACAGTTTCTGGGCACTGGAGAGTTTCGAGTGGTTGATATAGACCGCCGTGAACATGTCTCGGAAGGACGGCCATTGAGCATACCATCCATAAAATATTTCTGTATCACATGGGGGAACTTTCAGGTTCATATGGGAGGACTCTTGGGGGGGTTGGGGTTGCTCATGAGGCGCGGGGTTACTCAATGCTTTGAGTTGGAGTTGGTCGCCTATTTGAGCTTTGGTGTCCTCATATGCGATTAGGCAGGCTCGGTATTTACCGAAATCGGCGGACTTAAAGTCCTTGGGGAGGTCCTGGTCGTCAGTCTCTACTACCACGTCGTACGCGCTCTGTACTCTTGACCAAAAAACATCTATGTTCTTGTCCTTTAATTTTAGGTCTGCCTCGGTATTATCTTGGATTGGAGTGGAACCGAGTGCAGTAATCCGTAAAAGTATCCGTTTCGGAAATAAATTTATTTTCGGCTACGGTAGTTATTTTAAAAATGATTTACTGAATTTTACGGTGGCAATTTTGGGAATTATTTATAATTTAATTTAATGGGAGTTAGTTATTTGATGGGGTATGTAGCAGTCTTGTACCACTGTTCAGGGGATATATCACCGTATGCTGTTTATTAATGTGTGGCCAAGTATTTATTACAGGGCGGAGTGGATTGTTGGAATATCTTAATTTAGTTAATTAATTTTATGGGATTTATAACACTATTTGTCCACTTCTTTTGGTTGTATGTATATATACGAGTATGTTTTGTACCGCAAGGGATTTTAGTGTTAATATTTATAACACTGTATGTGTGAGAATTTTCGCTTTAAGGGACTGACAAATAAATTGGCGGGAAAACTTGTTTTTGGCGGGAGCCAACAAATTGAAATTATGGAAATTATAATTTTCTGTATTATAATAATGTATGGGCAGGGGCTGGTTTTTTCAATGGCGAAGAAGGACCATGTATAATTTTCACGCAATACCCACGGTTTGCGATGGTGGGTTTCGGCCGTGCAATACAATTTTCCGCTTACGGTCAGGAAATGAAGCTGTCCTCCAGTATTTTCTCCTCGCTGGTAACCTGCCAAGGCTTGTTTCTTAATGTAAGTACAATTTTCTTTTTTTGCCTATTGCGTTTATCCTTAGTTATTCCCTTTTTTTTTTTGGGTAAATGTTGGTTGAATTTATGAAACACTTCAATTCCTTGAATTATTTGGGTTTAAGCTAAATTTTGTTGGTTTCAAGCAATATTTTTTAATATTTTCTTTACGTTGTCTTAAAGATTTGTAAATTCTTCACGAGCACTATTATATGCATAATAAAACGTATCTTGCAAAAATGCTGGCACGCCAAGATGCTAGCAGCCAATCGTTACAAATTGTGGTTACCTTTGATGAACCTTTTGGTTCCTGAGAACACACTGTTTCCAGATATTTCTTTGGACGTTGTAATATATACGAATTTTTCCGTTTACGCCGATTTAATTGGGTTTAAATGGGTTTATAATTATTTACTCAATTATGTTTGAAATTTTTTATTTTGCCGGTGAAAATTTTTACACACAAATAATAATGACAATATGTAAGTAAGGAAAAAATTATGGCCGACCAGCTATCAGCTGTGCGGCGGATTGGTATGGGGTGATTTATGCGTGGTTGCCACACGTCCCAAATCGTTCCAATTTTAACACTTAAATCTAAAGGTGAGTTCATAAGTTGTGATGAGTAAATATAAGGCACTATAATATAATAGAATGTAATCCAGAGTGACCACAAAACATATGGGATTTGCAAAAGTATCGAATTTTTTCGCTCCCCGCGCATTTTTTGATAGCTTGACAATAGAAAATAAGATCTGCATAAAAATCTGACCACCTGTAGTGGGAAATAGCCACGCGCATTTGACCTAAAGTTCAAAAATTGACCTAAAAATTATGCATGGCTTTAGAGACCAATATCTCTTTAAACAATAATTTTCGGAGAAATAATGGAATAATAATTTTTATACAAAATGAAACTGGGAACATATTATCCATATGATATTTATACCTACCGTTATCCTTTCAGGACATATTGAGTCCTTAAAGGGAAACTTAAATTTTTTTGTTTGTTAAAAAGGCAAAAATAAATATTTAAAAAATAGAGAATTGCATAAACTATACTCGTACATCATTTAATAGGTTATTTAAAGTAGTTTCACACATCATAAATTGTTTTAATTTACATGCACTATTATAGTCAAGAAAATTATTAAAAATAAGCAAGCCGCATTTTTTCAAACTTTTTTTTTACCAAACTGAAAATATCGTAGTAGGCTTTGCAGTTAAAAAAAAAAAATATTTCAGCTCATTCAATAGTGTGTTGAACCTTCTTTAATGTGAACTTGTAGCGGTAGTGCTCATAAAAGTGTTATATTCAATTCAAAAAAGTTTTGTTCAAACTTTTTTAAAACTATTATTGTAATGGCATTAAAATCCAAATGCATTCCCTTAATTGATAATTATTTAATAATATCTTACGAGCTAAGTGCTATGTAAGGTTTTTCTCTTGTATAATGTAAGAGTATCTTTTTTAAACACGCTGGAAAAAAAACTCTTTGAATGGAAATATGCTTCCAAGCAGAAGAGATGTGTTAAGCTATTTATTTTATTTGATTCGTGATGAACATAAAACGGCAAAGGAAAGCATTCCTATTTTGTCCAATAGATTGATTGAGGTCTATACGAAATTCGGAATTCCGGCCAAAAGAAAAGATGAAATAGAGAAAATGATTAAAAGGCGTTTAAATCAATACAACAAAATTATTAAATTGAAATGCGGTAAGGCAAAAAAACATTTTACTGACTCTCTGGACGTGTTATTTGACATATCTCATGCAAATGCCATTAAACATTGCAAAAGAATAAAAATACGAAAGCCATAAACTTTTAAAACAAACATCGCGTATCAATAGAAGCTGTGCGCTCAAAATTGGCTTTAGAAATTGAAGTACAGTCATCAGACCCACAAGCAGAACCAGAAGCATTTAATTTTAATGCCGTGGTACAGTCTAATGAAGCTCATGTGTCGCATTATGATTTAGATGACCAAATCGATGAACCACAGACAGAAGAAGAGGATTCCATTGACATATCAATACCTGAAGATGACTTTTCCTTGCCGAAGCAAAAAAGACAAGAAGCAACGCCCAAAATTAATTTAGTTGACGCTAGACTAACCCAAGTTTTAGATAGGTACAGCATAAGTAATAGAGGAGCTCTAGCAGTAATTTGTCAAACAGCTCATAATCTGGGGCATGATGAAAAATCATTAAATATTTCAGTTGAGCATATTAGAAAGCAACGGATGAAACATAGAGAAAACATTTTTGGTGAAATACGAAATCAGTTTCAAGCAAACGCGGTTTTTACAGTGCATTGGGATGGTAAGATACTAGAGGACTGTACAAACGTAAAGAGTCCAGTATGTAACCGCTTAGCCATTATTGTATCTTCTGGTGGCGATTCCAAAGTTTTGGGTGTGCCAAAAGTTAGCAGACAAACCGGTGCTATTGAAGGGGATGCTGTTTATTGAGCTTTGGCAGACTGGAACGTACAAAATAATGTTATGGCTATGTGCTTCGATACCACTACAAGTAATACCAGCACTTCAATTGGAGCTTGCGCTGTGCTTGAACAGAAGTTAGGCAGGCAACTGATATACCTACCATGTAGACATCACATAATGGAGCTTTTGGCAGAAGCAGCATTTAAAGTAACAGTTGAGAAAACAAGTTCTGGACCGAAAATTTCGTTATTTGAAAAATTTAGAAAAGCATGGCCGCAAATACAGCAAGATGACTTTGAGTATGGTACTGAGGACGCAGATGTCGCTAAGTTTTTCCCGAAAGGTATACGAGAAAATATAAAAGACTTCATTCATGATCAAATGCTGAAATTATGTGCTTTTTTTTTTTTGGGGAAAACATTCCGAACTACAGAATCTCCCAACCCGGAGCCATCAGCCATGCCAGATGGATGGCAAAAATCATATATTGTTTAAAAATATTTTTATTTAGAAAACAATTTCCCACGCCTTGTAAGTAAAAGTATTGCTGTCTATGTATTAAATTAAATCCATGAATGCATTTTTAAACATACATTTAAGCAAAACTTTTGCAAAATATTCGCCGATACGACATATTCGTGGTCCGTATATATAGGGTGTTTTTTTTACAGGTTTGTTTTTCGAATAGAGATAAAACTGGCATTTTGTGGTCAAATCTGGCAACTCTAATGTCATTTATGTTCAGTTTGGTTTGCCATTTCATCATGAACAGGTTGACAAAAGAACAACGATTGCAAATCGTGCAAATTTATTTCGAAAATAATGGTTCAGTTCGCGAAGTTTACCGTGAGCTCCGTCCATTTTATGGTCGACATAATCGTCCATCAGAGCAATTAATTCGGTTAACCATGGATCGTTTTCGCACTACGTTTACTCTATGTGATAATACGCATCCGCAGAGACGTCGAACAGTGCGCACCGAAGAAACAATTGACGCTGTAGAGCAAAGTGTTGAAGAGGACCCGAATGAATCGATTCGCCACCGTGCACAGCAATTGGAGCTTTGTCCATCAACTTTATGGAAGATTTTGCGCAAAGATCTTGGCTTGCGACCTTACAAGATCCAGCTTGTGCAAGAATTTTGGTGTATGGGCCGAAAATGAGATTGATTTCGATGCTGATTTTCATCGCAAAATTTTGTTCAGTGATGAGGCTCATTTTTGGTTGAATGGCTACGTCAACAAGCAAAATTGCCGCATTTGGAGTGAAGAGAATCCACATGAGACCCTTGAAACGCCATTACATCCACAAAAACTGACTGTTTGGTGTGCTCTATGGGCTGGTGGAGTCATTGGGCCATACTTCTTCCGCAATAATGCTGGAGAGGCAGCTACCGTTAATGGAGACCGGTATAGAGCCATGATAACCGACTATTTTGTTCCCGAATTGGATGGCATGAATGTGGATGAGTTGTGGTTCCAACAAGACGGCGCTACATGCCACACAGCGCACGTCACAATCGATTTATTGAAGGAAACATTCGATGAGCGCATAATTTCGCGGAATGGACCTGTCAATTGGCCACCAAGGTCGTGTGATTTGACACCTTTGGATTATTTTCTTTGGGGATATGTGAAGTCGCTCGTCTACACCAACAAACCAGAAACGTTAGGGGAATTGGAAGCCAACATTCGTGGCGTTATTGCCGACATACGGCCCCATATGCTCGAAAAAGTGGTTGAAAATTGGACCTGTAGAATTGGCTTTATTCGAGCCAGCCGCGGCGGCCATATGCCCGAAATCATATTTAAACATTAATGGCATAAAATTATCCTTCCAATAAAGCCAAATTGATGGACCTTAAAACGATTTTCTTGTGTTTTATTTCAATTCAAAGTTCTATACCTCTAAAAAAAACACCCTATATATGAGATATTGGTTTCTATGCCAGGTGGCTCCAAAGGCACCTGCAAATGATTTAAGATTACTAAAGGAATTGGAGGATTATAAAAACGTTGATGCCGAAATAGCCGATGCAGTTCAAAACAAACTGCTCCATCATTTGTGGTATTTAAACGATGCTAATGTTGCTTTAGCTTTTTTTGATAACGCGGTAAGTATTGATATGAAAAGAAAAATGGTTTTGAATTTGAAAAAAATTGGATATCTTGATAGTCCAAACCGTGTAAATCTTAATATTGAAACAATAATGGCCTTCGAACTTTGCGATTTTGTAAATAGTAATTCTTACTTTTTTTCGACACCGTATTAAATAAAGAAATAACGAAAATAGATATTAATTTCTTAAAAACTGATCCATATAGCTGGGAGAATAATGAAAACTATATTTTAGCTAAACATATTGTTTCAAAACTTTTAGTAGTAAATGATATCGCAGAACGTGGAGTGGCACTCATTTCTCGTTTTAATGCAGTACTGACCCATCAAGAACAACAAAAACAGTTCATATTGCATTCAATGGAGCAGCACTACAAAAATTTGCCCTCTAATAATTTGTCGAAAACAAAGTTCATAGGGTATTTGAAACAAAATAATAGTAAATAAAAGGAAGATATTAAAAAAGGGCAGTGTGCTGAACTCTAAGGTTCAAGGAACTGTTTAAAATATTGGAACAGTCAATATAAATATATAAATGCGGTCGCTTCTTAAAAGCTCGGCGGATACCTTTTTTATATCTAGTAGTGCTTCGAACACAAGGTATATTAACTTTAGTCGCGTAACGGCAGTGCGTAACGGCATAAACGGATCGAGATAGATATTGACTTATGTATATCAAAATGTTCAGGACGAAAAGAGAAATTGATTAAGCCATGTCCGTCCGTCCGTCCGTCTGTGAACACGATAACTCGAGTAAATTTTAAGATATCTTAATGAATTTTCGTATGCGGGTTCCTTGGCACTCATCTCCGAGCGCTATTTCAAATAGGCGAAATCGGATGATAGACACGCCCACTTTTTATATATATAATATTTTCGAAAACACAAAAAAAGTGATTACTTAGGACAAAATTTGGTGAATAGATTGAGATTGAGGCATAAAATAAAATTGTCAAGAAAGTTTTGAAAATGGGCGTGACATCGCCCACTTTTGATTAAGTCAAATTTAGAAATAATTTTAATCATAAATCAGAAACCGTTCAAGATATCGAAACGAAATTCAGCGCGCAGGTTTGCAGGTATGCAAGGAATGTTCCAGGTTAAGGTCTAGGCCCACTTTTATATGAAAGATTTTGAGAAGGATCGTGGATATATTAAATAGGCAACAACTTTGCGTAAAATAGCTTTACATCATTTATATTTCAGTTTTAAAGTTTCCGTAAATAAAGAAATCCAAAAACTTAAAATTTTCGAAATTGGGCGTGGCCCGCCCTTTTTATAGTGGACTATTCCACAAAAATTTTTATGCCATAACTCCGCCAACAATTGACTTGTCGAAACGAAATTTGGGGATAATGTTCTATATATAAAGGTAACTGTTTGTTGTAAAATTGAGCGAAATCGGTTAATGTCCACGCCCAGTTTTTTAACATAGTTCTGAAAATTTTTTTGGGAAAATTTAAGCAAGTTATGTCAATTAAATTTTGCACACATAATAAGCTTTTTAAGAAAAACTCGACCGCAAACAAATTTTGTCAATTTTGAAGAAGTAGGCGTGGCGCCGCCCACTTCTCATCATAAAATTTCTGCTATTTTCAAAGGCAATCGCTTGTAATTTAATCTTGATACTTCAATGAAAATTCGTCAGCTGCTTCTTAGTAGTATGTATTATACTCCTGCCAAAAATTAGCCATATCGGGAAACACACAAGCAAAATATTCGGGCACGTATTAATAGCCCACTGCAATAGCGAAGTTATATATCTTTTTTGATTTTCATATCTTTCATAAACATTAAATGTATCTAAGTATGAGAAGAAAAAGAGATAGTCCCATCAAAAAGTATACTGAAGTGATCAGGAGGAGTCGATGTAGGCATGTCCGTCTCTCGATATGCCTATCTGTTTGTCCGTCTGTCTGTTTCAACGCAAATACGAACTGAAAGTATTAAAATAGACCTGCGTAAATTGGGATGACATAATAGATCACTACTAGGTATATAATGTTCGGTTCCACCCGAACTTAGACTTCCTTACTTGTTTTATTTACCTTTTTTATTTTCGTATCAATACATTTTTTTATTCACTTAGTAAAGCCTACTACAGTTTGTGAAAAAAAAGAGTACTACTTTTTGTTAAGTTCTGCACCGTTTTTTTCTTTGTAATGCACATTTAATTTGCCTTATCTCAACATTTTCATAGCCTGCTAAGAATGAAACTATACCACATTTTTTTTAATTGCAAAGCCTACTACGATATTTTCAGTTTGGTAAAAAAAAAGTTTGAAAAAATGCGGCTTGCTTATTTTAAATAATTTTCTTGACTATAATAGTGCATGTAAATTAAAAAAATTTACGATGTGTGAAACTACTTTAAATAACCTATTAAATGATGCATAGTTTCTGCAATTCTCTATTTTTTAAATATTTATTTTTGCCTTTTTAACAAAGAAAAAAATTTTAATTTCACTTTAAGGACAATATGTCCTGAAAGGATAACGGTAGGTATAAATATCATATGGAGAATATGTTCCCAGTTTCATTTTGTATAAAAATTATTATTCCATTATTTCTCCGAAAATCATTGTTCAAAGAGATATTGGTCTCTAAAGCCATGCATAATTTTTAGGTCAATTTTTGAACTTTAGGTCAAATGCGCGTGGCTATTTCCCACTACAGGTGGTCAGATTTTTATGAAGATCTTATTTTCTGTTGTCAAGCTATCAGAAAATGCGCGGGGAGCAAAAAAAATCAGCACTTTTGCATTTGTGGTCACTCTGAGTTCATGACAAATATTTATATGATGAGTATTATTCTATGTGCAATTCATGAAACATGTATATAATGAATATTATGTTTTTGGGATTGGGACGTGTGGCAACGATGTCGCGTAAACAAACATGTATGAACATATATGAATAAATATTAGTATGCTAGCATTTTAAAAAATTTATGCATAGCCTTTTAAAACTCAGAATATTACTCTCCTTATTCGCACTTTCGGGTAGTGAGTTAAACAGGTTGAGGCCTTTATATAGCAATGTGTTTTAAACTGCAGTAGTCCTCTGCAAATCCAATCGAAAGTAATTCACATTCCTCACAAAGTAGTTGTGTGTGTTTCTAACGTACTGTATGGAATTTGTTAAATACTTCGGTGTCATGTTGTTTTTAATCTTAAATATCATTAACAGGCTTCAGTTTTTGGTCGATATTTAGCCATTTTAATGTTTCAAGCATAACTCTTATGGGGGTGTATTTGCTACATTTTATTATGCACCGCATACATTTGTTTTGCAGCTTTTATATTCTTTCAATTTGTTCTTGGTTGCAACATGTGTACAATATTGTTGAGCAATACTCAAAATGGGGCTTTATTATTGTATTATATATTTTTATTGCTGTCAATGTGTCCACTTTATTTCGTACTCTTTTAAAGAAATTAATTTTTTTGGCCGCCTTCTTGCACAAAAAGTCTACATGATTATTAAATTTGAGATCACTGTCTATTATTACGCCTAGGTATTTGAAACTGGATACTTGTTCTATAGCCGTTTCACTTATAGCCAGATTTATTTCACTACTTGAGTTCACAACCATTACTTTTGTTTTTTCCATTAAGTTTGAGTCTATTCATTTTTAGCCATATCGTTATTTGCTCGATATCGAGTTCTAGATTTCTTGTACATTCTTCCACTGTTTCAGCTTCCGTATATAGTACTAGCGTATCGTCTGCATATATTTTAATTTTGGATCTTGATATCACTTTTTCGTCGTTTATGTAAATTATAAACAGGATTGCTCCCAAAATGGAACCCTGGGGCACTCCTGCGTTTACATATGCGTGACTAGATTTTGAAAGTTTTATTTTGGTTTGTTGCCTACGGCTCGTAAGGTGGTCCTTAAACCACTGTTATTCTTTTCCCCTTATGCCATACATATACAAATTTTTTAAGAGAATTTCTCTGTCTATGGTTTCAAAGGCTCTTTTAAAATCAAGAAACAGCGCTACTATTTTTGTTTTTCGTGTGCATTTTTTCCATTCATTAACAACGTAATTTATAGTACTTTGACACGAGTGATTTTTACGAAATCCCGACTGGTTTATTGACAGTATTTCGTTCGATTCAAGGTATGTTTGAAGTTGCTTTTTAACCACACTTTCTAACACTTTTTCAAATGCTTTAAGGGTGCTTATTGGACGAAACTCTTCACATTTTTTAGCTTTTGGTACTTTCTCTACTGGTGTTACTAGCGAGGTTTTCCATTGATCCGGAAATACTCCACTTGATAAAGGCTGATTTACTAGCTTAGTTAGGAACGGCCCTAACACATTCCAGTTTTCAGTAATTAGTTTTGGGCTCAAATTATCACTGTCTCTTTTATTTTTTAGTTGTTTACATATAGATTTTAGTTCGCACATTGTTATCTCTTGAAATTGGAAACACTCGGTTAAATAGTCAATATAATTAATATAACTTTCTTCTTCGATTGATTGGCCAATAACCTGTATGCTTTCGATAAAAAACTGATTGAGTTTTTTACATATATCCTTTTCAACTTTTATTTCTTCGTTTTTATAAATTATGGATTCAAATTCACGTTTATCATTGTAAATTATAAGACTTTTTAGTATCTTCCACATTTCTTTTTGATTTTTCGTGCTATTGATTTTAAGTCTGACATATTTGTTTTTTGCGTTGGTTATCTCTCTTTTGTATGTGCTACACACTCTTTAAAATATTCCCATGAGCCGATGCCCGTAGTGATTCGCGCCCGTTTATATGCTTTGATTTTTTGATACTTTGAGTTACTTAGTCTTGAGTTAAACCATTTATTGCGATCCGACCTCATATGTATTTTCTTACTCTTGGTATTTCTTAACACTAAACTTTGTATGCAGTTTTCAAGACGAGCTGTATTTAGTTCTATAAGCATGCTATTAAATTTATGCTGGTTGTAATAAAAATATTTAACTATTCTGTATTTGGACTTACGAATATATTCACGAGTTGGTTTTCAGAAATTTGTAGACTAGGTTCAACGGTAGCACTAAGATTGTATGTATTTGTTAGCACGTAGTCAATCAGAGGTCCTTGTAATTCTAGTATTTTCTTATACCGCTTGAGTTAGACCGTTATCAGAAATCAACTTTTCCATTTCGCGTTTATACAATGTATTTTTTGACCAGTCAATATTGAAATCACCTGCCACTATAATATTGTGGCGATTATTCTCAAGCATGTACCAACCCTAACTCAATAACACTCCCACCACTAGGTAAACACAACAGAGATAACGATGGCTACGCTTATGCCTGCAAGCATGCACAAAGCAAGAGGAAGAGAGATCGCACGAGTGTTTGCGAATACGATGCAAAGAGGAGATGCCAATAAATAACACCGACCCTTCCAGAACAAGAAGAGCGAACAACCAAGAAACTTCTAGGTGTGGGGATAGCACCCTGTCGGACTATATAAGGCAGTGACCAAGCAAGGCGGGTTGATCAGTTTATTTTCAAGCGCTCAATAGTGAACTACTGCGAAGTTACCAAACTCTTAAATTTGTATTGCGTTTATTACTAGTAAATAAAACTAGCTATTAGATACAATATCTGTGCGTGTGTTTATTTGACTTTATAGTGATCGAACCCAGGATAGATAATCAAGGAATCAACGAATTCGTCACAATATCTTTATTTGTGTCCGTTATTGCTTCCAATTTATTATTAAATGTGATACAGAAATCACGTTCCGAGCTGCTTGATTTTGGAGTTTCGGACCATTGTATGATTGGACTGAAAATCAGTTGTCTAAATAATGTGCGTAATGTTAAGAATAAGAGTCCGACAGTCGTTCAAAAAACACATTTTAGCGCTCTTTATAATTCACTTCGGTAAAAAAAATGGGAAACTCTTTATGCAGAAAAGGATGTAAGAAAAGCTTACAATTTATTTTTGACTACGCTTCAATCGCACATAACAAATTCTAGCTTTGTTACTTTACCTAAACGTTCGGAGACTATTCTTAAACCCTGGATCAATCGCGATCTACTTAAGAAAATTAAACTTAAAAATAAATTACGCGTCAAATGTCGCAAGCATCCTACTAACACTCGCCTCCGGAAGCGTGTGAAACACCTCACATGCAGTCTTAATAAAGAACGTCGTTCTAGGCATGATAGTTTTTATAAAAATAGATTTTTAGCTGCGAAGGGTGACGTGGAGAAAGAATGGAATGTGGTCAACGATATTCTTAATCGTAATAAGGTAGACCAAACTAATTCGTTTGTTCTAGATATCGATGGTGAACTTGTTTCTCACCCATTAGAAGTTGCCACTCATCTGAATGATTTTTTCGTTACGATTGGTAAAGAGTCCGCTCCAAGTAATAATATACGCTGCACTTGCAACAACCGCTTAATTTACTCTGTAAATACTTCTCCAGGTTGTAGTTTCTTCTTTGAACCAATTTCTGGGTCAGAGATTTTAAGTTTAATAAATTCTTTAAAAAATAGTGATTCTTCTGGGAATGATGGTATCTCAAACCGTACTTTAAAGAACATTGCTTTTTATGTTGTTGACATTTTAAAGCATTTATTCAACTTAAGTATAGTCACAGGAGTTTTTCTAGCCGATCTAAAATGTGCTATTGTCATACCACTACATAAGAAAGGAAATAAGAAGGATAAAAATAACTACAGACCTATTTCTCTCTTGCCATCAATCTCTAAGGTTTTTGAGAAGACTGTTAAATGCAGGGTCTTGCAATATTGGTTTGCATCATATCTAAATTTAAGATGTCAAAAGGTGAAAGTAAACAATAATCTAAGCGCACCTAGACTAATTGACTTGGGAGTCCCGCAGGGCTCAGTCCTCGGACCAATTTTATTTCTGATTTATATAAACTCGCTTTTTTCAATGCCTTTTGTAGGAAAAGTCACAGCATTTGCCGATGACTTGGCAATCGCATATAGATCAAACAATACTTTTAATCTTTTTGTGGATATAAATCACGATGTGAGCCTCCTAAGAGAATGGTTCGCTTCTCACAAGCTTATTGTAAGCAATAAAACTAAACTAATGTATTTTGGTATTGGTGGTAAGGAAGTAACTAGTGGTGATATTATTTTTGACTCTGCAAATTGTTTGCGGCACAAACTTTGTACTAGTGCTTGTATTGAAAACGAGTCTCGAGTTAATTATTTCCCGGATTTAGACTGTGACGCTATATGTTTCAACGTCGAAGTTGTCCATAGTTTTATATATCTGGGTGTTATAGTCGATCACAACCTAAGCTGGTCTTCGCACATCTCTGCCATGAAAGTTTACTTGCTATCAACTGTTCGCTCATTTTATCGCCTGCAAAAACTATGTGCAAGTAGTGTACTAAAGATTATGTATTATGGACTTGTACAGTCTAAACTTCAATATGGCTTAAGTTGCTGGAGCAGTGCATATTCTAGTAGAATTCGACCACTCTTAATGTTGCAAAAGTGTCTTATACGAAGAATCTGTAATGCTAGCCGTTTAACGCACTCGATGAATCTCTTTAGAATATTAAATATTCTCCCTGTAAGACACTTGTACTACTTTAAAGTATTAAACATTTTTTTATGAGGAGTGGTTATCTACGAAGTCCAATATACACTTCACTTATGTTAAGAAGCAATTCTAATGCGAATATTACTGTTCCTGCTTCACGCACAACTCTGTATCGTAACTTCTATACCATAGTATCATGTATGATTTTCAATAAGCTTCCCGAAGATATACAAACAATTCGAAGAATAAGCGTTTTCCTAAAGCAGGTAAAACTATGGCTTCTTGGGTTGAGCCATGAAGATATTGAAGTTCTGTTACGGCCTGTCACATAATTGGCTTCCAACTCAAAAACATTGCAACATATTTTCTTACTACTTTTTATTTAATGAGTTCACTTGTAAGTTGCTTGCTAAGTAATGAACCGATGTACTTTATTTCTATTTATTTAAAATACTTTTATTTTAATAATTTTTTTTTTTCATCAACTTGTAACCTTTATAACATTGCAACATATTTTCTTACTACTTTCATATTTTATTTAATAAGCTCACTTGTAAGTTGCTTGATATGTAATGAACAAATGTACTTATTTCTTTTTATTTATTTATCAATGTTAAACCTTTTTAACTCCGGATTGGAGTGCACCCCACATTTCTAAGCTTCCATTGTAATCATTACAAGAAATGGCGTTATCACTGTTCTCATTCTGAACACTCAACGCCATTACCTATTATCTTATTGTATCTACTTTATTGTATGTTCACTAATATGCTAATGTTAAAATCTGTTACAATCCATAAGATAATATTGAATAAAAATGAATGAATGAATGTAATGTGTGTAGTGAAAATCAGCCAGATCGGACCAGCATAACTTATAGATCCCATACAATCGGTAGTTTCGATAAATGGGGTTGGGCTATACATTTTGCAATTAAAAAGCTAGGAACGTAGAGTTTTGCAGTTTTGGTACTTATTATATATGTAATGTGTGAAGTGAAAATCAGCCAGATCGGACCTACAAAACATATAACTCCCATACAATCGATTGTTCCGATAAACGGGGTTCGGCTATAAATTTTGCAATTAAAAAGCTAGGAACGTAAAGTGTTTAAGTGACTTGCAGCCCTTAAAGTATTTTCCATGACTCGCGCTCATGAGAAAAAGAAAATGCATCCATATCGAGTTTCGTTTTACTCTTATTTTTCGTTGGAATTGCGACTGACACCTGGAGCTGGCTTCCGGTGTCGCGGCATATAAAATGCGCTGAGGGCCCTGAACACACTCTCTTTTGCATTCCTGTCATCATACCACCAGCAACGATACAGAACATCTTCCATACATCGGGGGATCCTACCACAACAATAACTACAATCAACCATCACATATAAAACAACACTGGCCGTAGTTTGACAGCGATCACTCACCCAACATACCCATCACTCTTTACTTGGACATCAACAACGACACCAGCATGTCGGCAACTTAAAAAACAAAAAGATCAAGCAAAAAAGCAGCAATTCAAGTAAGGAAAAGAGATATGTGATACAAGTGATTAAAAGTTTAAAACGAGCACCAAATATAAAAGTGAAGTGATAAAGTAGTGGGGCTAAATATAGAAGTTCAGCAAGTTCGCCACATTCGTTTTCGCCGCCACAAGGAGATCTCCGCAAATAAAAACGCAGTCACAACCAAGTCGAAGACGGCATCCCTCTTGAAAATACCAATTTGAACCCCTAGATAGAAGTATGCCCAGGTGAGTTAATCAAATCTTTCCGATTTTCCATGCGAGCAACATAAATACCGTTATTTGAAAGCGGTTTATATGTACATATGTATATATGTAGGTGGACGTACCTACTCGTTTATACGTACCAAACTCGTCATTACATTTTGCACCAACTACAGTCACAAATTCATATGCTCATAAATATTTGAGACTAGATTCGCGGAAAATACCATTTTTTCGCATAAAATTCGCTTTATAATTCCCAATTTTAAAGAAAACCTCATTTGTAAGGTTACATTCTTCTATTTTCACAAATATACAGCCGGTCTTTTGCATTTCATGACCACATACATATATTGCTTTCCCAGCAACTCATTTGCACAGCCATATTATATTCAATTAACTGCTTAACCAAGAATAATTTTCAAAGCGGTCTCGTGCGGATTGGAGCACTAATCTCAAAGCTCATTGCTGAACATTTAGAGAAAGTGCATATATCATAAACATTTGCACACAAAAATATTTGTATCACCCAATAATTGACAAATTCCCAGGGCTGAAAATTAAGCACTTCGGAAAGATTTATATTGACCGGGTTACCATCTGAATTACTGGATTGGTTTCAGTGACAAAACGTACATTCCTATACACGTACAAACCCTTTCTGGTGTTGTTATTGCATGCAAACGTACATACTTTTTCGTTAGTCTTACTCTACTTCTTTTATGCAAAACTCTGTCCCATGTATCAAGGTACCTCCGTGCGATACCGAAATATTTTACGGTAGCTATGAGGAGTGGCCATCGTTTCGTGATATGTTCACGGCAGTATATCTCAGCCATCCCAAACTAACCCCTGCCCAGAAATTATATCACCTACGAAACAAAACCCGAGGAAAAGCTGGTGCCATAACTTCCGTCTAGCCTGGGAAGCCCTCGATTTGAGAAGAAGCGGATTCTGATAGATACACAGCTGAAGACTCCATTTAATATAACCCCAGTCACGTCAGAAAATAGCGAAGGAATTCAGAAAGTACAAAATACAATCAATGACTGTCTCGTTATTCTCAAGTCTCAAGGTGTGTCCGTTTCTGATTGAGACCCCATTTTGATTCATTTATGCTCAACTAAGCTTCCAGAAGAAGCTCTCTCCCTCTGGGAGCAATCCCTAGAATCCCGAAAAGAGCTCCCTAACTGGTCCCAAATGAACCAGGTCTTAACCACTCGCTACGAGGTAGTCGAACGCCTACACGGCTACAAAACCACCAAAACCGCAACTTCTTTGTAGCTAAACCATCTACCAAAGTCCAAGCATATCTTTCACAGGAGAATCTGACCTTTAAGTGCAAGTTATGCAACAACAGCCATCCATTGAAATCTTGCCCCGAATTTCGTAAACTTAGTGTTGCTGAACGCACTAAGTTTGTAGAGCGAAATAAATATTGCAGCAACTGCTTCGCCTACAACCATGCTATCACCAATTGCTCAAGCTCTTACAGATGTCAGCACTGTACGAAAAATCACCATACTATGCTACACGCCGACGCAACCACCAAGCCCGTATCAAAGGCTCCCGGTAGAACTTCCTCTGCCTCCTCCTCCAAAAACGCAACGGCCCTCCTGCATACCGAATCTACTCAGCAGTCTAGACATCCTATATTTGACTTAACTGCAGGCAATTGGGAAGACGCTCCGCCCGCTTCCAAAGGTACGGATCCAACAATTCTGGCAAACTTCTCCACAAATAATGAAAAGACTCTCCTACCACCTGCCCAAGTTGAGATTCAACACATGGGCTCAATATTCTCGCTACGAGCGTTCATATACCAAGGGTCGCAAAAAACCTTCGTTTCCCAAAAAATTCAAAACAAACTGCAACTTCCTACCTTCAAAGAAAACTTCTCAGTAACAGGAATGGGTAGAACGATCCTAGAGAACGCAAGCCGCGTTTGTAGACTAACCTTGGTATCTAAACGCCACAACAAAAACATCAACACTAATGCGATCGTTTTGAAACAATTGACGAGTTCTCTTCCCTCATTCCGAGCCTCTAAACCTAACCTCTCGCGGATCCCTACTTCTATACCCCCGGCCCAATTGATCTTGTCATCGGCGGTGACCTGATACCCCAAATTCTACTCCCAGGGATGAAACAACAACTTCTTGGCAGCTTGCTTGCCCAAAATACCATATTCGGCTGGTATCTGAGCGGACCATTTGCCTCCACTCAATGTTCGACGTTTAATACCTATGCAACGAAAATCGGGAATGAGGAATTGAACTCCCAACTGAAAAGTTTCTGGGAATTAGAAGAAGTACCGGAATGCCATCCACCATCAGAGGACGACCAAGTCTGTGAATCCTTTTATTTAAAAACTACCTACCGACAGGAAGATGGACGATACGTGGTGCGCTTGCCTTTTAAATCTTCGTTTCCCTCCAATATATCTCTGGGCCCATCTCGCTCACAAGCTATAAAATACGCCTTTCGAATGGAGCATACGCTCGGTAAAAACCCAGATCTCAAAGATGAATATACTCACGTGTTAGAAGAATACCTTTCGATGGATCATATGAAACCAATCCCTTCCAGTGAAATCCACGAAAACGGCAAAAATTTTTCGTATTACCTCCTCCACCACGCAGTTGTTAAGCCGAGTAGTACATCTACTAAGGTTCGGGTGGTGTTCAATGCGTCTAAGTCCACTTTATCTGGCACATCGCTCAACGACATTCTGCATGTAGGCCCCACGCAGCAAACCGACCTTATGTTCGTCATCTTAAACTGGCGGCTTTACAAATACGTATTCAACGGGGATATACAAAAAATGTATCGCCAAATACTTCTCCATGAGGACGACCACCAATACCAGCGAATTATATTTCGTGAAGCGAAACTCACTGACTTTGCGCTTAAGACCGTAACCTTTGGCGTGAATTGTACACCCTACCTAGCAATACGCACCTTACACCAGTTGGCACATGATTCGCAACACTAGCTAAAAGAATTTTAACAAAGGAAACCTATGTAGACGACATATTATCAGGAGGACATGACATTCTCTCTTGTATTCAGGCCCAATCCCAAACAATCAATTGTTTAATATCTGCCGGTTTTCCTCTTCCCGATGAAGATGTGCTTGATTCGGACTTTCTTAAGTTTGACTGCGCTAGCTCAACCAAAACTCTGGGAATTCGGTGGAATGCCTGGACTGATTCATTTTCTTATACCATTGCTTCTCCAGCAAATTTGGTTAGAGGGCACGGAATGGGATGAATGTGTGAAACCAATCTCACTTCAAAAATGGGTACAATTTGTGTCGGACCTTCCCGCGATCGAAAATATTCGAATACCACGATGGACGGAATTTTCTCCCAATAATAAGATTCAAGTTCACGGATTTTGCGATGCTTCAGAGAAAGCATATTGCGCAGCCATTTACACTAGGTCTCAATCAAGCAGCAAAGTCTCGTCGCATTTACTGTTCTCGAAAACTAAAGTTACACCGTTGCAAACAGTGAGCCTCCCACGCTTGGAATTGTGTGGAGCAGTCTAACTTGCCAAATTCATCAAAAATCTTATCAATCAACTTCCCTTAGGAGACATTGAAACCTTTTTATGGTCAGATTCATCAATTGTCCTGTCATGGCTTGAAAAGCCACCATGTACATGGAAAGTATACGTGGCAAATCGCACGTCGGAAATAATTCAAAACGTTGGAAACATCAAATGGCGCCACGTATCCACTAACCATAACCCTGCAGATCTCGGTACATGAGGATTTAATACAGCAGCAACTTTGGTGGACTGGACCAAATTTTCTTCCCAAACCCTCCGACCAATGGCCTATTTCGTCCCGACAAAACGTTACTCCTCCCGAAGAACGAAAAGTACAGGCTCTACATATCTTGGAAAACGAACCAGATATCTTAAATCGCTTCTCATCATGGCCAAAAGCAGTTCGAGTGATAACCTATATGTTTCGTTTCATTCACCGAATCAAACCCATACAGTCCACTCAGCCAATTAATTACGATTCTATGGTAATCACTCAGGCAGAAGTCCACTGGGTAAAAACACGTCTTATTAAGCTTGCCCAAGAAAGGTACTACCCTAAGGAATATCTTAAGCTTTCAAACCAACAAACGATTTCCAAAAAGAGTCCACTTTTATGTTTAAACCCCTTTCTTGATCGCCATGGAGTCATTCGAGTAAACTGTCGTTTAGCAAATTCTTCCCTCACTTACAATGAAAAACATCCCATAATCCTCCCAGAAGGCTCACGATTATGTCTTTTATATTTACAGTTTGTACACAATTTACTGATGCATGCGGAACATCAGCTCATGATAAGGACAGTGAGACAAGAGTATTTTATACCCCAATTAAAATCAAAAGTCAAACTTTGTATAAGGAACTGCAAAACATGTACCATTTTTAAAAAGACTACGCAGTCCCAAATCATGGCAGCGTTACCATCCGAACGGTCAAACTTCTCGTTACCTTTTACGTTCACCGGTCTGGACTTTGCAGGCCCCTTCGATCTCAAGTCATCATCTCTCAGAAAATCGAAAATGTTGAAAGGATTCGCTTGCGTATTTGTATGCTTCTCTACTAAAGCAATCCATTTAGAGCCTTGTTCTGACTTGTCAACTAAAGCGTTTCAAGTAGCCTTTTCACGCTTTGTTGGAAGACGTGGTCTACCAAAGGGTGTCTATTCCGGCAATGGGAAAAACTTTCTCGTCCCCTATCCCCTATGTCAGACAATCCGAATGAACTACTTGCTTTAACCCCAGGTCATTTTCTGCGTGGGGCCCCTTACTGGCTCCGGCAGAACCGCATATAGACAAGCTGTCGCTTCATAACCGTTGGGAAAAGCTCAAAATTCTTCATCATCAGTTTTCCCAGCGATGGAAAGATGAATACCTGAAGGAATTACATCAGAGATACAAATGGAAGCACCCGCAGGAAAATTTATCAGTGGGCGACTTCGTCGTTGTCAAAAATGATTTACTACCCCCACAGGAGTGGCGCTTGGGTGGAATTGAGAAGGTCTACCAGGGATCAGATAACCACGTCCGAGTGGCGGACATTAGGACTCAGCATGGTCTTTTCACGAGATCTATCGTCAAACTGTGTCCCTTCCAATTTATTCCGATCTGCCCGATCCCACTAAGCACTAATACCATCCCATATGACAGCTATCAAATGTATCACTATGTACTAAATTCCTCTTTTATTTACAGACGCTCGCCGCAACTGCCTTCCCTTATTCGGACACCACGGCGGCATTCTCCTGTTCAGCCTCCGAGGAATCCAGATCTTCACCAATGCCAACTCTGTGAGCGATACCACGCACTACGTTTTTGTCCGAAATTTCAAAGAATGACACCAGCAGAGCGGGTTTGGTGTGTGTAGCTGCACAAGTATTGCCCCAACTGTTTGGCACGCAACCACGATAATGTGCGCCACTGCTTGTCACCACGCACATGCAGAATCTGCCGTCAGCTACACCATACGCTGCTTCACCGCCCATCGGTCGCCGAAGATCAAATACCAAATCAAGTACAGCGCCAGGCACCTCAATCACCGCAAAAGGCACGGGTCCAGATCAACAACGTCATTCGAGAATTGATCAACTTGAGGGAAAGCCTTGCACCAGTGCAAAGAGGGCGCATGTTTAAGTGACTTGCAGCACTTAAAGTATTTTCCATGACTCGCGCTCATGAGAAAAAGAAAATGAATCCCTCCATCCATATCGAGTTTCGTTTTACTCTTATTTTTCGTTGGAATTGCGACTGACACCTGGAGCTGGCTTCCGGTGTCGCGGCATATAAAATGCGCTGATCGCCCTGAACACACTCTCTTTTGCATTCCTGTCATCGTACCACCAGCAACGATACAGAACACCTTCTATACATCGGTGGATCCTACCACAACAATAACTACAATCAACCATCACATATAAGTATAACATTCGGCTCTCGCCACTCGGTTTACATACATATATATTTATATACTTCTTTCCCTAAATAATTTTCAATAAGTGAAATCACGTACTTGCGCTTTATTAATATGACTACTTATGAATTGCATTGAATTTAAACAAAGTGAATTTCCTTCTTTGTTAGAGTAAGAACGAAAATAAACATAAACATTTGAATTGCAATATTGAATGACAACGTCTCTTGAATATTAGACATAAAGTTTTGCAGGTTTGGTACTTATTATATATATAATGTGTGTAGTGAAAATCAGCCAGATCGGAACTACAAAACATGTAACTCCAATACAATCGATAGTTTCGATAAATGGTGTTTGGGCTATAAATTTTGCAATTAAAAAGCTAGGAACGTAAAGTTTTGCAGGTTTGGTACTTATTATACATGTAATGTGTGTAGTGAAAATCAGGCAGATCGAACCAGCATAATATATAGATCCCATACAATCGATAGTTTCGATAAATGGGATTGGGCTATAAATTTTCCAACTAAAAAGCTAGGAACTTAAAGTTTTGCAGGTTGGGTACTTATTATATATGTAATGTGTGTAGTGCAAATCAGCCAGATCGGACCTACAAAACATGTAACTCCAATACAATCGATAGTTTCGATAAATGGGGTTTGGCTATAAATTTTGCAATTAAAAAGCTATGAACGTAAAGCTTTGGTAAATGGGATTGGGCTATAAATTTTGCAATTAAAAAGCTAGGAACTTAAAGTTTTGCAGGTTGGGTACTTATTATATATACAATGTGTGTAGTGAAAATCAGCCAGATCGGAACTACAAAACATGTAACTCCAATACAATCGATAGTTTCGATAAATGGTGTTTGGGCTATAAATTTTGCAATTAGAAAGCTAGGAACGTAAAGTTTTGCAGGTTTGGTACTTATTATACATGTAATGTGTGTAGTGAAAATCAGCCAGATCGGACCTACAAAACATATAACTCCCATACAATCGATTGTTCCGATAAATGGGGTTTGGGCTATAAATTTTGCAACTAAAAAGCTAGGAACGTACAGTTTTGCAGGTTTGGTACTTATTATATATGTAATGTGTGTAGGTAAAATCAGCCAGATCGGCCCTACAAAACATATAACTCCCATACAATCGATTGTTCCGATAAATGGGGTTGAGCTATAAATTTTGCAATTAAAAAGCTAAGAACGTAAAGTTTTGCAGGTTTGGTACTTATTATGTATGTAATGTGTGTAGTGAAAATCAGCCAGATCGGACCTACAAAAGTTGTAATTCCAATACAATCGATTGATAGGATAAATGGGGTTTGGGCTATAAATTTTGCAACTAAAAAGCTAGGAACGTACAGTTTTGCAGGTTTGGTACTTATTATATATTGTGGCGATTATTCTCAAACATGTACCATCTCTAATTCAAGAACACTTTCACTACTAGTTAATCACAACCGAGATAACGATGGCTACGCTTATGCATGCAAGCGTGTAACTAGGAAGAGGAAGCGAGATGGCGCGAGTGTTTGCGAATACGATGCAAAGAGGAGATGCCAATAAATAATACCGACCCTTCCAGAACACGAAAAGCGAACAACCAAGAAAGTTCTCGGTGCGTAGGCAAGCACCCTGTCGGACTATGTAAGGCAGTGACCAAGCAAGGCAGACGGATCAGTTTATTTTCAAGCGTTGAACAGTGAACTACTGTGAAGTTACCAAACTCTTAAATTTTTATTGCGTTTATTACTAGTAAATAAAACTAGCTATTAGATACAATATCTGTGCGTGTGTTTATTTGACTTTATAGTGATCGAACACAGGATTGATAATTAAGGAATCATCGAATTCGTCACAATTGGTGTCAGAAGCGGTATTGTTAAATAAATACCAGTGATTTAAAGGATAACAAGGACATGGCGAAGCTGAATGCATTAAAGATTCAGCAACTCAAAAATGAGTTGGAACAACGCGGACTAAACACTACAGGCAATAAATCAGAGTTACAGACACGATTGCGAGAGGCTATGGAAGCAGAAGGAATCAACGTTGATGATCATGTTTTTCATCTTGTGGAGGAGGCATCGACAAAAATGGAAGAAAAAAAGGAGTCTCCGAATGCAGTAGCAACCGTGATATTGGCTGTATTAACTCAGATGTCCACTAAAATGGAAGAACAAGAGGCGCGTATTACATCGCGAATGGCATCTCAGCTGGAAGAACAGAAAACACACATTGCATGTAAAATTTCGGCCAATATTTCATCACAGCTCTCCGCTCAACTGGAAGAACAAAAGGCGTATATGTCATCTCAGTTGGAAGCACAAGAAGCAAAAATTGCACAATTTCAAGATAAAATTGAGGCTGAGGAGGACGTTTTGCGAGGTCATATCCAGGAATTGCATTTTAATCGTCCAATTGTTTCAACGAACATTCCCAAGGTAAAAACCCCATCCTTTGACGGTTCTGTTCCTTTCCAGGTATTTAAGCTACAGTTTGAGAAGACGGCAGCAGTGAATAATTGGAGCACTGCAGACAAAGTTGCTGTGTTCGTGGCATTGAAGGGTCCTGCAGCCGAAATCTTACAGACGATTCCTGACGGTGAACGCAATAATTATGAAGCATTGATGGGTGCAGTTGAGAGGCGCTATGGTAGCGAACATCGAAAACAGATATAGCAAATAGAGCTACAGAATCCCTTCCAGAAACCTAATGAGACTTTGCAGGAATTTGCATCGGATATCGATAGGTTTTCCCATTTAGCAAACGCAGACGCACCCGTAGAATACACAGAAAGGGTAAGAATCCAAAGCTTTATAAATGGAATACGTGACGTGGAGACAAAGCGAGCCACATATGCAAATCCCAAAAGATCATTTGCTGAGACGGTATCACATGCTCTAACGCAGGAAACAGCCTCGCTATTAAGTAAGCCGGCTTACAAAGCTCACCGCGTGGGGGTAGAACGGCCAGACTGGGTAGACAAAATTTTGGAAGCGTTGAACCGAGTACAGTAAAAAGGTAATGGTGCCATTAAATGCTTTAAGTGCGAAAAACCAAGTCACATAGCACGTTATTGCGGCACTGGCTCCAGTAACCACAGCAATTCAAGTGGACGAAAACGCAAAGCTGAAGGAGTTGAGCAAACCTCCCAACCAAATCAGTCGTTAAACTATGTAAATCGAGCCAGCCGAAAGGGGCGTGGACTGGCTCCCGCAACTGAATGCCCCATAATCTCTGTCTCACAGATCGGAAGGAAAGCTAGTAATGTTACTGTTGTTGCATATGTGGATTGAAAAGAGCACTTACTAACTGTGGATACAGTGGCCGTTCTACACAGTTTTATAGTAGCAGATATTGTTGACGAAATCATAGTTGGTGTGGACTTCTTAAGCGAGCAAGGCATCAAGATTGACATGCAAAACAGGATTATGAACTACCAGAACATGGATGCGCCATTAAATTTTGGTTACGAAAACAAATACATTAGTAAGCGAGTGGTTGTGGAGGAGAGCCAACAAATTCCACCGAAGTCGGAAGCAATCATATGGGCAAAGATTGATGGAGATTATCGGACAAACAAGTTGTGGGTTGTCGAGGCAGCAAACAAATCAAGGAAGAACATATTAGTAGGAAAAACCCTGACCATGACAAAACAAGATGGACGTGTACCGGTAAGAGTACTTAATGAGTTCAAATCGCCCATTAAACTTTCCAAAGGAGCAATATTGGGACAATGCCAAGAGGTCGAGGTAGCTATCAATTGTGAACAGCTTCAGGAAAATGATTCTACCATCAAGATTAATCTTTCAGATGATATCACGTCGTGGACGGAAGGCCTCGAAAAAGATCATCAGAAAAAGGCAAAGGAACTTCTATCAAAGTACTCGAGCATATTTGACAAGGATGGTTCCAAACCAGGTCGGACCAAAGTTGTGAAGCATCAAATTGATACTGGTGATGCAAGACCAATCCGCTAAGCTCCTCGTAGTATTCCGTTGTCCAAACGCCAAGTAGTAAGAGAAATTATACAGGAAATGAGTGACAGCGGCGTGATCGAACCAACAGCTAGTCCATGGAGCTCACCGGTAGTACTAGTGAAAAAGAAAGATGGAAAAATGAGGTTCTGTGTGGATTACCGGAAATTGAACGACGTAACGAAGAAGGACAGTTATCCATTGCCAAAAATCGACGGTATTCTGGACTCATAATCTGGCACGAAATGGTTTCCCACACGGGACGTCAATTTATGGTAATGCCCTTCGGGCAATGCAATTCTCCAGCTACTTTTGAGAGACTCATGGACCAGATACTAAAAGTATTGCACTGGCAAACATGTTTGGTGTACCTCGACGACGTCATCGTGGTGGGAAAAAGCTTTGAGGAACACCTATAGAACTTGGAGGAAGTTTTCCAAAGAATAGCTGGTGCTGGTCTGAAACTAAGTCCCAAGAAGTGTTCCTTGTTTAAAAAGGAAGTAAGTTATTTGGGTCACAAGGTAAATACGGAGGGAATCTGAACTGCTAAGGAAAAGATCTAAGCCGTAAAGGATTGGCCAAGACCGAAAAATTTGCATGAGTTACGGGCTGTGGGCTGTGCACGTATTATCGCCGATTTGTACCAAATTTTGCCAGCGTAGCTAGTAGTCTCCATGACCTTACAAGGAAGAACATGAGTTTTGAATAAAAGGAGGAACAGGAGGTGGGTTTTCAAACATTGAAGGAACGACTATGCACTGCCCCGATGTTAGCATATCCAATACCAGGTTCAAAGTTTATTCTGGATGCGAGTGGTTATACTATGGCAGGTGTTTTGTCCCAGATTGTTGATAGACAGGAGAAGGTAGTTGCATACTATAGCCGAACAATTGGGAAGCCTGAAAGGAACTGTTGTGTAACCCGGAGAGAACTGTTGGCATTGGTAGAGTGCGTTAAGCATTTCCACAAGTATCTCTATGGGCAGCGATTCCACTTCAGGACAGACCACGCAGCGTTGAAATGGCTCTTACAGTTCCGTAATCCGGAAGGTCAATTGGCACGGTGGATAGAGCGACTGCAAAGTTATGACTTTTCCATAGAGCATCGCAAAGGTAGCACCCACGGAAATGCTGATGCAATGTCACGAAGACCATGTAACTTGGAATGCAACCATTGTTCCAAACCTGAGGCCAAGGAAGACATTATAGATGTGCGGTTCATGACTATAGCATCTACGGACAAATCGGGCACGGATCAGTTAAGAAGGTTTCAGCACGAAGATCCAGATCTTACACGTGTAATGCAAGGAATCGAACGAAACGAGCGACCATCAAGAGAGGAGATATCAGCAGAAAGTTATGTTGCCAAGTCATATTGGGCACAGTGGAATAGTTTGCAATTAGAATCCGGTTGTTTGCATCGAATATGGGAGAGTGAGGATGGTCAGAGTTCGAAAGTTGATAGTCGTCCCAAGGAAGAAAATCCCTGATGTACTCAATGAATTACATAACGGTCCAAGCGGAGGTCATCTTGGAGTCACCAAGACCTTGGAGAAAGTCAAGCAAAGATTCTATTGGGTTGGTTGCCGTCAATCGGTCGCGGAGTGGTTTGCCAACTGTGAAGTATGCATCAAAGCTAAAGGACCGAAATCAAGGAGCCATGGTCAAATGAAACAGTATAACTCAGGTGCGCCATTTGAGAGGATAGCCATGGATGTAGCTGGTCCATTTCCTACTAGCAAACTCGGAAACAAATATGTACTGGTAGTTATGGACTATTTCAGCAAATGGCCAGAAGTGGATAAGTTCCAGAAGGATTGGGATACTCACATCTCCTTATTCCTAATGGCATATCGCTCTGCAGTACATGAAACAACTGGTCAGACTCCTGCAAAGGTAATTTTCGGGAATGATCTTCGATTGCTAGCTGACTTGAAGTTTGGGATAAACGCTGATGCAGGAGTAAATGCTCGGAAATCTACTACCGTATTATAAGAAGAAATGAGAGAAATTCATGACCTTGTGTGACAACGGACTAAGATCATGAGCGATAAGATGAAGGCCAGGTACGAAAAAGCAATAAATTCGGAAGGCTTTATAGAAGGAGATTTAGTGCTGCTATACAACCCGCAGCGTAGGAAAGGTTTGTCCCCAAAACTACAATGTAACTAGGAAGGCCCATACAAAGTCATAAAACGAATCAACGATGTGGTATATCGCATACAAACTATGGGAAGGCCCAGGAATAAGATGACGGTGGTCCATTTGGAAAGGCTAGCTGCGTTTGGTTCCGGCAATGTGTCTGATCGGGACGATCAGACTTAGGTGGAGGGCAGTGTGGTGATTATTCTCAAACATGTACCATCCCTAATTCAAGAACACTCCCACCACTAGTTAAACAGAACCGAGATAACGATGGCTACGCTTATGCATGCAAGCGTGTAACTAGAAAGAGGAAGAGAGATGGCGCGAGTGTTTGCGAATACGATGCAAAGAGGAGATGCCAATAAATAACACCGACCCTTCCAGAACACGAAAGGCGAACAACAAAGAAAGTTCTCGGTGCGTAGGCAAGCACCCTGTTGGACTATATAAGGCGGTGACCAAGCAAGGCAGGTTGATCAGTTTATTTTCATGCGTTGAACAGTGAACTACTGTGAAGTTACCAAACTTTATTGCGTTTATTACTAGTAAATAAAACTAGCTTTTAGATACAATAACTGTGCGTGTGTTCATTTGACTTTATAGTGTTCGAACCTAGGATTGATAATTAAGGAATCATCGAATTCGTCACAATATGTAATGTGTGTAGTCAAAATCAGCCAGATCGGACCTACAAAACTTATAACTCCCATACAATCGATTGTTTCGATAAATGCGGTTAGGCTATAAATTTTGCAATTAAAAAGCTAGGAACGTATAATTTTGCAGGTTTGGTACTTATTATATATGTAATGTGTGTAGCAAAAATCAGCCAGATCGGACCTACAAAACATGTAACTCCCATACAATGGATAGTTTCGATAAATGGGGTTTGGCTATAAATTTTGCAATTAACAAGCTAGGAACGTAAAATTTTGCAGCTTTGGTATTTGTTATGTATGTAATGTGTGTAGTGAAAATCAGCCAGATCGGACCTACAAAACATATAACTCCCATACAATCGATTGTTTCGATAAATGGGGTTTGGGCTATAAATTTTGCAATTAAAAAGCTGGGAACGTAAAGTTTTTGCAGGTGTGGTACTTATTATGTATGTAATGTGTGTAGTGAAAATCAGCCAGATCGGACCTACAAAACATATAACTCCCATACAATCGATTGTTTCGATAAATGGGGTTTGGGCTATAAATTTTGCAATTAAAAAGCTAGGAACTTTATGTTTTGCAGGTTTGGTACTTGTTATGTATGTAATGTGTGTAGTGAAAATCAGCCAGATCGGACCTACAAAACATGTAACTCCAATACAATCGATAGTTTCGATAAATGGGGTTTGGGCTATAAATTTTGCAACTAAAAAGCTAAGAACGTAAAGTTTTGCAGGTTTGGTACTTATTATGTATGTAATGTGTGTAGTGAAAATCAGCCAGATCGGACCTACAAAACATATAACTCCCATACAATCGATTGTCTCGATAAATGGGGTTTGGGCTATAAATTTTGCAATTAAAAGCTAGGAACTTTATGTTTTGCAGGTTTGGTACTTGTTATGTATGTAATGTGTGTAGTGAAAATCAGCCAGATCGGACCTACAAAACATGTAACTCCAATACAATCGATAGTTTCGATAAATGGGGTTTGGGCTATAAATTTTGCAACTAAAAAGCTAAGAACGTAAAGTTTTGCAGGTTTGGTACTTGTTATGTATGTAATGTGTGTAGTGAAAATCAGCCAGATCGGACCTACAAAACATGTAACTCCCATACAATCCATTGTTTCGATAAATGGGGTTTGGGCTATAAATTTTGCAATTAAAAAGCTAGGAACGTAAAGTTTTTGCAGCTTTGGTACTTGTTATGTGAGTAGTGTCTGTAGTAAAGATCAGCCAGATCGGACCTACAAAACATGTAACTCCCATACAATGGATAGTTTCGATAAATGGGGTTTGGCTATAAATTTTGCAATTAACAAGCTAGGAACGTAAAATTTTGCAGCTTTGGTACTTGTTATGTATTGTACCGTCGTACAAGGCTACAAAAATTATTTAATTTTGTCAGCTCCTGTTGCTTTAAATTTTTTTTGCTCGGTATCCTTTTTTTTTTGCCACCACTGTCCCAACATCAAAACCACATTTAACATAGCTCATGTCAAAATCATATGGTACTGAACCTTTTTACCGACATATCTGATTCTCACGCGGGTTCAATAGAACTTCCGCGAAGAAATCTCTTTCTTTTCCTGTGGAATTTCCTGATGAACAACATCGATTGGCAAGTGATCTAGTTTTAAAGTTAAATTTTGTGGTGAAACTATATATATATAGTAACACTTCCAAGTTTAGTTTCAAGTTTAATTAAAATCTTTTATTAAAACAAGTTTGATTCGAATTAATAAATCAACAATAATCTTAAGAGTAAACTATTAAACCTGCTGAGAGCATCCTGCTCCTTGGATACAGTACACACTGGAAAATTATTAGTATATATGGTGAGTGGCTGAAAATCAGTTTGGTTCTTATATATTAGTTATTATTTTATGAAGCGATTTTTAAACGCTCCCCTTCTAAAACTGCGATATGTTATTTTTCCGCAGATTTATGCAAATCTAAATATCAGAAAGTTCCCGATCATATATGTGCATTTGGGTTGCTTGTGCACACCACAAGTAACCCCCTCCCCTTACGTCTTCTTCAACGTCACCACCACGGCGAATTCTCCTAAAAGGCTTGCTGGGTCGCTATAAGACAACCAAAGGCCCCCTCAACATTTAATTGATCCGGACCACTAATTTCCCGTAATGTCTATTTAAGGCGGAGTTTAACAAAAACCCCAAAATTTAGATATTCACATTTTTATAAAATACACATAATATAACCTAAAATACTTATGTACGTAGATCTCAGTTTGCATTTGTAAAGAGTCGCAACTCGAACAAAAAAAAAAGTAGGAATAAGAACTAGGGTAATCGTTAATGCAATGTAGGACAAGAAAATATGATAAAATGTTGTAAGTACATGAATTAACAAGGAACAAAAATTAAGTAATCATACGGTTAGGGTTAGAGAAAATACATATGGTGACCAGTAATTGTCGTACCCACTGTATGTAGATATTTCCTTAAAAGTTTTCTAATTAGAATTTACTATAGCCTACTACATATCCTGTTATTCAAAAGAAAAAAAAAATATGTAACTTACCTACCTCAACATCTGCTGAGGTTGTTGTTGTACAGCAGTCCTTCAAACTTACTCCAAACATAAAGTATGCTAGCAAAGACGCAGTGGACAAGCTTGAGAGATTGCTGTATGATAGGTATGGTTTGATCGAGCCGTGAGTGCGGATAGTTAGTTTATTTAATTGTGCGCTCTCGGTAGTTTTTTTATACAACCAAATATGGTTGCGATCATTTGCGTCATAAAAGTATAATTTTTGCTAGAATAAGTTTTGAATTATTTTCATCTTATAGTTGGTTATGAAATTAAGCAATGTTAGGGAATCTTCGAATTACCACCGAAAAGCAACCAAAAAGCGAGGAGGCCTTCGACGCTAAGTAGCAGTGCTCTAACTATGCCTATTAGCATAAAAAGCGAGTCATAGTTTTTTTGATTCCCTAATCTGTCTTATTTACATACATGCCTATTTACATATACTCGTATATAACTTTTTTTTTCTGATACTTGTACATACATATGTATGCACATATGTAAGTTCGACTTACTATATCGGGATTTTCTCTCCAAGTAAATGTTGGGCTAATTAGTTTATCTTCTATGAGTTCATATGTACCTATTTCACATATTTACGCGAACACATATTTACATACATACGTACTTATCAACTTGATAATTTTGTATTCGAAGATATTGCGTTAGAGTATTTAGGGGAGTAATTATAGTTCTACCATAAGTTTGTTTTTCTTTTTGGAAGGTTTAAAACCATAACTTGTCATTATTTTATACTGCGTAAGTCAAGTAAAATAAGAAAAACCCTTGTAATGGATTGAAATTTGGTTATTAATAATAATTATAATTATGGTTAACTAGTTCTCTTTTTCTTTGGTTTGAGCCACAGAAAAATAGTGGTTGTATTGGGGCCTTGTTAACATCCAAAAGGCCAATGGTAGGGCGGGTACAGAGGCAGCCACCGAACCTCAGTAAATGAGCTGCCAGGCATGCAAAAGGTAAGTGTGAAGGGACATATTGGTGAAGTGTGGCAAGTAAGTGCGGTTTGTTGGGGATTTTTGTTGAAAGTTTACTCTTTCTGTTGCAAGTTCCAGTGTGCAAAACATATAATTTATCGTGTGTGACCATAGACTGAGGAGGGTGGTGCTGTGCTGTGATCGCGTTTACGAATACCACGAAGCTGAAGCTCCGGGCATAAACGCCAGTGCACACACCGGGATCATTGCACATTGCCACAGGCTCTGCTCCTCTTTCGTCCGTGATTGTGATTTATCACACTCAGTCAATGGATATCATAACAGTATGTAATGTGTGTAGTGAAAATCAGCCAGATCGGACCTACAAAACATATAACTCCCATACAATCGATTGTTTCGATAAATGGGGTTTGGGCTATAAATTTTGCAATTAAAAAGCTAGGAAATTTATGTTTTGCAGGTTTGGTACTTGTTATGTGAGTAATGTCTGTAGTAAAAATCAGCTAGATCGGACCTACAAAACATGTAACTCCCATACAATGGATAGTTTCGATAAATGGGGTTTGGCTATAAATTTTGCAATTAACAAGCTAGGAACGTAAAATTTTGCAGCTTTGGTACTTGTTATGTATGTAATGTGTGTAGTGAAAATCAGCCAGAGCGGACCTACAAAACATATAACTCCGATACAATCGATTGTTTCGATAAATGGGGTTTGGGCTATAAATTTTGCAATTAAAAAGCTAGGAACGTAAAGTTTTTGCAGCTTTGGTACTTGTTATGTGAGTAATGTCTGTAGTAAAAATCAGCCAGATCGGACCTACAAAACATGTAACTCCCATACAATGGATAGTTTCGATAAATGGGGTTTGGCTATAAATTTTGCAATTAACAAGCTAGGAACGTAAAATTTTGCAGCTTTGGTACTTGTTATGTATGTAATGTGTGTAGTGAAAATCAGCCAGATCGGACCTACAAAACATGTAACTCCTATACAATCGATTGTTTCGATAAATGGGGTTTGGGCTATAAATTTTGCAATTAAAAAGCTAGGAACGTAAAGTTTTTGCAGCTTTGGTACTTGTTATGTGAGTAATGTCTGTAGTAAAAATCAGCCAGATCGGACCTACAAAACATGTAACTCCCATACAATGGATAGTTTCGATAAATGGGGTTTGGCTATAAATTTTGCAATTAACAAGCTAGGAACGTAAAATTTTGCAGCTTTGGTACTTGTTATGTATGTAATGTGTGTAGTGAAAATCAGCCAGATCGGACCTACAAAACATATAACTCCGATACAATTGATTGTTTCGATAAATGGTGTTTGGGCTATAAATTTTGCAATTAAAAAGCTAGGAACGTGCCGTTTTGCAGGGTTGGTACTTATTATGTATGTAATGTTTGTAATGAAAATTAGCCAGATCGGACCTACAAAACATATAACTACCATACAATCGATTGTTCCGATAAATGGGGGTGGGGCTATAACTTTTGCAATTAAAAAGCAAGGAACGTACCGTTTTGCAGGTTTGGTACTTATTATATATGTAATGTGTGTAGTGAAAATCAGCCAGATCGGACCTACAAAACATATAACTCCCATACAATCGATTGTTTCGATAAATGGGGTTTGGGTTATAAATTTTGCAATTAAAAAGCTAGGATCGTAAAGTTTTGCAGCTTTGGTACTTGTTATGTGAGTAATGTGTGTAGTGCAAATCAGCCAGATCGGACCTACAAAACATGTAACTCCAATACAATCGATAGTTTCGATAAATGGGGTGCGGCTATAAATTTTGCAATTAAAAAGCTAGGAACGTAGAGTTTTTGAAGCTTTGGTACTTGTTATGTATGTAATGTCTGTAGTGAAAATCAGCCAGATGGGACCTGCAAAACATGTAACTCCAATACAATTGATTGTTTCGATAAATGGGGTTTGGGCTATAAATTTTGCAATTAAAAAGCTAGGAACGTGAAGTTTTGCAGGTTTGGTACTTATTATATATGTAATGTGTGTAGTGAAAATCAGCCAGATCTGACCTACAAAACATATAACTCCCATACAATCGATTGTTTCGATAAATGGGGTTTGGGTTATAAATTTTGCAATTAAAAAGCTAGGATCGTAAAGTTTTGCAGCTTTGGTACTTGTTATGTGAGTAATGTGTGTAGTGCAAATCAGGCAGATCGGACCTACAAAACATGTAACTCCAATACAATCGATAGTTTCGATAAATGGGGTGCGGCTATAAATTTTGCAATTAAAAAGCTAGGAACGTAGAGCTTTTGAAGCTTTGGTACTTGTTATGTATGTAATGTCTGTAGTGAAAATCAGCCAGATGGGACCTACAAAACATGTAACTCCCATAAAATAGATTGTTTCGATAAATGGGGTTTGGGCTATAAATTTTGCACTTAAAAAACCTACGAACTTAAAGTTTTGCAGGTTTGGTACCTATTATATATGTAATGTGTGTAGTGAAAAGCAGCCAGATCGGACCTTCAAAACATGTAACTCCAATACAATTGATTGTTTCGATAAATGGGGTTTGGGCTATAAATTTTGCAATTAAAAAGCTAGGAACGTAAAGTTTTGCAGGTTTGGTACTTGTTATGTATATAATGTGTGTAGTCAAAATCAGCCAGATCGGACCTACAAAACATATAACTCCCATACAATCGCTTTTTTCGATAAATGGGGTTTGGGTTGTAAATTTTGCAATTAAAAAGCTACGAACTTAAAGTTTTGCAGGTTTGGTACCTATTATATATGTAATAATGTGTATTGAAAATCAGCCAGATCGGACCTACAAAACATGTAACTGCAATACAATAGATAGTTTCGATAAATAGGGTTTGGCTATAAATTTTGCAATTAAAAAGCTAGGAACGTAAAGTTTTGCAGGTTTGGTACTTGTTATGTATGTAATGTGTGTAATGAAAATCAGCCAGATCGGACCTACAAAACATACAACTCCCATACAATCGATTGTTCCGATAAATGGGGTTTGGGCTATAAATTTTGCACTTAAAAAACCTACGAACTTAAAGTTTTGCAGGTTTGGTACCTATTATATATGTAATCTGTGTAGTGAAAAGCAGCCAGATCGGACCTTCAAAACATGTAACTCCAATACAATTGATTGTTTCGATAAATGGGGTTTGGGCTATAAATTTTGCAATTAAAAAGCTACGAACTTAAAGTTTTGCAGGTTTGGTACCTATTATATATGTAATGTGTGTATTGAAAATCAGCCAGATCGGACCTACAAAACATGTAACTGCAATACAATAGATAGTTTCGATAAATAGGGTTTGGGCTATAAATTTTGGAATTAAAAAGCTAGGGACGTAAAGTTTTGCAGGTTTGGTACTTGTTATGTATGAAATGGTGTGTAATGAAAATCAGCCAGATCGGACCTACAAAACATATAACTCCAATACAATCGATTGTTTCGATAAATGGGGTTTGGGCTATAAATTTTGCAATTAAAAAGCTAGGAACGTACCGTTTTGCAGGTTTGGTACTTATTATATATGTAATGTATGTAGTGAAAAGCAGCCCGATCGGACCTACAAAACATGTAACTCCAATACAATTGATTGTTTCGATAAATGGGGTTTGGGCTATAAATTTTGCAATTAAAAAGCTAGGAACGTAAAGTTTTGCAGGTTTGGTACTTGTTATGTATGTAATGGTGTGTAATGAAAATCAGCCAGATCGGACCTACAAAACATATAACTCCAATACAATCGATTGTTTCGATAAATGGGGTTTGGGCTATAAATTTTGCAATTAAAAAGCTAGGAACGTAAAGTTTTGCAGGTTTGGTACTTGTTATGTATGTAATGTGTGTATTGAAAATCAGCCAGATCGGACCTACAAAACATATAACTCCAATACAATCGATTGTTTCGATAAATGGGGTTTGGGCTATAAATTTTGCAATTAAAAAGCTAGGAACGTAAAATTTTGCAGCTTTGGTACTTGTTATGTATGTAATGTGTGTAGTGAAAATCAGCCAGATCGGACCTACAAAACATGTAACTGCAATACAATAGATAGTTTCGATAAATAGGGTTTGGCTATAAATTTTGCAATTAAAAAGCTAGGAACGTAAAGTTTTGCAGGTCTGGTACTTATTATGTATGTAATGTGTGTAGTGAAAGTCAGCCAGATCGGACCTACAAAACATATAACTCCCATACAATCGATTGTTCCGATAAATGGGGTTTGGGCTATAAATTTTGGAATTAAAAAGCTAGGAACGTAAAGTTTAGCAGGTTTGGTACTTGTTATGTGTGAAATGGTGTGTAATGAAAAACAGCCAGATCGGACCTACAAAACATATAACTCCAATACAATCGATTGTTTCGATAAATGGGGCTATAAATTTTGCAATTAAAAAGCTAGGAACGTAAAGTTTTTGCAGCTTTGGTACTTGTTATGTATGTAATGTGTGTAGTGAAAATCAGCCAGATCGGACCTACAAAACATATAACTCCAATACAATCGATTGTTTCGATAAATGGGGTTTGGGCTATAAATTTTGCAATTAAAAAGCTAGGAACGTAAAGTTTTGCAGCTTTGGTACTTGTTATGTATGTAATGTGTGTAATGAAAATAAGCCAGATCGGACCTACAAAACATATAACTCCCATACAATCGATTGTTCCAATAAATGGGGTTTGGGCTATAAATTTTGGAATTAAAAAGCTAGGAACGTAAAGTTTTGCAGGTTTGGTACTTGTTATGTATGAAATGGTGTGTAATGAAAATCAGCCAGATCGGACCTACAAAACATATAACTCCAATACAATCGATTGTTTCGATAAATGGGGTTTGGGCTATAAATTTTGCAATTAAAAAGCTAGGAACGTACCGTTTTGCAGGTTTGGTACCTATTATATATGTAATGTGTGTAGTGAAAATCAGCCAGATCGGACCTACAAAACATATAACTCCAATACAATCGATTGTTTCGATAAATGGGGTTTGGGCTATAAATTTTGCAATTAAAAAGCTAGGAACGTACCGTTTTGCAGGTTTGGTACCTATTATATATGTAATGTATGTAGTGAAAAGCAGCCAGATCGGACCTACAAAACATGTAACTCCAATACAATTGATTGTTTCGATAAATGGGGTTTGAGCTGTAAATTTTGCAATTAAAAAGCTAGGAACGTAAAGTTTTTGCAGCTTTGGTACTTGTTATGTATGTAATGTGTGTAGTGAAAATCAGCCAGATCGGACCTTCAAAACATATAACTCCCATACAATAGATTGTTTCGATAAATGGGGTTTGGGCTATAAATTTTGCACTTAAAAAACCTACGAACTTAAAGTTTTGCAATTTTGGTCCTTATTATATATGTAATGTGTGTAGTGAAAATCAGCCAGATCGGACCTACAAAACATATAACTCCCATACAATCGATTGTTTCGATAAATGGGGTTTGGGCTATAAATTTTGCAATTAAAAAGCTAGGAACGTACCGTTTTGCAGGTTTGGTACTTATTATATATGTAATGTGTGTAGTGAAAATCAGCCAGATCGGACCTACAAAACATATAACTCCCATACAATCGATTGTTTCGATAAATGGGGTTTGGGCTATAAATTTTGCAATTAAAAAGCTAGGAACGTACCGTTTTGCAGGTTTGGTACTTATTATATATGTAATGTGTGTAGTGAAAATCAGCCAGATCGGACCTACAAAACATATAACTCCCATACAATCGATTGTTTCGATAAATGGGGTTTGGGCTATAAATTTTGCAATTAAAAAGCTAGGAACGTAAAGTTTTGCAGGTTTGGTACTTATTATATATGTAATGTATGTAGTGAAAAGCAGCCAGATCGGACCGACAAAACATGTAACTCCAATACAATTGATTGTTTCGATAAATGGGGTGTTTGGTTACGCCGCCACTGTCGTCAGCACAACAAGCGCAAGCAGCGCAGTCAAGTTAAACTCTATGCTCTAATCTCTTCTAAATTCATGTATATTTACATATTTACATATATACATTGTAAATTGCTCTGCGAAGCAATGATAAAGAAAAGTCGTTAACGCTAGTTGGAGACATATGTACATATACACACTCATACATGTTAATGACATTTATTTCAATTGCCTTTTGCTAAAGGCTCTCATTAACTTCACCTATCACTTTAAGTTTAGTTCGTTTTCAATCGCTAATCGTGAAGCACGGGTTATTCGAACCCGCCTGCTTCTGCAAATAAAATTGTATTTTTTTTGGACGACGAGCGTTCTTATTTATTTATTTCGATCGAAATTAGCCAACGAAAAAGCTCGAAGGCTACACATTTTTTGGTGACCCCGACGTGATTGCTATTGTCTTACCGAGTTAAGAGGCAAAATAGCAATTGCCATATATAGCAGTAAACGTTTTTTCTACCGGCTGACTGCGCAGTACATATGTAGGTACACACTCACATTCGGTGAAGCGGTAAATATATATTGGGATAGTACTGGAGTACATACCTAATTTAGCGATTGAAAACGAACTATATAGCTGTGGCTGCTAGTATCCAAATTTATTGGCACTCAAATACATACGGGAACTCAAAAAGCGGTAAATTCGTGCCGTTGCAAAATCACACAATATTTTGGAAAAAATAAAATAAAATATTATACATTTTGTTTTCTCGGCAAGTTGCTCAGTTTTTCAACATTGCATCATGTCAGAAGATGAACAGTCTAGTCCACCACTTGCGGATAAGAAAATTTTTTACAAGCGCAAGGCACAAGCAATTTATGTGCAGGCGCAAAATATTGAACAGACGATCGAAGGGGAGAAAATTAATTTGCTTAACGAATCGGATTTAAGTGTAAGGCTGGAGCGTCTGGACCATATTGCCGCTACGTTTAATTCAATTTATGACAAACTCGAGGAGCTTGATTTTGATGAAATTGGTGGGGAACTGCGCTCAAACTTCGAGGATTTGCTCATTTCAGTACGGTCTCGTATACGGCATGAGATTCGAAAGCGTTCATCTCAAATGCCACCTTGTTCAACCATGCGATATGAGCATACACCTGAAGGTCAAACGATCATAATGCAAAGTCGACCACGGTTACCTGAATTAAAGTTGCCTACATTTAGTGGTGTATACACGGAATACACCGACTTCATTTCAATGTTTACAACGATCATCGATAAAGATCCTGATCTTACTGATGTCGAGAAAATGCAGCATTTGCGAACGTCGCTGAAGGGTGCTGCATTGGATACCATCCGTTCGTTGGAGATCAGTGATTTAAACTATAATATTGCTTTGGAGTTACTCCAGAAACGTTTTAATAATAAGCGTCTTATTTTTCAGGCACACATCACTGAGATTCTGGGGTTGAAAAGGGTTGAAGCATCTTCAGCAGTAAAATTACGTGAGCTATCAGATAAAATTAACGCTAACTTACGAGCATTGCTAACTATTGGAGACTCGGAGCAAGTAGCAGCCGGCATAATCATACATACTTTACTTGAAAAGGTGGACAGTACAACTCAGACTAAGTGGGAAGAAACCGCGCCCTTAGATGTCATACCATCATGTGAACAATTTACTACTTTTCTGGAAAAACGATGCCAAAAGTTGGAAAACGTCGAGCACTCCGTTGCAGCAAGTACTCGTATATCTCAGGTGGGCAAGAATAGTAGAAACACTAACTCCAGTAGAAAATCTTTTATATCCACTAACAAATCAAATGGCTGTGTTCTTTGCGACACCACAGACCATTCCATATATAGCTGCAGTAGATTTAATAATTTATCGCCACAACTACGTCTTAAAGAAGCCAAGCGGCTGTCATTATGCATTAATTGCCTTCGAAGAGGCCACCAGTTGAGAGCGTGCGCTGCCGGTTCATGTCGTTCATGCGGCGGTAAACATCATAGCTCATTGCATTTTGACCATGCCAATAGCCGGGGCATAATAAATGAACAACAAAACCCCCCATTGTCATCGCAATCTACTCCGCAACCTCCACATCGCTCTCTCACCGTTGTTTCCCCTTCCGCCATTGATTCTTCGGGTGCCCCGAATCTCAAATGTGATGTTGTGCTCCTAGCTACTGCGGTTGTTGACGTCAGGAATAGTGCTGGTACATGGGTACCCTGTCGCGCGTTGCTCGATTCCGGATCGCAATTGCACATCATCACATCTCGACTTGCTCAACAATTACAATTGCGCAAAACTAAATCATTTGCAGCTGTATCTGGTCTTGGCGACTCCGAGTTCCAGTCTGATGGTTTTACTGTCAACATAAATCTTCGTTCTCAAACTTCTGAATACACTACTTTCATTTCTGCTTTAGTAGCTCCCAACATAACAGACAATCAACCTAACTTCAGTTTAAATATAGCATCGTGGAACATTCCCTCCAACATTCGTCTAGCAGATAAAGACTTTCACAAATCCCAACGCGTTGATATGCTTATAGGTGCAAGTCTTTTCTATGATCTTTTGTGTGTTGGGCAGATCAAGTTGGCTCCTAGTCTGCCGCTACTTCAAAAAACCAGATTAGGATGGGTGGTCACAGGTGGCGACTCAAAGCCCAGAACAGCAAGGGTTCTGAACGCGGTATCCTCAACGAAACCATCCACCCAGCTTGATCAGTGGGTGCGTCGCTTTTGGGAGCTTGAAAGCTGCTCTTCCTCTGTAGTCAAATATACCAAGGAGGAGATTGATTGTGAATCCCACTTCAAGGCTAACTTTACTCGATTACCAACTGGGGACTATTCGGTTCGATTGCCTATTAAACCCAATATAAGTATGCTAGGTGAGTCATATCCGCAAGCATTGCGTCGATTCCTAAATCTAGAGCGTAAATTAGATCGCCAACCTGAAGTAAAGCAAAATTACGCTGCGTTTATGCAAGAATACTTAGACTTGGGGCATATGTCTTTAGTTAGTGAAGAAAATCGTCATCTTTGCAAATATTTTTTACCCCATCACTGCGTAATGAAGGAAGACAGTACCACCACAAAGTTACGGGTTGTATTTGACGGCTCTGCGGCTTCGTCCACCGGGTACTCCCTCAACGATGTACTCATGACTGGCCCTACCATACAACCCAAACTCTTCAACATACTGTTGCGTTTTAGAACATTTTCTGTCGCCTTAACTGGTGATATTTGCAAAATGTACAGATGTGTACGAGTCTCGGATGATGACTCCTACTTGCAGTGCGTATTGTGGCGCGATACTTCACAACATCAAGTTCAAGTTTTTAAACTTGATACAGTAACTTATGGTACTCGACCGGCTGCATTTTTATCAGTGCGAGCAATGCATCAATTAGCCTCTGACGAGCAGAAGCTGTTTCCTGTTGGAGCTGAAATTTTGCGGCGAGACTTTTATGTCGACGATCTTATTACAGGTGGGGATTCTGTCCAAGAAGTCAGAGAGATCATGAATCAAATTACTAATATGTTAGCGAAGGGTCGTTTTAAATTGCGTAAATGGTGCACTAATAATGTGGATCTTCTTCAAGGTATACCTAGCGAAGATACCGAACCGCTCTTGAGCTTCGATGATGGAAGCAATGTCACTAAGACGCTTGGTCTTACTTGGGACCCAGCCTCTGATAACCTACTTTTCGTATTCACACCCACAATCACAGCAAAGAGGAATTGCAAAAGATCGATCTTATCAATAATTGCTCGTTTTTACGACCCATTGGGGCTTATTGGTCCCATTATTTCTAAAGCAAAGATTTTTCTTCAGCGTCTTTGGAGGGAGCAACTCGACTGGGATGAAAGTTTGCCCTCATCGTTAGATTCATCATGGAATAGTTTATACTCAGATCTTGTTCGCATACCGAAACTTAGTTTTCCTCGGCTGTCTATCCTGCCAAAAGGTGTGGTCGAGGTTCATGGCTTCAGCGATGCTAGCGTTCAGGCTTATGGAGCCTGTGTATACGTAGTATCCGACAATGGAATGGAGAGGCAGGTGCATTTACTTTGCTCTAAGTCGCGTGTAGCACCCCTCAAAACTCTTACGATACCTAAGCTTGAGCTTTGTGGAGCAGCACTGTTGGCACAACTCATTCATGAGGTCGCTGAAATGAACATTTTTGAATGCCCGTTTTTTTGTTGGTCGGATTCAGCAGTTGCACTATCATGGATCCACGACGAGCCATCTCGGTTTCAAATCTTCGCTTCAAACCGCATAGCAGCAATACAAGAATTGACGGCAGGCATGGAGTGGAATTACGTGCCAACCAAGTTCAATCCAGCTGACATTCTCTCTAGGGGCGCATCTCCCAGTGAGCTCATCGAATCTTCATTTTGGATTCGTGGTCCTGAATTTTTAGCTGAAGGTCGAAGCAAATGGCCATTGACTTGTAGCGTAGTGAAAGATCTCCCCGAGCTTCGCAAGAAGGTCCTACTGATAGTCCCTCAATTCGCTGACATGACACTTAGTTGCAAATATGTCAACTCGTTCGCAAAACTACAGCACGTTTTCGGCTATATCTACAAATTCATTCATAGGATCCGACATAACGGATTAACAGTTGATCATATTCAACAGGGAACAAAATTGCTTTTACGAACAATTCAAATGGCTTATCTTTCGGATGACTACAATGCCTTGAAAAATTGTGAACGGGTAAAGCCAAACAGCTGCATTTCATCTCTATCTCCATTTATTGACGACAAAGCATTAGTACGTGTAGGTGGACGACTCAAAAACTCAGCTTTGGACTTCGATGGTCAACATCCCGTTATATTGCCTAGAAGCCATCCGGTAACTCATGCAATCATCATGCACTTCCATAGACGCAATTTACATGCCGGTCCTCGCGCATTGCTGGCCAACATTCGCCTGCATTACTGGCCAATCGGAGGTCGAAAAACTGTCTCAAGTACAGTGAGTAAATGCACAGTCTGTTTTCGAGCTAAGCCCTTTATAGCTGAACATATTATGGCTGATCTTCCTCACGATCGAGTCAACACATCGTACGCATTCAAGGTCACAGGCGTGGACTTTTGTGGACCCTTTTTTTACAAGAATGAAATACGGAACAGGCAGCCAATAAAATGTTATATTTGTATCTTTATATGCTTCGCCACCAAGGCTGTTCATATGGAGTTAGTCATGGATCTTTCTACGAAGGCCTTTTTGAATGCTCTCAAGCGCTTCATTCTCACTCGCTGTTGCCCCGCTAGAATATGGTCAGACAACGCTACTAATTTTGTTGGTGCTAGAAACGAACTTGCCGAATTACGTCGCCTGTTTCTTAGTGATAGTCACATAAGGGTGGTTCACGAATTTTGTTTGGACAACAATATCGATTGGAAATTCATTCCTCCTCGTTCCCCACACTTTGGTGGACTGTGGGAGGCGGCCGTAAAAACGGCTAAGCACCATTTTTATCGAACAGCTGCAAATTCCTTGCTAAACTTTGATGAGCTGCGCACGCTCATCTGCCACATTGCGGCAATTATTAACTCTAGACCTTTATTTTCACTTTCAGAGCACCCTGGCGATCTGGACGTTTTGACACCCGCCCATTTCATAGGGACGGCTCCTCTGGCTTTGTTTGATGAACCGAATGTCACATCTCTTAATTTTAATCGGTTAGACCAATGGCAGCGCGTGTCGTATTATCAGCAAATATTTTGGGCCCGATGGCGCGAAGAGTACTTAACTCTGCTACAACAACGTTCTAAGTGGCGCCATCAAAAACCGGGCTTATCTATCAACGACATCGTCCTGGTAAGGGACGAAAATTTGCCACCACTTAAGTGGCCACTTGCGAGGGTCGTGAAATTGTTGAGCGGGGCAGACGGAGTATGCCGCGTTGCAGAACTAAAAACGGCCACTGGTATCATCCGGAGAGCTACACGAAAGCTATGCCCACTTCCTAACCCAGATGAGGTTGAAAGCCCTAGGCTTCCAACGGGGGGAGAATGTTTGGTTACGCCGCCACTGTCGTCAGCACAACAAGCGCAAGCAGCGCAGTCAAGTTAAACTCTATGCTCTAATCTCTTCTAAATTCATGTATATTTACATATTTACATATATACATTGTAAATTGCTCTGCGAAGCAATGATAAAGAAAAGTCGTTAACGCTAGTTGGAGACATATGTACATATACACACTCATACATGTTAATGACATTTATTTCAATTGCCTTTTGCTAAAGGCTCTCATTAACTTCACCTATCACTTTAAGTTTAGTTCGTTTTCAATCGCTAATCGTGAAGCACGGGTTATTCGAACCCGCCTGCTTCTGCAAATAAAATTGTATTTTTTTTGGACGACGAGCGTTCTTATTTATTTATTTCGATCGAAATTAGCCAACGAAAAAGCTCGAAGGCTACACATGGGGTTTGAGCTGTAAATTTTGCAATTAAAAAGCTAGGAACGTAAAGTTTTTGAATTTTTGGTACTTGTTATGTATGTAATGTGTGTAGTGAAAATCAGCCAGATCGGACCTTCAAAACATATAACTCCCATACAATAGATTGTTTCGATAAATGGGGTTTGGGCTATAAATTTTGCACTTAAAAAACCTACGAACTTAAAGTTTTGCAATTTTGGTACTTATTATATATGTAATGTGTGTAGTGAAAATCAGCCAGATCGGACCTACAAAACATATAACTCCCATACAATCGATTGTTTCGATAAATGGGGTTTGGGCTATAAATTTTGCAATTAAAAAGCTAGGAACGTAAAGTTTTGCAGGTCTGGTACTTATTATGTATGTAATGTGTGTAGTGAAAGTCAGCCAGATCGGACCTACAAAACATATAACTCCCATACAATCGATTGTTCCGATAAATGGGGTTTGGGCTATAAATTTTGGAATTAAAAAGCTAGGAATGTAAAGTTTAGCAGGTTTGGTACTTGTTATGTGTGAAATGGTGTGTAATGAAAAACAGCCAGATCGGACCTACAAAACATATAACTCCAATACAATCGATTGTTTCGATAAATGGGGTTTGGGCTATAAATTTTGCAATTAAAAAGCTAGGAACGTAAAGTTTTTGCAGCTTTGGTACTTGTTATGTATGTAATGTGTGTAGTGAAAATCAGCCAGAGCGGACCTACAAAACATATAACTCCAATACAATCGATTGTTTCGATAAATGGGGTTTGGGCTATAAATTTTGCAATTAAAAAGCTAGGAACGTAAAGTTTTGCAGCTTTGGTACTTGTTATGTATGTAATGTGTGTAATGAAAATAAGCCAGATCGGACCTACAAAACATATAACTCCCATACAATCGATTGTTCCAATAAATGGGGTTTGGGCTATAAATTTTGGAATTAAAAAGCTAGGAACGTAAAGTTTTGCAGGTTTGGTACTTGTTATGTATGAAATGGTGTGTAATGAAAATCAGCCAGATCGGACCTACAAAACATATAACTCCAATACAATCGATTGTTTCGATAAATGGGGTTTGGGCTATAAATTTTGCAATTAAAAAGCTAGGAACGTACCGTTTTGCAGGTTTGGTACTTATTATATATGTAATGTATGTAGTGAAAAGCAGCCCGATCGGACCTACAAAACATGTAACTCCAATACAATTGATTGTTTCGATAAATGGGGTTTGAGCTGTAAATTTTGCAATTAAAAAGCTAGGAACGTAAAGTTTTTGAATTTTTGGTACTTGTTATGTATGTAATGTGTGTAGTGAAAATCAGCCAGATCGGACATTCAAAACATATAACTCCCATACAATAGATTGTTTCGATAAATGGGGTTTGGGCTATAAATTTTGCACTTAAAAAACCTACGAACTTAAAGTTTTGCAGCTTTGGTACTTGTTATGTATGTAATGTGTGTAATGAAAATAAGCCAGATCGGACCTACAAAACATATAACTCCCATACAATCGATTGTTCCAATAAATGGGGTTTGGGCTATAAATTTTGGAATTAAAAAGCTAGGAACGTAAAGTTTTGCAGGTTTGGTACTTGTTATGTATGAAATGGTGTGTAATGAAAATCAGCCAGATCGGACCTACAAAACATATAACTCCAATACAATCGATTGTTTCGATAAATGGGGTTTGGGCTATAAATTTTGCAATTAAAAAGCTAGGAACGTACCGTTTTGCAGGTTTGGTACCTATTATATATGTAATGTGTGTAGTGAAAATCAGCCAGATCGGACCTACAAAACATATAACTCCCATACAATCGATTGTTTCGATAAATAGGGTTTGGGCTATAAATTTTGCAATTAAAAAGCTAGGAACGTAAAGTTTTGCAGGTTTGGTACTTATTATATATGTAATGTATGTAGTGAAAAGCAGCCAGATCGGACCTACAAAACATGTAACTCCAATACAATTGATTGTTTCGATAAATGGGGTTTGAGCTGTAAATTTTGCAATTAAAAAGCTAGGAACGTAAAGTTTTTGCAGCTTTGGTACTTGTTATGTATGTAATGTGTGTAGTGAAAATCAGCCAGATCGGACCTACAAAACATATAACTCCCATACAATAGATTGTTTCGATAAATGGGGTTTGGGCTATAAATTTTGCACTTAAAAAACCTACGAACTTAAAGTTTTGCAATTTTGGTCCTTATTATATATGTAATGTGTGTAGTGAAAATCAGCCAGATCGGACCTACAAAACATATAACTCCCATACAATCGATTGTTTCGATAAATGGGGTTTGGGCTATAAATTTTGCAATTAAAAAGCTAGGAACGTACCGTTTTGCAGGTTTGGTACTTATTATATATGTAATGTGTGTAGTGAAAATCAGCCAGATCGGACCTACAAAACATATAACTCCCATACAATCGATTGTTTCGATAAATGGGGTTTGGGCTATAAATTTTGCAATTAAAAAGCTAGGAACGTACCGTTTTGCAGGTTTGGTACTTATTATATATGTAATGTGTGTAGTGAAAATCAGCCAGATCGGACCTACAAAACATATAACTCCCATACAATCGATTGTTTCGATAAATGGGGTTTGGGCTATAAATTTTGCAATTAAAAAGCTAGGAACGTAAAGTTTTGCAGGTTTGGTACTTATTATATATGTAATGTATGTAGTGAAAAGCAGCCAGATCGGACCGACAAAACATGTAACTCCAATACAATTGATTGTTTCGATAAATGGGGTTTGAGCTGTAAATTTTGCAATTAAAAAGCTAGGAACGTAAAGTTTTTGAATTTTTGGTACTTGTTATGTATGTAATGTGTGTAGTGAAAATCAGCCAGATCGGACCTTCAAAACATATAACTCCCATACAATAGATTGTTTCGATAAATGGGGTTTGGGCTATAAATTTTGCACTTAAAAAACCTACGAACTTAAAGTTTTGCAATTTTGGTACTTATTATATATGTAATGTGTGTAGTGAAAATCAGCCAGATCGGACCTACAAAACATATAACTCCCATACAATCGATTGTTTCGATAAATGGGGTTTGGGCTATAAATTTTGCAATTAAAAAGCTAGGAACGTAAAGTTTTGCAGGTCTGGTACTTATTATGTATGTAATGTGTGTAGTGAAAGTCAGCCAGATCGGACCTACAAAACATATAACTCCCATACAATCGATTGTTCCGATAAATGGGGTTTGGGCTATAAATTTTGGAATTAAAAAGCTAGGAATGTAAAGTTTAGCAGGTTTGGTACTTGTTATGTGTGAAATGGTGTGTAATGAAAAACAGCCAGATCGGACCTACAAAACATATAACTCCAATACAATCGATTGTTTCGATAAATGGGGTTTGGGCTATAAATTTTGCAATTAAAAAGCTAGGAACATAAAGTTTTTGCAGCTTTGGTACTTGTTATGTGTGAAATGGTGTGTAATGAAAAACAGCCAGATCGGACCTACAAAACATATAACTCCAATACAATCGATTGTTTCGATAAATGGGGTTTGGGCTATAAATTTTGCAATTAAAAAGCTAGGAACGTACCGTTTTGCAGGTTTGGTACTTATTATATATGTAATGTGTGTAGTGAAAAACAGCCAGATCGGACCTACAAAACATATAACTCCCATACAATCGATTGTTTCGATAAATGGGGTTTGGGCTATAAATTTTGCAATTAAAAAGCTAGGAACGTACCGTTTTGCAGGTTTGGTACTTATTATATATGTAATGTGTGTAGTGAAAATCAGCCAGATCGGACCTACAAAACATATAACTCCCATACAATCGATTGTTTCGATAAATGGGGTTTGGGCTATAAATTTTGCAATTAAAAAGCTAGGAACGTACCGTTTTGCAGGTTTGGTACTTATTATATATGTAATGTGTGTAGTGAAAATCAGCCAGATCGGACCTACAAAACATATAACTCCCATACAATCGATTGTTTCGATAAATGGGGTTTGGGCTATAAATTTTGCAATTAAAAAGCTAGGAACATACCGTTTTGCAGGTTTGGTACTTATTATATATGTAATGTGTGCAGTGAAAATCAGCCAGATCGGACCTACAAAACATATAACTCCCATACAATCGATTGTTTCGATAAATGGGGTTTGGGCTATAAATTTTGCAATTAAAAAGCTAGGAACGTAAAGTTTTTGAATTTTTGGTACTTGTTATGTATGTAATGTGTGTAATGAAAATCAGCCAGATCGCACCTACAAAACATATAACTCCAATACAATCGATTGTTTCGATAAATGGGGTTTGGGCTATAAATTTTGCAATTAAAAAGCTAGGAACGTACCGTTTTGCAGGTTTGGTACTTATTATATATGTAATGTATGTAGTGAAAAGCAGCCCGATCGGACCTACAAAACATGTAACTCCAATACAATTGATTGTTTCGATAAATGGGGTTTGAGCTGTAAATTTTGCAATTAAAAAGCTAGGAACGTAAAGTTTTTGAATTTTTGGTACTTGTTATGTATGTAATGTGTGTAGTGAAAATCAGCCAGATCGGACCTTCAAAACATATAACTCCCATACAATAGATTGTTTCGATAAATGGGGTTTGGGCTATAAATTTTGCACTTAAAAAACCTACGAACTTAAAGTTTTGCAGCTTTGGTACTTGTTATGTATGTAATGTGTGTAATGAAAATAAGCCAGATCGGACCTACAAAACATATAACTCCCATACAATCGATTGTTCCAATAAATGGGGTTTGGGCTATAAATTTTGGAATTAAAAAGCTAGGAACGTAAAGTTTTGCAGGTTTGGTACTTGTTATGTATGAAATGGTGTGTAATGAAAATCAGCCAGATCGGACCTACAAAACATATAACTCCAATACAATCGATTGTTTCGATAAATGGGGTTTGGTCTATAAATTTTGCAATTAAAAAGCTAGGAACGTACCGTTTTGCAGGTTTGGTACCTATTATATATGTAATGTGTGTAGTGAAAATCAGCCAGATCGGACCTACAAAACATATAACTCCCATACAATCGATTGTTTCGATAAATAGGGTTTGGGCTATAAATTTTGCAATTAAAAAGCTAGGAACGTAAAGTTTTGCAGGTTTGGTACTTATTATATATGTAATGTATGTAGTGAAAAGCAGCCAGATCGGACCTACAAAACATGTAACTCCAATACAATTGATTGTTTCGATAAATGGGGTTTGAGCTGTAAATTTTGCAATTAAAAAGCTAGGAACGTAAAGTTTTTGCAGCTTTGGTACTTGTTATGTATGTAATGTGTGTAGTGAAAATCAGCCAGATCGGACCTTCAAAACATATAACTCCCATACAATAGATTGTTTCGATAAATGGGGTTTGGGCTATAAATTTTGCACTTAAAAAACCTACGAACTTAAAGTTTTGCAATTTTGGTCCTTATTATATATGTAATGTGTGTAGTGAAAATCAGCCAGATCGGACCTACAAAACATATAACTCCCATACAATCGATTGTTTCGATAAATGGGGTTTGGGCTATAAATTTTGCAATTAAAAAGCTAGGAATGTACCGTTTTGCAGGTTTGGTACTTATTATATATGTAATGTATGTAGTGAAAAGCAGCCCGATCGGACCTACAAAACATGTAACTCCAATACAATTGATTGTTTCGATAAATGGGGTTTGAGCTGTAAATTTTGCAATTAAAAAGCTAGGAACGTAAAGTTTTTGAATTTTTGGTACTTGTTATGTATGTAATGTGTGTAGTGAAAATCAGCCAGATCGGACCTACAAAACATATAACTCCCATACAATCGATTGTTTCGATAAATGGGGTTTGGGCTATAAATTTTGCAATTAAAAAGCTAGGAACATACCGTTTTGCAGGTTTGGTACTTATTATATATGTAATGTGTGTAGTGAAAATCAGCCAGATCGGACCTACAAAACATATAACTCCCATACAATCGATTGTTTCGATAAATGGGGTTTGGGCTATAAATTTTGCAATTAAAAAGCTAGGAACGTAAAGTTTTGCAGGTTTGGTACTTATTATATATGTAATGTATGTAGTGAAAAGCAGCCAGATCGGACCGACAAAACATGTAACTCCAATACAATTGATTGTTTCGATAAATGGGGTTTGAGCTGTAAATTTTGCAATTAAAAAGCTAGGAACGTAAAGTTTTTGAATTTTTGGTACTTGTTATGTATGTAATGTGTGTAGTGAAAATCAGCCAGATCGGACCTTCAAAACATATAACTACCATACAATAGATTGTTTCGATAAATGGGGTTTGGGCTATAAATTTTGCACTTAAAAAACCTACGAACTTAAAGTTTTGCAATTTTGGTACTTATTATATATGTAATGTGTGTAGTGAAAATCAGCCAGATCGGACCTACAAAACATATAACTCCCATACAATCGATTGTTTCGATAAATGGGGTTTGGGCTATAAATTTTGCAATTAAAAAGCTAGGAACGTACCGTTTTGCGGGTTTGGTACTTATTATATATGTAATGTATGTAGTGAAAAGCAGCCCGATCGGACCTACAAAACATGTAACTCCAATACAATTGATTGTTTCGATAAATGGGGTTTGAGCTGTAAATTTTGCAATTAAAAAGCTAGGAACGTAAAGTTTTTGAATTTTTGGTACTTGTTATGTATGTAATGTGTGTAGTGAAAATCAGCCAGATCGGACCTACAAAACATATAACTCCCATACAATCGATTGTTTCGATAAATGGGGTTTGGGCTATAAATTTTGCAATTAAAAAGCTAGGAACATACCGTTTTGCAGGTTTGGTACTTATTATATATGTAATGTGTGTAGTGAAAATCAGCCAGATCGGACCTACAAAACATATAACTCCCATACAATCGATTGTTTCGATAAATGGGGTTTGGGCTATAAATTTTGCAATTAAAAAGCTAGGAACGTAAAGTTTTGCAGGTTTGGTACTTATTATATATGTAATGTATGTAGTGAAAAGCAGCCAGATCGGACCGACAAAACATGTAACTCCAATACAATTGATTGTTTCGATAAATGGGGTTTGAGCTGTAAATTTTGCAATTAAAAAGCTAGGAACGTAAAGTTTTTGAATTTTTGGTACTTGTTATGTATGTAATGTGTGTAGTGAAAATCAGCCAGATCGGACCTTCAAAACATATAACTACCATACAATAGATTGTTTCGATAAATGGGGTTTGGGCTATAAATTTTGCACTTAAAAAACCTACGAACTTAAAGTTTTGCAATTTTGGTACTTGTTATGTATGTAATGTGTGTAGTGAAAATCAGCCAGATCGGACCTACAAAACATATAACTCCCATACAATCGATTGTTTCGATAAATGGGGTTTGGGCTATAAATTTTGCAATTAAAAAGCTAGGAACATACCGTTTTGCAGGTTTGGTACTTATTATATATGTAATGTGTGTAGTGAAAATCAGCCAGATCGGACCTACAAAACATATAACTCCCATACAATCGATTGTTTCGATAAATGGGGTTTGGGCTATAAATTTTGCAATTAAAAAGCTAGGAACGTAAAGTTTTGCAGGTTTGGTACTTATTATATATGTAATGTATGTAGTGAAAAGCAGCCAGATCGGACCGACAAAACATGTAACTCCAATACAATTGATTGTTTCGATAAATGGGGTTTGAGCTGTAAATTTTGCAATTAAAAAGCTAGGAACGTAAAGTTTTTGAATTTTTGGTACTTGTTATGTATGTAATGTGTGTAGTGAAAATCAGCCAGATCGGACCTTCAAAACATATAACTACCATACAATAGATTGTTTCGATAAATGGGGTTTGGGCTATAAATTTTGCACTTAAAAAACCTACGAACTTAAAGTTTTGCAATTTTGGTACTTATTATATATGTAATGTGTGTAGTGAAAATCAGCCAGATCGGACCTACAAAACATATAACTCCCATACAATCGATTGTTTCGATAAATGGGGTTTGGGCTATAAATTTTGCAATTAAAAAGCTAGGAACGTACCGTTTTGCGGGTTTGGTACTTATTATATATGTAATGTGTGTAGTGAAAATCAGCCAGATCGGACCTACAAAACATATAACTCCCATACAATCGATTGTTTCGATAAATGGGGTTTGGGCTATAAATTTTGCAATTAAAAAGCTAGGAACGTACCGTTTTGCAGGTTTAGTACTTATTATATATGTAATGTGTGTAGTGAAAATCAGCCAGATCGGACCTACAAAACATATAACTCCCATACAATCGATTGTTTCGATAAATGGGGTTTGGGCTATAAATTTTGCAATTAAAAAGCTAGGAACGTACCGTTTTGCGGGTTTGGTACTTATTATATATGTAATGTGTGTAGTGAAAATCAGCCAGATCGGACCTACAAAACATATAACTCCCATACAATCGATTGTTTCGATAAATGGGGTTTGGGCTATAAATTTTGCAATTAAAAAGCTAGGAACGTACCGTTTTGCAGGTTTGGTACTTATTATATATGTAATGTGTGTAGTGAAAATCAGCCAGATCGGACCTACAAAACATATAACTCCCATACAATCGATTGTTTCGATAAATGGGGTTTGGGCTATAAATTTTGCAATTAAAAAGCTAGGAACGTACCGTTTTGCAGGTTTGGTACTTATTATATATGTAATGTGTGTAGTGAAAATCAGCCAGATCGGACCTACAAAACATATAACTCCCATACAATCGATTGTTTCGATAAATGGGGTTTGGGCTATAAATTTTGCAATTAAAAAGCTAGGAACGTACCGTTTTGCAGGTTTGGTACTTATTATATATGTAATGTGTGTAATGAAAATCAGCCAGATCGGACCTACAAAACATATAACTCCAATACAATCGATTGTTTCGATAAATGGGGTTTGGGCTATAAATTTTGCAATTAAAAAGCTAGGAACGTACCGTTTTGCAGGTTTGGTACTTATTATATATGTAATGTATGTAGTGAAAAGCAGCCAGATCGGACCTACAAAACATGTAACTCCAATACAATTGATTGTTTCGATAAATGGGGTTTGAGCTGTAAATTTTGCAATTAAAAAGCTAGGAACGTAAAGTTTTTGAATTTTTGGTACTTGTTATGTATGTAATGTGTGTAGTGAAAATCAGCCAGATCGGACCTACAAAACATATAACTCCCATACAATCGATTGTTTCGATAAATGGGGTTTGGGCTATAAATTTTGCAATTAAAAAGCTAGGAACATACCGTTTTGCAGGTTTGGTACTTATTATATATGTAATGTGTGTAGTGAAAATCAGCCAGATCGGACCTACAAAACATATAACTCCCATACAATCGATTGTTTCGATAAATGGGGTTTGGGCTATAAATTTTGCAATTAAAAAGCTAGGAACGTAAAGTTTTGCAGGTTTGGTACTTATTATATATGTAATGTATGTAGTGAAAAGCAGCCAGATCGGACCGACAAAACATGTAACTCCAATACAATTGATTGTTTCGATAAATGGGGTTTGAGCTGTAAATTTTGCAATTAAAAAGCTAGGAACGTAAAGTTTTTGAATTTTTGGTACTTGTTATGTATGTAATGTGTGTAGTGAAAATCAGCCAGATCGGACCTTCAAAACATATAACTACCATACAATAGATTGTTTCGATAAATGGGGTTTGGGCTATAAATTTTGCACTTAAAAAACCTACGAACTTAAAGTTTTGCAATTTTGGTACTTATTATATATGTAATGTGTGTAGTGAAAATCAGCCAGATCGGACCTACAAAACATATAACTCCCATACAATCGATTGTTTCGATAAATGGGGTTTGGGCTATAAATTTTGCAATTAAAAAGCTAGGAACGTAAAGTTTTGCAGGTCTGGTACTTATTATGTATGTAATGTGTGTAGTGAAAGTCAGCCAGATCGGACCTACAAAACATATAACTCCCATACAATCGATTGTTCCGATAAATGGGGTTTGGGCTATAAATTTTGGAATTAAAAAGCTAGGAATGTAAAGTTTAGCAGGTTTGGTACTTGTTATGTGTGAAATGGTGTGTAATGAAAAACAGCCAGATCGGACCTACAAAACATGTAACTCCAATACAATTGATTGTTTCGATAAATGGGGTTTGAGCTGTAAATTTTGCAATTAAAAAGCTAGGAACGTAAAGTTTTTGCAGCTTTGGTACTTGTTATGTATGTAATGTGTGTAGTGAAAATCAGCCAGATCGGACCTTCAAAACATATAACTCCCATACAATAGATTGTTTCGATAAATGGGGTTTGGGCTATAAATTTTGCACTTAAAAAACCTACGAACTTAAAGTTTTGCAATTTTGGTCCTTATTATATATGTAATGTGTGTAGTGAAAATCAGCCAGATCGGACCTACAAAACATATAACTCCCATACAATCGATTGTTTCGATAAATGGGGTTTGGGCTATAAATTTTGCAATTAAAAAGCTAGGAACGTACCGTTTTGCAGGTTTGGTACTTATTATATATGTAATGTGTGTAGTGAAAATCAGCCAGATCGGACCTACAAAACATATAACTCCCATACAATCGATTGTTTCGATAAATGGGGTTTGGGCTATAAATTTTGCAATTAAAAAGCTAGGAACATACCGTTTTGCAGGTTTGGTACTTATTATATATGTAATGTGTGTAGTGAAAATCAGCCAGATCGGACCTACAAAACATATAACTCCCATACAATCGATTGTTTCGATAAATGGGGTTTGGGCTATAAATTTTGGAATTAAAAAGCTAGGAATGTAAAGTTTAGCAGGTTTGGTACTTGTTATGTGTGAAATGGTGTGTAATGAAAAACAGCCAGATCGGACCTACAAAACATATAACTCCAATACAATCGATTGTTTCGATAAATGGGGTTTGGGCTATAAATTTTGCAATTAAAAAGCTAGGAACGTACCGTTTTGCGGGTTTGGTACTTATTATATATGTAATGTGTGTAGTGAAAATCAGCCAGATCGGACCTACAAAACATATAACTCCCATACAATCGATTGTTCGATAAATGGGGTTTGGGCTATAAATTTTGCAATTAAAAAGCTAGGAACGTACCGTTTTGCAGGTTTGGTACTTATTATATATGTAATGTGTGTAGTGAAAATCAGCCAGATCGGACCTACAAAAACATATAACTCCCATACAAATCGATTGTTTCGATAAATGGGGTTTGGGCTATAAATTTTGCAATTAAAAGCTAGGAACGTACCGTTTTGCAGGTTTAGTACTTATTATATATGTAATGTGTGTAGTGAAAATCAGCCAGATCGGACCTACAAAACATATAACTCCCATACAATCGATTGTTTCGATAAATGGGGTTTGGGCTATAAATTTTGCAATTAAAAAGCTAGGAACGTACCGTTTTGCAGGTTTGGTACTTATTATATATGTAATGTGTGTAGTGAAAATCAGCCAGATCGGGACCTACAAAACATATAACTCCCATACAATCGATTGTTTCGATAAATGGGGTTTGGGCTATAAATTTTGCAATTAAAAAGCTAGGAACGTACCGTTTTGCAGGTTTGGTACTTATTATATATGTAATGTGTGTAGTGAAAATCAGCCAGATCGGACCTACAAAACATATAACTCCCATACAATCGATTGTTTCGATAAATGGGGTTTGGGCTATAAATTTTGCACTTAAAAAACCTACGAACTTTAAGTTTTGCAATTTTGGTACTTATTATATATGTAATGTGTGTAGTGAAAATCAGCCAGATCGGACCTACAAAAACATATAACTCCCATACAATCGATTGTTTCGATAAATGGGGTTTGGGCTATAAATTTTGCAATTAAAAAGCTAGGAACGTTAAGTTTTGCAGGTCTGGTACTTATTATGTATGTAATGTGTGTAGTGAAAGTCAGCCAGATCGGACCTACAAAACATATAACTCCCATACAATCGATTGTTCCGATAAATGGGGTTTGGGCTATAAATTTTGGAATTAAAAAGCTAGGAATGTAAAGTTTAGCAGGTTTGGTACTTGTTATGTGTGAAAATGGTGTGTAATGAAAAACAGCCAGATCGGACCTACAAAACATATAACTCCAATACAATCGATTGTTTCGATAAATGGGGTTTGGGCTATAAATTTTGCAATTAAAAAGCTAGGAACGTAAAGTTTTTGCAGCTTTGGTACTTGTTATGTATGTAATGTGTGTAGTGAAAATCAGCCAGAGCGGACCTACAAAACATATAACTCCAATACAATCGATTGTTTCGATAAATGGGGTTTGGGCTATAAATTTTGCAATTAAAAAGCTAGGAACGTAAAGTTTTGCAGCTTTGGTACTTGTTATGTATGTAATGTGTGTAATGAAAATAAGCCAGATCGGACCTACAAAACATATAACTCCCATACAATCGATTGTTCCAATAAATGGGGTTTGGCTATAAATTTTGGAATTAAAAAGCTAGGAACGTAAAGTTTTGCAGGTTTGGTACTTGTTATGTATGAAATGGTGTGTAATGAAAATCAGCCAGATCGGACTTACAAAACATATAACTCCAATACAATCGATTGTTTCGATAAATGGGGTTTGGGCTATAAATTTTGCAATTAAAAAAGCTAGGAACGTACCGTTTTGCAGGTTTGGTACTTATTATATATGTAATGTATGTAGTGAAAAGCAGCCCGATCGGACCTACAAAACATGTAACTCCAATACAATTGATTGTTTCGATAAATGGGGTTTGAGCTGTAAATTTTGCAATTAAAAAGCTAGGAACGTAAAGTTTTTGAATTTTTGGTACTTGTTATGTATGTAATGTGTGTAGTGAAAATCAGCCAGATCGGACCTTCAAAACATATAACTCCCATACAATAGATTGTTTCGATAAATGGGGTTTGGGCTATAAATTTTGCAATTAAAAAGCTAGGAACGTAAAGTTTTTGAATTTTTGGTACTTGTTATGTATGTAATGTGTGTAGTGAAAAATAAGCCAGATCGGACCTACAAAACATATAAGTCCCATACAATCGATTGTTTCGATAAATGGGGTTTGGGCTATAAATTTTGCAATTAAAAAGCTAGGAACGTAAAGTTTTGCAGGTTTGGTACTTATTATATATGTAATGTATGTAGTGAAAAGCAGCCCGGTCGGACCTACAAAACATGTAACTCCAATACAATTGATTGTTTCGATAAATGGGGTTTGAGCTGTAAATTTTGCAATTAAAAAGCTAGGAACGTAAAGTTTTTGAATTTTTGGTACTTGTTATGTATGTAATGTGTGTAGTGAAAATCAGCCAGATCGGACCTTCAAAACATATAACTCCCATACAATAGATTGTTTCGATAAATGGGGCTTGGGCTATAAATTTTGCAATTAAAAAGCTAGGAACGTAAAGTTTTTGAATTTTTGGTACTTGTTATGTATGTAATGTGTGTAGTGAAAATCAGCCAGATCGGACCTACAAAACATATAAGTCCCATACAATCGATTGTTTCGATAAATGGGGTTTGGGCTATAAATTTTGCAATTAAAAAGCTAGGAACGTAAAGTTTTGCAGGTTTGGTACTTATTATATATGTAATGTGTGTAGTGAAAATCAGCCAGATCGGACCTTCAAAACATATAACTCCCATACAATAGATTGTTTCGATAAATGGGGCTTGGGCTATAAATTTTGCAATTAAAAAGCTAGGAACGTAAAGTTTTTGAATTTTTGGTACTTGTTATGTATGTAATGTGTGTAGTGAAAATCAGCCAGATCGGACCGACAAAACATGTAACTCCAATACAATTGATTGTTTCGATAAATGGGGTTTGGGCTATAAATTTTGCAATTAAAAAGCTAGGAACGTAAAGTTTTGCAGCTTTGGTACTTGTTATGTATGTAATGTGTGTAGTGAAAATCAGCCAGATCGGACCTTCAAAACATATAACTCCCATACAATAGATTGTTCCAATAAATGGGGTTTGGGCTATAAATTTTGGAATTAAAAAGCTAGGAACGTAAAGTTTTGCAGGTTTGGTACTTGTTATGTATGAAATGGTGTGTAATGAAAATCAGCCAGATCGGACCTACAAAACATATAACTCCAATACAATCGATTGTTTCGATAAATGGGGTTTGGGCTATAAATTTTGCAATTAAAAAGCTAGGAACGTACCGTTTTGCAGGTTTGGTACTTATTATATATGTAATGTATGTAGTGAAAAGCAGCCCGATCGGACCTACAAAACATGTAACTCCAATACAATTGATTGTTTCGATAAATGGGGTTTGAGCTGTAAATTTTGCAATTAAAAAGCTAGGAACGTAAAGTTTTTGAATTTTTGGTACTTGTTATGTATGTAATGTGTGTAGTGAAAATCAGACAGATCGGACCTTCAAAACATATAACTCCCATACAATAGATTGTTTCGATAAATGGGGTTTGGGCTATAAATTTTGCAATTAAAAAGCTAGGAACGTAAAGTTTTTGAATTTTTGGTACTTGTTATGTATGTAATGTGTGTAGTGAAAATCAGCCAGATCGGACCTACAAAACATATAAGTCCCATACAATCGATTGTTTCGATAAATGGGGTTTGGCTATAAATTTTGCAATTAAAAAGCTAGGAACGTAAAGTTTTGCAGGTTTGGTACTTATTATATATGTAATGTATGTAGTGAAAAGCAGCCCGATCGGACCTACAAAACATGTAACTCCAATACAATTGATTGTTTCGATAAATGGGGTTTGAGCTGTAAATTTTGCAATTAAAAAGCTAGGAACGTAAAGTTTTTGAATTTTTGGTACTTGTTATGTATGTAATGTGTGTAGTGAAAATCAGCCAGATCGGACCTTCAAAACATATAACTCCCATACAATAGATTGTTTCGATAAATGGGGCTTGGGCTATAAATTTTGCAATTAAAAAGCTAGGAACGTAAAGTTTTTGAATTTTTGGTACTTGTTATGTATGTAATGTGTGTAGTGAAAATCAGCCAGATCGGACCTACAAAACATATAAGTCCCATACAATCGATTGTTTCGATAAATGGGGTTTGGGCTATAAATTTTGCAATTAAAAAGCTAGGAACGTAAAGTTTTGCAGGTTTGGTACTTATTATATATGTAATATGTGTAGTGAAAATCAGCCAGATCGGACCTTCAAAACATATAACTCCCATACAATAGATTGTTTCGATAAATGGGGCTTGGGCTATAAATTTTGCAATTAAAAAGCTAGGAACGTAAAGTTTTTGAATTTTTGGTACTTGTTATGTATGTAATGTGTGTAGTGAAAATCAGCCAGATCGGACCTACAAAACATATAAGTCCCATACAATCGATTGTTTCGATAAATGGGGTTTGGGCTATAAATTTTGCAATTAAAAAGCTAGGAACGTAAAGTTTTGCAGGTTTGGTACTTATTATATATGTAATGTATGTAGTGAAAAGCAGCCCGATCGGACCTACAAAACATGTAACTCCAATACAATTGATTGTTTCGATAAATGGGGTTTGAGCTGTAAATTTTGCAATTTAAAAGCTAGGAACGTAAAGTTTTTGAATTTTTGGTACTTGTTATGTATGTAATGTGTGTAGTGAAAATCAGCCAGATCGGACCTTCAAAACATATAACTCCCATACAATAGATTGTTTCGATAAATGGGGTTTGGGCTATAAATTTTGCACTTAAAAAACCTACGAACTTAAAGTTTTGCAATTTTGGTACTTATTATATATGTAATGTGTGTAGTGAAAATCAGCCAGATCGGACCTACAAAACATATAACTCCCATACAATCGATTGTTTCGATAAATGGGGTTTGGGCTATAAATTTTGCAATAAAAAAGCTAGGAACGTACCGTTTTGCAGGTTTGGTACTTATTATATATGTAATGTGTGTAGTGAAAATCAGCCAGATCGGACCTACAAAACATATAACTCCCATACAATCGATTGTTTCGATAAATGGGGTTTGGGCTATAAATTTTGCAATTAAAAAGCTAGGAACGTACCGTTTTGCAGGTTTGGTACTTATTATATATGTAATGTGTAGTGAAAATCAGCCAGATCGGACCTACAAAACATATAACTCCCATACAATCGATTGTTTCGATAAATGGGGTTTGGGCTATAAATTTTGCAAGTAAAAAGCTAGGAACGTAAAGTTTTGCAGGTTTGGTACTTATTATATATGTAATGTGTGTAGTGAAAATCAGCCAGATCGGACCTACAAAACATATAACTCCCATACAATCGATTGTTTCGATAAATGGGGCTTGGGCTATAAATTTTGCAATTAAAAAGCTAGGAACGTAAAGTTTTGCAGGTTTGGTACTTATTATATATGTAATGTGTGTAGTGAAAAGCAGCCAGATCGGACCGACAAAACATGTAACTCCAATACAATTGATTGTTTCGATAAATGGGGTTTGAGCTGTAAATTTTGCAATTAAAAAGCTAGGAACGTAAAGTTTTTGAATTTTTGGTACTTGTTATGTATGTAATGTGTGTAGTGAAAATCAGCCAGATCGGACCTTCAAAACATATAACTCCCATACAATAGATTGTTTCGATAAATGGGGTTTGGGCTATAAATTTTGCACTTAAAAAACCTACGAGCTTAAAGTTTTGCAATTTTGGTACTTATTATATACGTAATGTGTGTAGTGAAAATCAGCCAGATCGGACCTACAAAACATATAACTCCCATACAATCGATTGTTCCGATAAATGGGGTTTGGGCTATAAATTTTGGAATTAAAAAGCTAGGTACGTAATGTTTAGCAGGTTTGGTACTTGTTATGTGTGAAATGGTGTGTAATGAAAAACAGCCAGATCGGACCTACAAAACATATAACTCCAATACAATCGATTGTTTCGATAAATGGGGTTTGGGCTATAAATTTTGCAATTAAAAAGCTAGGAACGTAAAGTTTTGCAGGTTTGGTACTTGTTATGTATGAAATGGTGTGTAATGAAAATCAGCCAGATCGGACCTACAAAACATATAACTCCCATACAATCGATTGTTTCGATAAATGGGGTTTGGGCTATAAATTTTGCAATTAAAAAGCTAGGAACGTAAAGTTTTGCAGGTTTCGTACTTGTTATGTATGAAATGGTGTGTAATGAAAATCAGCCAGATCGGACCTACAAAACATATAACTCCCATACAATCGATTGTTTCGATAAATGGGGTTTGGGCTATAAATTTTGGAATTAAAAAGCTAGGAACGTAAAGTTTAGCAGGTTTGGTACTTGTTATGTGTGAAATGGTGTGTAATGAAAAACAGCCAGATCGGACCTACAAAACATATAACTCCAATACAATCGATTGTTTCGATAAATGGGGTTTGGGCTATAAATTTTGCAATTAAAAAGCTAGGAACGTAAAGTTTTGCAGGTTTGGTACTTGTTATGTATGAAATGGTGTGTAATGAAAATCAGCCAGATCGGACCTACAAAACATATAACTCCCATACAATCGATTGTTTCGATAAATGGGGTTTGGGCTATAAATTTTGCAATTAAAAAGCTAGGAACGTAAAGTTTTGCAGGTTTGGTACTTATTATATATGTAATGTGTGTAGTGAAAAGCAGCCAGATCGGACCGACAAAACATGTAACTCCAATACAATTGATTGTTTCGATAAATGGGGTTTGAGCTGTAAATTTTGCAATTAAAAAGCTAGGAACGTAAAGTTTTTGAATTTTTGGTACTTGTTATGTATGTAATGTGTGTAGTGAAAATCAGCCAGATCGGACCTTCAAAACATATAACTCCCATACAATAGATTGTTTCGATAAATGGGGTTTGGGCTATAAATTTTGCACTTAAAAAACCTACGAGCTTAAAGTTTTGCAATTTTGGTACTTATTATATACGTAATGTGTGTAGTGAAAATCAGCCAGATCGGACCTACAAAACATATAACTCCCATACAATCGATTGTTTCGATAAATGGGGTTTGGGCTATAAATTTTGCAATTAAAAAGCTAGGAACGTAAAGTTTTGCAGGTTTGGTACTTATTATATATGTAATGTGTGTAGTGAAAATCAGCCAGATCGGACCTACAAAACATATAACTCCAATACAATCGATTGTTTCGATAAATGGGGTTTGGGCTATAAATTTTGCAATTAAAAAGCTAGGAACGTAAAGTTTTGCAGGTTTGGTACTTATTATATATGTAATGTGTGTAGTGAAAAGCAGCCAGATCGGACCTACAAAACATGTAACTCCAATACAATTGATTGTTTCGATAAATGGGGTTTGAGCTGTAAATTTTGCAATTAAAAAGCTAGGAACGTAAAGTTTTTGAATTTTTGGTACTTGTTATGTATGTAATGTGTGTAGTGAAAATCAGCCAGATCCGACTCCCATACAATAGATTGTTTCGATAAATGGGGTTTGGGCTATAAATTTTGCACTTAAAAAACCTACGAGCTTAAAGTTTTGCAATTTTGGTACTTATTATATACGTAATGTGTGTAGTGAAAATCAGCCAGATCGGACCTACAAAACATATAACTCCCATACAATCGATTGTTCCGATAAATGGGGTTTGGGCTATAAATTTTGGAATTAAAAAGCTAGGAACGTAAAGTTTAGCAGGTTTGGTACTTGTTATGTGTGAAATGGTGTGTAATGAAAAACAGCCAGATCGGACCTACAAAACATATAACTCCAATACAATCGATTGTTTCGATAAATGGGGTTTGGGCTATAAATTTTGCAATTAAAAAGCTAGGAACGTAAAGTTTTTGCAGCTTTGGTACTTGTTATGTATGTAATGTGTGTAATGAAAATAAGCCAGATCGGACCTACAAAACATATAACTCCCATACAATCGATTGTTCCAATAAATGGGGTTTGGGCTATAAATTTTGGAATTAAAAAGCTAGGAACGTAAAGTTTTGCAGGTTTGGTACTTGTTATGTATGAAATGGTGTGTAATGAAAATCAGCCAGATCGGACCTACAAAACATATAACTCCAATACAATCGATTGTTTCGATAAATGGGGTTTGGGCTATAAATTTTGCAATTAAAAAGCTAGGAACGTACCGTTTTGCAGGTTTGGTACTTATTATATATGTAATGTATGTAGTGAAAAGCAGTCAGATCGGACCTACAAAACATGTAACTCCAATACAATCGAGTGTTTCGATAAATGGGGTTTGGGCTATAAATTTTGCAATTAAAAAGCTAGGAACGTAAAGTTTTGCAGGTTTGGTACTTATTATATATGTAATGTATGTAGTGAAAAGCAGCCAGATCGGACCGACAAAACATGTAACTCCAATACAATTGATTGTTTCGATAAATGGGGTTTGAGCTGTAAATTTTGCAATTAAAAAGCTAGGAACGTACCGTTTTGCAGGTTTGGTACTTATTATATATGTAATGTGTGTAGTGAAAATCAGCCAGATCGGACCTACAAAACATATAACTCCCATACAATCGATTGTTTCGATAAATGGGGTTTGGGCTATAAATTTTGCAATTAAAAAGCTAGGAACGTAAAGTTTTGCAGGTTTGGTACTTATTATATATGTAATGTATGTAGTGAAAAGCAGTCAGATCGGACCTACAAAACATGTAACTCCAATACAATCGAGTGTTTCGATAAATGGGATTTGGGCTATAAATTTTGCAATTAAAAAGCTAGGAACGTAAAGTTTTGCAGGTTTGGTACTTATTATATATGTAATGTATGTAGTGAAAAGCAGCCAGATCGGACCGACAAAACATGTAACTCCAATACAATTGATTGTTTCGATAAATGGGGTTTGAGCTGTAAATTTTGCAATTAAAAAGCTAGGAACGTACCGTTTTGCAGGTTTGGTACTTATTATATATGTAATGTGTGTAGTGAAAATCAGCCAGATCGGACCTTCAAAACATATAACTCCCATACAATAGATTGTTTCGATAAATGGGGTTTGGGCTATAAATTTTGCACTTAAAAAACCTACGAACTTAAAGTTTTGCAATTTTGGTACTTATTATATATGTAATGTGTGTAGTGAAAATCAGCCAGATCGGACCTACAAAACATATAACTCCCATACAATCGATTGTTCCGATAAATGGGGTTTGGGCTATAAATTTTGGAATTAAAAAGCTAGGAACGTAAAGTTTAGCAGGTTTGGTACTTCTTATGTGTGAAATGGTGTGTAATGAAAAACAGCCAGATCGGACCTACAAAACATATAACTCCAATACAATCGATTGTTTCGATAAATGGGGTTTGGGCTATAAATTTTGCAATTAAAAAGCTAGGAACGTAAAGTTTTTGCAGCTTTGGTACTTGTTATGTATGTAATGTGTGTAGTGAAAATCAGCCAGATCGGACCTACAAAACATATAACTCCAATACAATCGATTGTTTCGATAAATGGGGTTTGGGCTATAAATTTTGCAATTAAAAAGCTAGGAACGTAAAGTTTTGCAGGTTTGGTACTTGTTATGTATGTAATGTGTGTAATGAAAATAAGCCAGATCGGACCTACAAAACATATAACTCCCATACAATCGATTGTTCCAATAAATGGGGTTTGGGCTATAAATTTTGCAATTAAAAAGCTAGGAACGTAAAGTTTTGCAGGTTTGGTACTTATTATATACGTAATGTGTGTAGTGAAAATCAGCCAGATCGGACCTACAAAACATATAACTCCCATACAATCGATTGTTTCGATAAATGGGGTTTGGGCTATAAATTTTGCAATTAAAAAGCTAGGAACGTAAAGTTTTGCAGGTTTGGTACTTATTATATATGTAATGTGTGTAGTGAAAATCAGCCAGATCGGACCTACAAAACATATAACTCCCATACAATCGATTGTTTCGATAAATGGGGTTTGGGCTATAAATTTTGCAATTAAAAAGCTAGGAACGTAAAGTTTTGCAGGTTTGGTACTTATTATATATGTAATGTGTGTAGTGAAAAGCAGCCAGATCGGACCTTCAAAACATGTAACTCCAATACAATTGATTGTTTCGATAAATGGGGTTTGAGCTGTAAATTTTGCAATTAAAAAGCTAGGAACGTAAAGTTTTTGAATTTTTGGTACTTGTTATGTATGTAATGTGTGTAGTGAAAATCAGCCAGATCCGACCTTCAAAACATATAACTCCCATACAATAGATTGTTTCGATAAATGGGGTTTGGGCTATAAATTTTGCACTTAAAAAACCTACGAGCTTAAAGTTTTGCAATTTTGGTACTTATTATATACGTAATGTGTGTAGTGAAAATCAGCCAGATCGGACCTACAAAACATATAACTCCCATACAATCGATTGTTCCGATAAATGGGGTTTGGGCTATAAATTTTGGAATTAAAAAGCTAGGAACGTAAAGTTTAGCAGGTTTGGTACTTGTTATGTGTGAAATGGTGTGTAATGAAAAACAGCCAGATCGGACCTACAAAACATATAACTCCAATACAATCGATTGTTTCGATAAATGGGGTTTGGGCTATAAATTTTGCAATTAAAAAGCTAGGAACGTAAAGTTTTTGCAGCTTTGGTACTTGTTATGTATGTAATGTGTGTAATGAAAATAAGCCAGATCGGACCTACAAAACATATAACTCCCATACAATCGATTGTTCCAATAAATGGGGTTTGGGCTATAAATTTTGGAATTAAAAAGCTAGGAACGTAAAGTTTTGCAGGTTTGGTACTTGTTATGTATGAAATGGTGTGTAATGAAAATCAGCCAGATCGGACCTACAAAACATATAACTCCAATACAATCGATTGTTTCGATAAATGGGGTTTGGGCTATAAATTTTGCAATTAAAAAGCTAGGAACGTACCGTTTTGCAGGTTTGGTACTTATTATATATGTAATGTATGTAGTGAAAAGCAGTCAGATCGGACCTACAAAACATGTAACTCCAATACAATCGAGTGTTTCGATAAATGGGGTTTGGGCTATAAATTTTGCAATTAAAAAGCTAGGAACGTAAAGTTTTGCAGGTTTGGTACTTATTATATATGTAATGTGTGTAGTGAAAAGCAGCCAGATCGGACCTACAAAACATGTAACTCCAATACAATTGATTGTTTCGATAAATGGGGTTTGAGCTGTAAATTTTGCAATTAAAAAGCTAGGAACGTACCGTTTTGCAGGTTTGGTACTTATTATATATGTAATGTGTGTAGTGAAAATCAGCCAGATCGGACCTTCAAAACATATAACTCCCATACAATAGATTGTTTCGATAAATGGGGTTTGGGCTATAAATTTTGCACTTAAAAAACCTACGAACTTAAAGTTTTGCAATTTTGGTACTTATTATATATGTAATGTGTGTAGTGAAAATCAGCCAGATCGGACCTACAAAACATATAACTCCCATACAATCGATTGTTCCGATAAATGGGGTTTGGGCTATAAATTTTGGAATTAAAAAGCTAGGAACGTAAAGTTTAGCAGGTTTGGTACTTCTTATGTGTGAAATGGTGTGTAATGAAAAACAGCCAGATCGGACCTACAAAACATATAACTCCAATACAATCGATTGTTTCGATAAATGGGGTTTGGGCTATAAATTTTGCAATTAAAAAGCTAGGAACGTAAAGTTTTTGCAGCTTTGGTACTTGTTATGTATGTAATGTGTGTAGTGAAAATCAGCCAGATCGGACCTACAAAACATATAACTCCAATACAATCGATTGTTTCGATAAATGGGGTTTGGGCTATAAATTTTGCAATTAAAAAGCTAGGAACGTAAAGTTTTGCAGGTTTGGTACTTGTTATGTATGTAATGTGTGTAATGAAAATAAGCCAGATCGGACCTACAAAACATATAACTCCCATACAATCGATTGTTCCAATAAATGGGGTTTGGGCTATAAATTTTGGAATTAAAAAGCTAGGAACGTAAAATTTTGCAGGTTTGGTACTTGTTATGTATGAAATGGTGTGTAATGAAAATCAGCCAGATCGGACCTACAAAACATATAACTCCAATACAATCGATTGTTTCGATAAATGGGGTTTGGGCTATAAATTTTGCAATTAAAAAGCTAGGAACGTACCGTTTTGCAGGTTTGGTACTTATTATATATGTAATGTGTGTAGTGAAAATCAGCCAGATCGGACCTACAAAACATATAACTCCCATACAATCGATTGTTTCGATAAATGGGGTTTGGGCTATAAATTTTGCAATTAAACAGCTAGGAACGTACCGTTTTGCAGGTTTGGTACTTATTATATATGTAATGTTTGTAGTGAAAATCAGCCAGATCGGACCTACAAAACATATAACTCCCATACAATCGATTGTTTCGATAAATGGGGTTTGGGCTATAAATTTTGCAATTAAAAAGCTAGGAACGTAAAGTTTTGCAGGTTTGGTACTTATTATATATGTAATGTATGTAGTGAAAAGCAGCCAGATCGGACCGACAAAACATGTAACTCCAATACAATTGATTGTTTCGATAAATGGGGTTTGAGCTGTAAATTTTGCAATTAAAAAGCTAGGAACGTACCGTTTTGCAGGTTTGGTACTTATTATATATGTAATGTGTGTAGTGAAAATCAGCCAGATCGGACCTTCAAAACATATAACTCCCATACAATAGATTGTTTCGATAAATGGGGTTTGGGCTATAAATTTTGCACTTAAAAAACCTACGAACTTAAAGTTTTGCAATTTTGGTACTTATTATATATGTAATGTGTGTAGTGAAAATCAGCCAGATCGGACCTACAAAACATATAACTCCCATACAATCGATTGTTCCGATAAATGGGGTTTGGGCTATAAATTTTGGAATTAAAAAGCTAGGAACGTAAAGTTTAGCAGGTTTGGTACTTCTTATGTGTGAAATGGTGTGTAATGAAAAACAGCCAGATCGGACCTACAAAACATATAACTCCAATACAATCGATTGTTTCGATAAATGGGGTTTGGGCTATAAATTTTGCAATTAAAAAGCTAGGAACGTAAAGTTTTTGCAGCTTTGGTACTTGTTATGTATGTAATGTGTGTAGTGAAAATCAGCCAGATCGGACCTACAAAACATATAACTCCAATACAATCGATTGTTTCGATAAATGGGGTTTGGGCTATAAATTTTGCAATTAAAAAGCTAGGAACGTAAAGTTTTGCAGGTTTGGTACTTGTTATGTATGTAATGTGTGTAATGAAAATAAGCCAGATCGGACCTACAAAACATATAACTCCCATACAATCGATTGTTCCAATAAATGGGGTTTGGGCTATAAATTTTGGAATTAAAAAGCTAGGAACGTAAAATTTTGCAGGTTTGGTACTTGTTATGTATGAAATGGTGTGTAATGAAAATCAGCCAGATCGGACCTACAAAACATATAACTCCAATACAATCGATTGTTTCGATAAATGGGGTTTGGGCTATAAATTTTGCAATTAAAAAGCTAGGAACGTACCGTTTTGCAGGTTTGGTACTTATTATATATGTAATGTGTGTAGTGAAAATCAGCCAGATCGGACCTACAAAACATATAACTCCCATACAATCGATTGTTTCGATAAATGGGGTTTGGGCTATAAATTTTGCAATTAAACAGCTAGGAACGTACCGTTTTGCAGGTTTGGTACTTATTATATATGTAATGTGTGTAGTGAAAATCAGCCAGATCGGACCTACAAAACATATAACTCCCATACAATCGATTGTTTCGATAAATGGGGTTTGGGCTATAAATTTTGCAATTAAAAAGCTAGGAACGTAAAGTTTTGCAGGTTTGGTACTTATTATATATGTAATGTATGTAGTGAAAAGCAGCCAGATCGGACCGACAAAACATGTAACTCCAATACAATTGATTGTTTCGATAAATGGGGTTTGAGCTGTAAATTTTGCAATTAAAAAGCTAGGAACGTAAAGTTTTTGAATTTTTGGTACTTGTTATGTATGTAATGTGTGTAGTGAAAATCAGCCAGATCGGACCTTCAAAACATATAACTCCCATACAATAGATTGTTTCGATAAATGGGGTTTGGGCTATAAATTTTGCACTTAAAAAACCTACGAACTTAAAGTTTTGCAATTTTGGTACCTATTATATATGTAATGTGTGTAGTGAAAAGCAGCCAGATCGGACCTTCAAAACATGTAACTCCAATACAATTGATTGTTTCGATAAATGGGGTTTGGGCTATAAATTTTGCAATTAAAAAGCTAGGAACGTACCGTTTTGCAGGTTTGGTACTTATTATATATGTAATGTATGTAGTGAAAAGCAGCCAGATCGGACCTACAAAACATGTAACTCCAATACAATTGATTGTTTCGATAAATGGGGTTTGAGCTGTAAATTTTGCAATTAAAAGGCTAGGAACGTAAAGTTTTTGAATTTTTGGTACTTGTTATGTATGTAATGGGTGTAATGAAAATCAGCCAGATCGGACCTACAAAACATACAACTCCCATACAATCGATTGTTCCGATAAATGGGGTTTGGGCTATAAATTTTGCAATTAAAAAGCTAGGAACGTAAAGTTTTGCAGGTTTGGTACTTGTTATGTAAGTAATGTGTGTATTGAAAATCAGCCAGATCGGACCTACAAAACATATAACTCCAATACAATCGATTGTTTCGATAAATGGGGTTTGGGCTATAAATTTTGCAATTAAAAAGCTAGGAACGTAAAGTTTTGCAGGTCTGGTACTTATTATGTATGTAATGTGTATAGTGAAAATCAGCCAGATCGGACCTACAAAACATATAACTCCCATACAATCGATTGTTCCGATAAATGGGGTTTGGGCTATAAATTTTAGAATTAAAAAGCTAGGAACGTAAAGTTTAGCAGGTTTGGTACTTGTTATGTGTGAAATGGTGTGTAATGAAAAACAGCCAGATCGGACCTACAAAACATATAACTCCAATACAATCGATTGTTTCGATAAATGGGGTTTGGGCTATGAATTTTGCAATTAAAAAGCTAGGACCGTAAAGTTTTTGCAGCTTTGGTACTTGTTATGTATGTAATGTGTGTAGTGAAAATCAGCCAGATCGGACCTACAAAACATATAACTCCAATACAATCGATTGTTCCAATAAATGGGGTTTGGGCTATAAATTTTGGAATTAAAAAGCTAGGAACGTAAAGTTTTTGAATTTTTGGTACTTGTTATGTATGTAATGTGTGTAGTGAAAATCAGCCAGATCGGACCTGCAAAACATATAACTCCCATACAATCGATTGTTCCAATAAATGGGGTTTGGGCTATAAATTTTGGAATTAAAAAGCTAGGAACGTAAAGTTTTTGAATTTTTGGTACTTGTTATGTATGTAATGTGTGTAGTGAAAATCAGCCAGATCGGACCTGCAAAACATATAACTCCCATACAATAGATTGTTTCGATAAATGGGGTTTGGGCTATAAATTTTGCACTTAAAAAACCTACGAACTTAAAGTTTTGCAGGTTTGGTACCTATTATATATGTAATGTGTGTAGTGAAAAGCAGCCAGATCGGACCTTCAAAACATGTAACTCCAATACAATTGATTGTTTCGATAAATGGGGTTTGGGCTACAAATTTTGCAATTAAAAAGCTAGGAACGTACCGTTTTGCAGGTTTGGTACTTATTATGTATGTAATGTTTGTAATGAAAATTAGCCAGATCGGACCTACAAATACAATTGATTGTTTCGATAAATGGGGTTTGGGCTATAAATTTTGCAATTAAAAAGCTAGGAACGTACCGTTTTGCAGGTTTGGTACTTATTATATATGTAATGTATGTAGTGAAAAGCAGCCAGATCGGACCTACAAAACATGTAACTCCAATACAATTGATTGTTTCGATAAATGGGGTTTGAGCTGTAAATTTTGCAATTAAAAAGCTAGGAACGTAAAGTTTTTGAATTTTTGGTACTTGTTATGTATGTAATGGGTGTAATGAAAATCAGCCAGATCGGACCTACAAAACATACAACTCCCATACAATCGATTGTTCCGATAAATGGGGTTTGGGCTATAAATTTTGCAATTAAAAAGCTAGGAACGTAAAGTTTTGCAGGTTTGGTACTTGTTATGTATGTAATGTGTGTATTGAAAATCAGCCAGATCGGACCCACAAAACATATAACTCCAATACAATCGATTGTTTCGATAAATGGGGTTTGGGCTATAAATTTTGCAATTAAAAAGCTAGGAACGTAAAGTTTTGCAGGTCTGGTACTTATTATGTGTGTAATGTGTGTAGTGAAAATCAGCCAGATCGGACCTACAAAACATATAACTCCCATACAATCGATTGTTCCGATAAATGGGGTTTGGGCTATAAATTTTAGAATTAAAAAGCTAGGAACGTAAAGTTTAGCAGGTTTGGTACTTGTTATGTGTGAAATGATGTGTAATGAAAAACAGCCAGATCGGACCTACAAAACATGTAACTCCAATACAATCGATTGTTTCGATAAATGGGGTTTGGGCTATGAATTTTGCAATTAAAAAGCTAGGAACGTAAAGTTTTTGCAGCTTTGGTACTTGTTATGTATGTAATGTGTGTAGTGAAAATCAGCCAGATCGGACCTACAAAACATATAACTCCAATACAATCGATTGTTTCGATAAATGGGGTTTGGGCTATAAATTTTGGAATTAAAAAGCTAGGAACGTAAAGTTTTTGAATTTTTGGTACTTGTTATGTATGTAATGTGTGTAGTGAAAATCAGCCAGATCGGACCTGCAAAACATATAACTCCCATACAATCGATTGTTCCAATAAATGGGGTTTGGGCTATAAATTTTGGAATGAAAAAGCTAGGAACGTAAAGTTTTTGAATTTTTGGTACTTGTTATGTATGTAATGTGTGTAGTGAAAATCAGCCAGATCGGACCTGCAAAACATATAACTCCCATACAATAGATTGTTTCGATAAATGGGGTTTGGGCTATAAATTTTGCACTTAAAAACCTACGAACTTAAAGTTTTGCAGGTTTGGTACCTATTATATATGTAATGTGTGTAGTGAAAAGCAGCCAGATCGGACCTTCAAAACATGTAACTCCCATACAATCGATTGTTCCAATAAATGGGGTTTGGGCTATAAATTTTGGAATTAAAAAGCTAGGAACGTAAAGTTTTTGAATTTTTGGTACTTGTTATGTATGTAATGTGTGTAGTGAAAATCAGCCAGATCGGACCTGCAAAACATATAACTCCCATACAATAGATTGTTTCGATAAATGGGGTTTGGGCTATAAATTTTGCTCTTAAAAAACCTACGAACTTAAAGTTTTGCAGGTTTGGTACCTATTATATATGTAATGTGTGTAGTGAAAAGCAGCCAGATCGGACCTGCAAAACATATAACTCCCATACAATAGATTGTTTCGATAAATGGGGTTTGGGCTATAAATTTTGCACTTAAAAAACCTACGAACTTAAAGTTTTGCAGGTTTGGTACCTATTATATATGTAATGTGTGTAGTGAAAAGCAGCCAGATCGGACCTTCAAAACATGTAACTCCAATACAATTGATTGTTTCGATAAATGGGGTTTGGGCTACAAATTTTGCAATTAAAAAGCTAGGAACGTACCGTTTTGCAGGTTTGGTACTTATTATGTATGTAATGTTTGTAATGAAAATTAGCCAGATCGGACCTACAAAACATATAACTACCATACAATCGATTGTTCCGATAAATGGGGGTGGGGCTATAAATTTTGCAATTAAAAAGCAAGGAACGTACCGTTTTGCAGGTTTGGTACTTATTATATATGTAATGTGTGTAGTGAAAATCAGCCAGATCGGACCTACAAAACATATAACTCCCATACAATCGATTGTTTCGATAAATGGGGTTTGGGTTATAAATTTTGCAATTGAAAAGCTAGGACCGTAAAATTTTGCAGCTTTGGTACTTGTTATGTGAGTAATGTGTGTAGTGAAAATCAGCCAGATCGGACCTACAAAACATGTAACTCCAATACAATCGATAGTTTCGATAAATGGGGTGCGGCTATAAATTTTGCAATTAAAAAGCTAGGAACGTAAAGTTTTGCAGGTTTGGTACTTATTATATATGTAATGTATGTAGTGAAAAGCAGCCAGATCGGACCTACAGAACATGTAACTCCAATACAATAGATTGTTTCGATAAATGGGGTTTGGGCTATAAATTTTGCACTTAAAAAACCTACGAACTTAAAGTTTTGCAATTTTGGTACTGATTATATATGTAATGTGTGTAGTGAAAATCAGCCAGATCGGACCTACAAAACATATAACTCCCATACAATCGATTGTTCCGATAAATGGGGTTTGGGCTATAAATTTTGGAATTAAAAAGCTAGGAACGTAAAGTTTAGCAGGTTTGGTACTTCTTATGTGTGAAATGGTGTGTTATGAAAAACAGCCAGATCGGACCTACAAAACATATAACTCCCATACAATCGATTGTTCCGATAAATGGGGTTTGGGCTATAAATTTTGCAATTAAAAAGCTAGGAACGTAAAGTTTTTGCAGCTTTGGTACTTGTTATGTATGTAATGTGTGCAGTGAAAATCAGCCAGATCGGACCTACAAAACATATAACTCCAATACAATCGATTGTTTCGATAAATGGGGTTTGGGCTATAAATTTTGCACTTAAAAAGCTAGGAACGTAAAGTTTTTGCAGCTTTGGTACTTGTTATGTATGTAATGTGTGTAATGAAAATAAGCCAGATCGGACCTACAAAACATATAACTCCCATACAATCGATTGTTCCAATAAATGGGGTTTGGGCTATAAATTTTGGAATTAAAAAGCTAGGAACGTAAAGTTTTGCAGGTTTGGTACTTGTTATGTATGAAATGGTGTGTAATGAAAATCAGCCAGATCGGACCTACAAAACATATAACTCCAATACAATCGATTGTTTCGATAAATGGGGTTTGGGCTATAAATTTTGCAATTAAAAAGCTAGGAACGTACCGTTTTGCAGGTTTGGTACTTATTATATATGTAATGTGTGTAGTGAAAATCAGCCAGATCGGACCTACAAAACATATAACTCCCATACAATCGATTGTTTCGATAAATGGGGTTTGGGCTATAAATTTTGCAATTAAACAGCTAGGAACGTACCGTTTTGCATATTTGGTACTTATTATATATGTAATGTGTGTAGTGAAAATCAGCCAGATCGGACCTACAAAACATATAACTCCCATACAATCGATTGTTTCGATAAATGGGGTTTGGGCTATAAATTTTGCAATTAAAAAGCTAGGAACGTAAAGTTTTGCAGGTTTGGTACTTATTATATATGTAATGTATGTAGTGAAAAGCAGCCAGATCGGACCGACAAAACATGTAACTCCAATACAATTGATTGTTTCGATAAATGGGGTTTGAGCTGTAAATTTTGCAATTAAAAAGCTAGGAACGTAAAGTTTTTGAATTTTTGGTACTTGTTATGTATGTAATGTGTGTAGTGAAAATCAGCCAGATCGGACCTTCAAAACATATAACTCCCATACAATAGATTGTTTCGATAAATGGGGTTTGGGCTATAAATTTTGCACTTAAAAAACCTACGAACTTTAAGTTTTGCAATTTTGGTACCTATTATATATGTAATGTGTGTAGTGAAAAGCAGCCAGATCGGACCTTCAAAACATGTAACTCCAATACAATTGATTGTTTCGATAAATGGGGTTTGGGCTATAAATTTTGCAATTAAAAAGCTAGGAACGTACCGTTTTGCAGGTTTGGTACTTATTATATATGTAATGTATGTAGTGAAAAGCAGCCAGATCGGACCTACAAAACATGTAACTCCAATACAATTGATTGTTTCGATAAATGGGGTTTGAGCTGTAAATTTTGCAATTAAAAAGCTAGGAACGTAAAGTTTTTGAATTTTTGGTACTTGTTATGTATGTAATGGGTGTAATGAAAATCAGCCAGATCGGACCTACAAAACATACAACTCCCATACAATCGATTGTTCCGATAAATGGGGTTTGGGCTATAAATTTTGCAATTAAAAAGCTAGGAACGTAAAGTTTTGCAGGTTTGGTACTTGTTATGCATGTAATGTGTGTATTGAAAATCAGCCAGATCGGACCTACAAAACAAATAACTCCAATACAATCGATTGTTTCGATAAATGGGGTTTGGGCTATAAATTTTGCAATTAAAAAGCTAGGAACGTACCGTTTTGCAGGTTTGGTACCTATTATATATGTAATGTGTGTAGTGAAAATCAGCCAGATCGGACCTACAAAACATATAACTCCCATACAATCGATTGTTTCGATAAATAGGGTTTGGGCTATAAATTTTGCAATTAAAAAGCTAGGAACGTAAAGTTTTGCAGGTTTGGTACTTATTATATATGTAATGTATGTAGTGAAAAGCAGCCAGATCGGACCTACAAAACATGTAACTCCAATACAATTGATTGTTTCGATAAATGGGGTTTGAGCTGTAAATTTTGCAATTAAAAAGCTAGGAACGTAAAGTTTTTGAATTTTTGGTACTTGTTATGTATGTAATGTGTGTAGTGAAAATCAACCAGATCGGACCTTCAAAACATATAACTCCCATACAATAGATTGTTTCGATAAATGGGGTTTGGGCTATAAATTTTGCACTTAAAAAACCTACGAACTTTAAGTTTTGCAATTTTGGTACTTATTATATATGTAATGTGTGTAGTGAAAATCAGCCAGATCGGACCTACAAAACATATAACTCCCATACAATCGATTGTTTCGATAAATGGGGTTTGGGCTATAAATTTTGCAATTAAAAAGCTAGGAACGTACCGTTTTGCAGGTTTGGTACTTATTATATATGTAATGTATGTAGTGAAAAGCAGCCAGATCGGACCTACAAAACAAATAACTCCAATACAATCGATTGTTTCGATAAATGGGGTTTGGGCTATAAATTTTGCAATTAAAAAGCTAGGAACGTACCGTTTTGCAGGTTTGGTACTTATTATATATGTAATGTATGTAGTGAAAAGCAGCCAGATCGGACCTACAAAACATGTAACTCCAATACAATTGATTGTTTCGATAAATGGGGTTTGAGCTGTAAATTTTGCAATTAAAAAGCTAGGAACGTAAAGTTTTTGAATTTTTGGTACTTGTTATGTATGTAATGTGTGTAGTGAAAATCAGCCAGATCGGACCTTCAAAACATATAACTCCCATACAATAGATTGTTTCGATAAATGGGGTTTGGGCTATAAATTTTGCACTTAAAAAACCTACGAACTTTAAGTTTTGCAATTTTGGTACCTATTATATATGTAATGTGTGTAGTGAAAAGCAGCCAGATCGGACCTTCAAAACATGTAACTCCAATACAATTGATTGTTTCGATAAATGGGGTTTGGGCTATAAATTTTGCAATTAAAAAGCTAGGAACGTACCGTTTTGCAGGTTTGGTACTTATTATATATGTAATGTATGTAGTGAAAAGCAGCCAGATCGGACCTACAAAACATGTAACTCCAATACAATTGATTGTTTCGATAAATGGGGTTTGAGCTGTAAATTTTGCAATTAAAAAGCTAGGAACGTAAAGTTTTTGAATTTTTGGTACTTGTTATGTATGTAATGGGTGTAATGAAAATCAGCCAGATCGGACCTACAAAACATACAACTCCCATACAATCGATTGTTCCGATAAATGGGGTTTGGGCTATAAATTTTGCAATTAAAAAGCTAGGAACGTAAAGTTTTGCAGGTTTGGTACTTGTTATGTATGTAATGTGTGTATTGAAAATCAGCCAGATCGGACCTACAAAACAAATAACTCCAATACAATCGATTGTTTCGATAAATGGGGTTTGGGCTATAAATTTTGCAATTAAAAAGCTAGGAACGTACCGTTTTGCAGGTTTGGTACCTATTATATATGTAATGTGTGTAGTGAAAATCAGCCAGATCGGACCTACAAAACATATAACTCCCATACAATCGATTGTTTCGATAAATAGGGTTTGGGCTATAAATTTTGCAATTAAAAAGCTAGGAACGTAAAGTTTTGCAGGTTTGGTACTTATTATATATGTAATGTATGTAGTGAAAAGCAGCCAGATCGGACCTACAAAACATGTAACTCCAATACAATTGATTGTTTCGATAAATGGGGTTTGAGCTGTAAATTTTGCAATTAAAAAGCTAGGAACGTAAAGTTTTTGAATTTTTGGTACTTGTTATGTATGTAATGTGTGTAGTGAAAATCAGCCAGATCGGACCTTCAAAACATATAACTCCCATACAATAGATTGTTTCGATAAATGGGTTTTGGGCTATAAATTTTGCACTTAAAAAACCTACGAACTTTAAGTTTTGCAATTTTGGTACTTATTATATATGTAATGTGTGTAGTGAAAATCAGCCAGATCGGACCTACAAAACATATAACTCCCATACAATCGATTGTTTCGATAAATGGGGTTTGGGCTATAAATTTTGCAATTAAAAAGCTAGGAACGTACCGTTTTGCAGGTTTGGTACTTATTATATATGTAATGTATGTAGTGAAAAGCAGCCAGATCGGACCTACAAAACAAATAACTCCAATACAATCGATTGTTTCGATAAATGGGGTTTGGGCTATAAATTTTGCAATTAAAAAGCTAGGAACGTACCGTTTTGCAGGTTTGGTACCTATTATATATGTAATGTATGTAGTGAAAAGCAGCCAGATCGGACCTACAAAACAAATAACTCCAATACAATCGATTGTTTCGATAAATGGGGTTTGGGCTATAAATTTTGCAATTAAAAAGCTAGGAACGTACCGTTTTGCAGGTTTGGTACTTATTATATATGTAATGTATGTAGTGAAAAGCAGCCAGATCGGACCTACAAAACATGTAACTCCAATACAATTGATTGTTTCGATAAATGGGGTTTGAGCTGTAAATTTTGCAATTAAAAAGCTAGGAACGTAAAGTTTTTGAATTTTTGGTACTTGTTATGTATGTAATGTGTGTAGTGAAAATCAGCCAGATCGGACCTTCAAAACATATAACTCCCATACAATAGATTGTTTCGATAAATGGGGTTTGGGCTATAAATTTTGCACTTAAAAAACCTACGAACTTAAAGTTTTGCAATTTTGGTACTTATTATATATGTAATGTGTGTAGTGAAAATCAGCCAGATCGGACCTTCAAAACATGTAACTCCAATACAATTGATTGTTTCGATAAATGGGGTTTGGGCTATAAATTTTGCAATTAAAAAGCTAGGAACGTACCGTTTTGCAGGTTTGGTACTTATTATATATGTAATGTATGTAGTGAAAAGCAGCCAGATCGGACCTACAAAACAAATAACTCCAATACAATCGATTGTTTCGATAAATGGGGTTTGGGCTATAAATTTTGCAATTAAAAAGCTAGGAACGTACCGTTTTGCAGGTTTGGTACCTATTATATATGTAATGTGTGCAGTGAAAATCAGCCAGATCGGACCTACAAAACATATAACTCCCATACAATCGATTGTTTCGATAAATAGGGTTTGGGCTATAAATTTTGCAATTAAAAAGCTAGGAACGTAAAGTTTTGCAGGTTTGGTACTTATTATATATGTAATGTATGTAGTGAAAAGCAGCCAGATCGGACCTACAAAACATGTAACTCCAATACAATTGATTGTTTCGATAAATGGGGTTTGAGCTGTAAATTTTGCAATTAAAAAGCTAGGAACGTAAAGTTTTTGAATTTTTGGTACTTGTTATGTATGTAATGTGTGTAGTGAAAATCAGCCAGATCGGACCTTCAAAACATATAACTCCCATACAATAGATTGTTTCGATAAATGGGGTTTGGGCTATAAATTTTGCACTTAAAAAACCTACGAACTTTAAGTTTTGCAATTTTGGTACCTATTATATATGTAATGTGTGTAGTGAAAAGCAGCCAGATCGGACCTTCAAAACATGTAACTCCAATACAATTGATTGTTTCGATAAATGGGGTTTGGGCTATAAATTTTGCAATTAAAAAGCTAGGAACGTAAAGTTTTGCAGGTTTGGTACTTATTATATATGTAATGTGTGTAGTGAAAAGCAGCCAGATCGGACCTACAAAACATGTAACTCCAATACAATTGATTGTTTCGATAAATGGGGTTTGAGCTGTAAATTTTGCAATTAAAAAGCTAGGAACGTAAAGTTTTTGAATTTTTGGTACTTGTTATGTATGTAATGTGTGTAATGAAAATCAGCCAGATCGGACCTACAAAACATACAACTCCCATACAATCGATTGTTCCGATAAATGGGGTTTGGGCTATAAATTTTGCAATTAAAAAGCTAGGAACGTAAAGTTTTGCAGGTTTGGTACTTGTTATGTATGTAATGTGTGTATTGAAAATCAGCCAGATCGGACCTACAAAACATATAACTCCAATACAATCGATTGTTTCGATAAATGGGGTTTGGGCTATAAATTTTGCAATTAAAAAGCTAGGAACGTACCGTTTTGCAGGTTTGGTACCTATTATATATGTAATGTGTGTAGTGAAAATCAGCCAGATCGGACCTACAAAACATATAACTCCCATACAATCGATTGTTTCGATAAATAGGGTTTGGGCTATAAATTTTGCAATTAAAAAGCTAGGAACGTAAAGTTTTGCAGGTTTGGTACTTATTATATATGTAATGTATGTAGTGAAAAGCAGCCAGATCGGACCTACAAAACATGTAACTCCAATACAATTGATTGTTTCGATAAATGGGGTTTGAGCTGTAAATTTTGCAATTAAAAAGCTAGGAACGTAAAGTTTTTGAATTTTTGGTACTTGTTATGTATGTAATGTGTGTAGTGAAAATCAGCCAGATCGGACCTTCAAAACATATAACTCCCATACAATAGATTGTTTCGATAAATGGGGTTTGGGCTATAAATTTTGCACTTAAAAAACCTACGAACTTAAAGTTTTGCAATTTTGGTACTTATTATATATGTAATGTGTGTAGTGAAAATCAGCCAGATCGGACCTACAAAACATATAACTCCCATACAATCGATTGTTTCGATAAATGGGGGTTTGGGCTATAAATTTTGCAATTAAAAAGCTAGGAACGTACCGTTTTGCAGGTTTGGTACTTATTATATATGTAATGTGTGTTGTGAAAATCAGCCAGATCGGACCTACAAAACATATAACTCCCATACAATCGATTGTTTCGATAAATGGGGTTTGGGCTATAAATTTTGCAATTAAAAAGCTAGGACCGTACCGTTTTGCAGGTTTGGTACTTATTATATATGTAATGTGTGTAGTGAAAATCAGCCAGATCGGACCTACAAAACATATAACTCCCATACAATCGATTGTTTCGATAAATGGGGTTTGGGCTATAAATTTTGCAATTAAAAAGCTAGGAACGTAAAGTTTTGCAGGTTTGGTACTTATTATATATGTAATGTATGTAGTGAAAAGCAGCCAGATCGGACCGACAAAACATGTAACTCCAATACAATTGATTGTTTCGATAAATGGGGTTTGAGCTGTAAATTTTGCAATTAAAAAGCTAGGAACGTAAAGTTTTTGAATTTTTGGTACTTGTTATGTATGTAATGTGTGTAGTGAAAATCAGCCAGATCGGACCTTCAAAACATATAACTCCCATACAATAGATTGTTTCGATAAATGGGGTTTGGGCTATAAATTTTGCACTTAAAAAACCTACGAACTTAAAGTTTTGCAATTTTGGTACTTATTATATATGTAATGTGTGTAGTGAAAGTCAGCCAGATCGGACCTACAAAACATATAACTCCCATACAATCGATTGTTCCGATAAATGGGGTTTGGGCTATAAATTTTGGAATTAAAAAGCTAGGAATGTAAAGTTTAGCAGGTTTGGTACTTGTTATGTGTGAAATGGTGTGTAATGAAAAACAGCCAGATCGGACCTACAAAACATATAACTCCAATACAATCGATTGTTTCGATAAATGGGGTTTGGGCTATAAATTTTGCAATTAAAAAGCTAGGAACGTAAAGTTTTTGCAGCTTTGGTACTTGTTATGTATGTAATGTGTGTAGTGAAAATCAGCCAGAGCGGACCTACAAAACATATAACTCCAATACAATCGATTGTTTCGATAAATGGGGTTTGGGCTATAAATTTTGCAATTAAAAAGCTAGGAACGTAAAGTTTTGCAGCTTTGGTACTTGTTATGTATGTAATGTGTGTAATGAAAATAAGCCAGATCGGACCTACAAAACATATAACTCCCATACAATCGATTGTTCCAATAAATGGGGTTTGGGCTATAAATTTTGGAATTAAAAAGCTAGGAACGTAAAGTTTTGCAGGTCTGGTACTTGTTATGTATGAAATGGTGTGTAATGAAAATCAGCCAGATCGGACCTACAAAACATATAACTCCAATACAATCGATTGTTTCGATAAATGGGGTTTGGGCTATAAATTTTGCAATTAAAAAGCTAGGAACGTACCGTTTTGCAGGTTTGGTACTTATTATATACAGGGTGGCTGATGAAAGCCGCTACCAAAAAAAAATTAAATAACTTTTTTTCTATTTAATGAATCTGGTTAATTTTTTTTTTATTTTGCAGATTGACTTTTACGTTTAACAAAAATGGATAACTGGGACACCGAAACAAGAATTTGGATTGTCCGCCGCTATCACGCACTGGAGTCCGTAGTTTCGGTTCAAAGAGAGTATAGGCGCACGTTTGGCGGCAATCCTCCGAGCAGATGGACCATAATAAGACTTGTAAACAATTTTTCCGAGCATGGGACAGTCAACAGAGGACCTTACCATCGAAACCCTTCAGTTCGAACGGAGGAAACAATCGCTGCTGTAGCTGCTGCCATACAAAACAATGCACGTGTTTCGACAAGAAGCTTATCTGCTCAAATGGGTGTAAGCAGACAGTCATTACAGTCAATTATGCACAAAGATTTGGACTTATTCCCATATAAAATTCAAATGGCCAACAATCTGAACGCTGCAGACTTGCCGATTCGCTTGGAATTTTGCCAGAAGATGCTTCAAATGGTGGAAGAGGATGGAAACATGTTGAACTGTCTTTTCATGTCTGACGAGGCCCATTTCGATTTAAACGGCAACATAAACAAACAAAATTGTCGAATATGGAGTGCTTCCAACCCACAGATACTCCATGAGACGGAATTGCATCCACTTCGTGTCACAGTGTGGTGTGCAGTTTCATCACGCTGCATTGTCGGGCCCTACTTCTTCGAAGAAAACGGTCACACCGTTACGGTTACTGGAGACCGTTACTTGAGCATGTTCAGAGAGTTTTTCTATCCAGAATTACGCCGAATGAGAATTTCTTTCAACTCTGTGTGGTTTCAGCAAGATGGTGCAGCTCCTCATATAGCCCAACCTGTTATGACAGAATTGCGACGAAAATTTCCCAATAAGCTGATATCCAGAAACTCCACATTCCGTTGGCCACCCAGGTCGCCTGACCTTACTGCACCTGACTTTTTCTTGTGGGGTTATTGCAAACAGGAAGTCTTAAAAGCAAAACCAACAAATTTGAATGAACTAAGGCAATCCATTCGAGAAACAATTGCGGCTATTCCTGTCTCAACTCTCCAAGCAGTAATGAACAACTTTTTGGTAAGATGCCGCACATGCATCGACGAGCAGGGGGGGCATTTAAATTCCATTATTTTTAAAACTACTTAAGCTATATTTAATAAAATTTAATGAGCTTTAACATGAATAAAAGAATAATGAATTCCATACACTGAAAAAAAAAATTATTTGAGTTTCTTAATATAGCAAAATTCATCAGCCACCCTGTATGTAATGTGTGTAGTGAAAATCAGCCAGATCGGACCTACAAAACATATAACTCCCATACAATCGATTGTTTCGATAAATGGGGTTTGGGCTATAAATTTTGCAATTAAAAAGCTAGGAACGTAAAGTTTTGCAGGTTTGGTACTTATTATATATGTAATGTATGTAGTGAAAAGCAGCCCGATCGGACCTACAAAACATGTAACTCCAATACAATTGATTGTTTCGATAAATGGGGTTTGAGCTGTAAATTTTGCAATTAAAAAGCTAGGAACGTAAAGTTTTTGAATTTTTGGTACTTGTTATGTATGTAATGTGTGTAGTGAAAATCAGCCAGATCGGACCTTCAAAACATATAACTCCCATACAATAGATTGTTTCGATAAATGGGGTTTGGGCTATAAATTTTGCACTTAAAAAACCTACGAACTTAAAGTTTTGCAATTTTGGTACTTATTATATATGTAATGTGTGTAGTGAAAATCAGCCAGATCGGACCTACAAAACATATAACTCCCATACAATCGATTGTTTCGATAAATGGGGTTTGGGCTATAAATTTTGCAATTAAAAAGCTAGGAACGTACCGTTTTGCAGGTTTGGTACTTATTATATATGTAATGTGTGTAGTGAAAATCAGCCAGATCGGACCTACAAAACATATAACTCCCATACAATCGATTGTTTCGATAAATGGGGTTTGGGCTATAAATTTTGCAATTAAAAAGCTAGGAACGTACCGTTTTGCAGGTTTGGTACTTATTATATATGTAATGTGTGTAGTGAAAATCAGCCAGATCGGACCTACAAAACATATAACTCCCATACAATCGATTGTTTCGATAAATGGGGTTTGGGCTATAAATTTTGCAATTAAAAAGCTAGGAACGTAAAGTTTTGCAGGTTTGGTACTTATTATATATGTAATGTGTGTAGTGAAAATCAGCCAGATCGGACCTACAAAACATATAACTCCCATACAATCGATTGTTTCGATAAATGGGGTTTGGGCTATAAATTTTGCAATTAAAAAGCTAGGAACGTAAAGTTTTGCAGGTTTGGTACTTATTATATATGTAATGTGTGTAGTGAAAAGCAGCCAGATCGGACCGACAAAACATGTAACTCCAATACAATTGATTGTTTCGATAAATGGGGTTTGAGCTGTAAATTTTGCAATTAAAAAGCTAGGAACGTAAAGTTTTTGAATTTTTGGTACTTGTTATGTATGTAATGTGTGTAGTGAAAATCAGCCAGATCGGACCTTCAAAACATATAACTCCCATACAATAGATTGTTTCGATAAATGGGGTTTGGGCTATAAATTTTGCACTTAAAAAACCTACGAACTTAAAGTTTTGCGATTTTGGTACTTATTATATATGTAATGTGTGTAGTGAAAGTCAGCCAGATCGGACCTACAAAACATATAACTCCCATACAATCGATTGTTCCGATAAATGGGGTTTGGGCTATAAATTTTGGAATTAAAAAGCTAGGAATGTAAAGTTTAGCAGGTTTGGTACTTGTTATGTGTGAAATGGTGTGTAATGAAAAACAGCCAGATCGGACCTACAAAACATATAACTCCAATACAATCGATTGTTTCGATAAATGGGGTTTGGGCTATAAATTTTGCAATTAAAAAGCTAGGAACGTAAAGTTTTTGCAGCTTTGGTACTTGTTATGTATGTAATGTGTGTAGTGAAAATCAGCCAGAGCGGACCTACAAAACATATAACTCCAATACAATCGATTGTTTCGATAAATGGGGTTTGGGCTATAAATTTTGCAATTAAAAAGCTAGGAACGTAAAGTTTTGCAGCTTTGGCACTTGTTATGTATGTAATGTGTGTAATGAAAATAAGCCAGATCGGACCTACAAAACATATAACTCCCATACAATCGATTGTTCCAATAAATGGGGTTTGGGCTATAAATTTTGGAATTAAAAAGCTAGGAACGTAAAGTTTTGCAGGTCTGGTACTTGTTATGTATGAAATGGTGTGTAATGAAAATCAGCCAGATCGGACCTACAAAACATATAACTCCAATACAATCGATTGTTTCGATAAATGGGGTTTGGGCTATAAATTTTGCAATTAAAAAGCTAGGAACGTACCGTTTTGCAGGTTTGGTACTTATTATATACAGGGTGGCTGATGAAAGCCGCTACCAAAAAAAAATTAAATAACTTTTTTTCTATTTAATGAATCTGGTTAATTTTTTTTTTATTTTGCAGATTGACTTTTACGTTTAACAAAAATGGATAACTGGGACACCGAAACAAGAATTTGGATTGTCCGCCGCTATCACGCACTGGAGTCCGTAGTTTCGGTTCAAAGAGAGTATAGGCGCACGTTTGGCGGCAATCCTCCGAGCAGATGGACCATAATAAGACTTGTAAACAATTTTTCCGAGCATGGGACAGTCAACAGAGGACCTTACCATCGAAACCCTTCAGTTCGAACGGAGGAAACAATCGCTGCTGTAGCTGCTGCCATACAAAACAATGCACGTGTTTCGACAAGAAGCTTATCTGCTCAAATGGGTGTAAGCAGACAGTCATTACAGTCAATTATGCACAAAGATTTGGACTTATTCCCATATAAAATTCAAATGGCCAACAATCTGAACGCTGCAGACTTGCCGATTCGCTTGGAATTTTGCCAGAAGATGCTTCAAATGGTGGAAGAGGATGGAAACATGTTGAACTGTCTTTTCATGTCTGACGAGGCCCATTTCGATTTAAACGGCAACATAAACAAACAAAATTGTCGAATATGGAGTGCTTCCAACCCACAGATACTCCATGAGACGGAATTGCATCCACTTCGTGTCACAGTGTGGTGTGCAGTTTCATCACGCTGCATTGTCGGGCCCTACTTCTTCGAAGAAAACGGTCACACCGTTACGGTTACTGGAGACCGTTACTTGAGCATGTTCAGAGAGTTTTTCTATCCAGAATTACGCCGAATGAGAATTTCTTTCAACTCTGTGTGGTTTCAGCAAGATGGTGCAGCTCCTCATATAGCCCAACCTGTTATGACAGAATTGCGACGAAAATTTCCCAATAAGCTGATATCCAGAAACTCCACATTCCGTTGGCCACCCAGGTCGCCTGACCTTACTGCACCTGACTTTTTCTTGTGGGGTTATTGCAAACAGGAAGTCTTAAAAGCAAAACCAACAAATTTGAATGAACTAAGGCAATCCATTCGAGAAACAATTGCGGCTATTCCTGTCTCAACTCTCCAAGCAGTAATGAACAACTTTTTGGTAAGATGCCGCACATGCATCGACGAGCAGGGGGGGCATTTAAATTCCATTATTTTTAAAACTACTTAAGCTATATTTAATAAAATTTAATGAGCTTTAACATGAATAAAAGAATAATGAATTCCATACACTGAAAAAAAAAATTATTTGAGTTTCTTAATATAGCAAAATTCATCAGCCACCCTGTATGTAATGTGTGTAGTGAAAATCAGCCAGATCGGACCTACAAAACATATAACTCCCATACAATCGATTGTTTCGATAAATGGGGTTTGGGCTATAAATTTTGCAATTAAAAAGCTAGGAACGTAAAGTTTTGCAGGTTTGGTACTTATTATATATGTAATGTATGTAGTGAAAAGCAGCCCGATCGGACCTACAAAACATGTAACTCCAATACAATTGATTGTTTCGATAAATGGGGTTTGAGCTGTAAATTTTGCAATTAAAAAGCTAGGAACGTAAAGTTTTTGAATTTTTGGTACTTGTTATGTATGTAATGTGTGTAGTGAAAATCAGCCAGATCGGACCTTCAAAACATATAACTCCCATACAATAGATTGTTTCGATAAATGGGGTTTGGGCTATAAATTTTGCACTTAAAAAACCTACGAACTTAAAGTTTTGCAATTTTGGTACTTATTATATATGTAATGTGTGTAGTGAAAATCAGCCAGATCGGACCTACAAAACATATAACTCCCATACAATCGATTGTTTCGATAAATGGGGTTTGGGCTATAAATTTTGCAATTAAAAAGCTAGGAACGTACCGTTTTGCAGGTTTGGTACTTATTATATATGTAATGTGTGTAGTGAAAATCAGCCAGATCGGACCTACAAAACATATAACTCCCATACAATCGATTGTTTCGATAAATGGGGTTTGGGCTATAAATTTTGCAATTAAAAAGCTAGGAACGTACCGTTTTGCAGGTTTGGTACTTATTATATATGTAATGTGTGTAGTGAAAATCAGCCAGATCGGACCTACAAAACATATAACTCCCATACAATCGATTGTTTCGATAAATGGGGTTTGGGCTATAAATTTTGCAATTAAAAAGCTAGGAACGTAAAGTTTTGCAGGTTTGGTACTTATTATATATGTAATGTGTGTAGTGAAAATCAGCCAGATCGGACCTACAAAACATATAACTCCCATACAATCGATTGTTTCGATAAATGGGGTTTGGGCTATAAATTTTGCAATTAAAAAGCTAGGAACGTAAAGTTTTGCAGGTTTGGTACTTATTATATATGTAATGTGTGTAGTGAAAAGCAGCCAGATCGGACCGACAAAACATGTAACTCCAATACAATTGATTGTTTCGATAAATGGGGTTTGAGCTGTAAATTTTGCAATTAAAAAGCTAGGAACGTAAAGTTTTTGAATTTTTGGTACTTGTTATGTATGTAATGTGTGTAGTGAAAATCAGCCAGATCGGACCTTCAAAACATATAACTCCCATACAATAGATTGTTTCGATAAATGGGGTTTGGGCTATAAATTTTGCACTTAAAAAACCTACGAACTTAAAGTTTTGCAATTTTGGTACTTATTATATATGTAATGTGTGTAGTGAAAGTCAGCCAGATCGGACCTACAAAACATATAACTCCCATACAATCGATTGTTCCGATAAATGGGGTTTGGGCTATAAATTTTGGAATTAAAAAGCTAGGAATGTAAAGTTTAGCAGGTTTGGTACTTGTTATGTGTGAAATGGTGTGTAATGAAAAACAGCCAGATCGGACCTACAAAACATATAACTCCAATACAATCGATTGTTTCGATAAATGGGGTTTGGGCTATAAATTTTGCAATTAAAAAGCTAGGAACGTAAAGTTTTTGCAGCTTTGGTACTTGTTATGTATGTAATGTGTGTAGTGAAAATCAGCCAGAGCGGACCTACAAAACATATAACTCCCATACAATCGATTGTTCCGATAAATGGGGTTTGGGCTATAAATTTTGGAATTAAAAAGCTAGGAATGTAAAGTTTAGCAGGTTTGGTACTTGTTATGTGTGAAATGGTGTGTAATGAAAAACAGCCAGATCGGACCTACAAAACATATAACTCCAATACAATCGATTGTTTCGATAAATGGGGTTTGGGCTATAAATTTTGCAATTAAAAAGCTAGGAACGTAAAGTTTTGCAGCTTTGGTACTTGTTATGTATGTAATGTGTGTAATGAAAATAAGCCAGATCGGACCTACAAAACATATAACTCCCATACAATCGATTGTTCCAATAAATGGGGTTTGGGCTATAAATTTTGGAATTAAAAAGCTAGGAACGTAAAGTTTTGCAGGTCTGGTACTTGTTATGTATGAAATGGTGTGTAATGAAAATCAGCCAGATCGGACCTACAAAACATATAACTCCAATACAATCGATTGTTTCGATAAATGGGGTTTGGGCTATAAATTTTGCAATTAAAAAGCTAGGAACGTACCGTTTTGCAGGTTTGGTACTTATAATGTATGTAATGTTTGTAATGAAAATTAGCCAGATCGGACCTAAAAAACATATAACTCCCATACAATCGATTGTTTCGATAAATGGGGTTTGGGCTATAAATTTTGCAATTAAAAAGCTAGGAACGTAAAGTTTTGCAGCTTTGGTACTTGTTATGTGAGTAATGTGTGTAGTGAAAATCAGCCAGATCGGACCTACAAAACATGTAACTCCAATACAATCGATAGTTTCGATAAATGGGGTGCGGCTATAAATTTTGCAATTAAAAAGCTAGGAACGTAAAGTTTTTGAATTTTTGGTACTTGTTGTATATGTAATGTGTGTAGTGAAAATCAGCCAGATCGGACCTGCAAAACATATAACTCCCATACAATAGATTGTTTCGATAAATGGGGTTTGGGCTATAAATTTTGCACTTAAAAAACCTACGAACTTAAAGTTTTGCAGGTTTGGTACCTATTATATATGTAATGTGTGTAGTGAAAAGCAGCCAGATCGGACCTTCAAAACATGTAACTCCAATACAATTGATTGTTTCGATAAATGGGGTTTGGGCTATAAATTTTGCAATTAAAAAGCTAGGAACGTACCGTTTTTCAGGTTTGGTACTTATTATGTATGTAATGTTTGTAATGAAAATTAGCCAGATCGGATCTGCAAAACATGTAACTCCAATACAATTGATTGTTTCGATAAAGGGGGTTTGGGCTATAAATTTTGCAATTAAAAAGCTAGGAACGTGAAGTTTTGCAGGTTTGGTACTTATTATATATGAAATGGTGTGTAGTGAAAATCAGCCAGATCGGACCTACAAAACATATAACTCCCATACAATCGATTGTTTCGATAAATGGGGTTTGGGTTATAAATTTTGCAATTAAAAAGCTAGGACCGTAAAGTTTTGCAGCTTTGGTACTTGTTATGTGAGTAATGTGTGTAGTGAAAATCAGCCAGATCGGACCTGCAAAACATGTAACTCCAATACAATTGATTGTTTCGATAAATGGGGTTTGGGCTATAAATTTTGCAATTAAAAAGCTAGGAACGTACCGTTTTGCAGGTTTGGTACTTATAATGTATGTAATGTTTGTAATGAAAATTAGCCAGATCGGACCTAAAAAACATATAACTCCCATACAATCGATTGTTTCGATAAATGGGGTTTGGGCTATAAATTTTGCAATTAAAAAGCTAGGAACGTAAAGTTTTGCAGCTTTGGTACTTGTTATGTGAGTAATGTGTGTAGTGAAAATCAGCCAGATCGGACCTGCAAAACATGTAACTCCAATACAATTGATTGTTTCGATAAATGGGGTTTGGGCTATAAATTTTGCAATTAAAAAGCTAGGAACGTACCGTTTTTCAGGTTTGGTACTTATTATGTATGTAATGTTTGTAATGAAAATTAGCCAGATCGGATCTGCAAAACATGTAACTCCAATACAATTGATTGTTTCGATAAATGGGGTTTGGGCTATAAATTTTGGAATTAAAAAGCTAGGAATGTAAAGTTTAGCAGGTTTGGTACTTGTTATGTATGAAATGGTGTGTAGTGAAAATCAGCCAGATCGGACCTACAAAACATATAACTCCCATACAATCGATTGTTTCGATAAATGGGGTTTGGGTTATAAATTTTGCAATTAAAAAGCTAGGACCGTAAAGTTTTGCAGCTTTGGTACTTGTTATGTGAGTAATGTGTGTAGTGAAAATCAGCCAGATCGGACCTGCAAAACATGTAACTCCAATACAATTGATTGTTTCGATAAATGGGGTTTGGGCTATAAATTTTGCAATTAAAAAGCTAGGAACGTACCGTTTTGCAGGTTTGGTACTTATAATGTATGTAATGTTTGTAATGAAAATTAGCCAGATCGGACCTAAAAAACATATAACTCCCATACAATCGATTGTTTCGATAAATGGGGTTTGGGCTATAAATTTTGCAATTAAAAAGCTAGGAACGTAAAGTTTTGCAGCTTTGGTACTTGTTATGTGAGTAACGTGTGTAGTGAAAATCAGCGAGATCGGACCTACAAAACATATAACTCCCATACAATCGATTGTTTCGATAAATGGGGTTTGGGCTATAAATTTTGCAATTAAAAAGCTAGGAACGTAAAGTTTTGCAGCTTTGGTACTTGTTATGTGAGTAATGTGTGTAGTGAAAATCAGCCAGATCGGACCTACAAAACATGTAACTCCAATACAATCGATAGTTTGGATAAATGGGGTTTGGGTTATAAATTTTGCAATTAAAAAGCTAGGACCGTAAAGTTTTGCAGCTTTGGTACTTGTTATGTGAGTAATGTGTGTAGTGAAAATCAGCCAGATCGGACCTACAAAACATGTAACTCCCATACAATCGATTGTTTCGATAAATGGGGTTTGGGCTATAAATTTTGCAATTAAAAAGCTAGGAACGTAAAGTTTAGCAGGTTTGGTACTTGTTATGTGTGAAATGGTGTGTAATGAAAAACAGCCAGATCGGACCTACAAAACATATAACTCCAATACAATCGATTGTTTCGATAAATGGGGTTTGGGCTATAAATTTTGCAATTAAAAAGCTAGGAACGTAAAGTTTTGCAGGTTTGGTACTTGTTATGTATGAAATGGTGTGTAATGAAAATCAGCCAGATCGGACCTACAAAACATATAACTCCCATACAATCGATTGTTTCGATAAATGGGGTTTGGGCTATAAATTTTGCAATTAAAAAGCTAGGAACGTAAAGTTTTGCAGGTTTGGTACTTATTATATATGTAATGTGTGTAGTGAAAAGCAGCCAGATCGGACCTACAAAACATATAACTCCCATACAATCGATTGTTTCGATAAATGGGGTTTGGGCTATAAATTTTGCAATTAAAAAGCTAGGAACGTAAAGTTTTGCAGGTTTGGTACTTATTATATATGTAATGTGTGTAGTGAAAATCAGCCAGATCGGACCTACAAAACATATAACTCCCATACAATCGATTGTTTCGATAAATGGGGTTTGGGCTATAAATTTTGCAATTAAAAAGCTAGGAACGTAAAGTTTAGCAGGTTTGGTACTTGTTATGTGTGAAATGGTGTGTAATGAAAAACAGCCAGATCGGACCTACAAAACATATAACTCCAATACAATCGATTGTTTCGATAAATGGGGTTTGGGCTATAAATTTTGCAATTAAAAAGCTAGGAACGTAAAGTTTTGCAGGTTTGGTACTTGTTATGTATGAAATGGTGTGTAATGAAAATCAGCCAGATCGGAAATACAAAACATATAACTCCCATACAATCGATTGTTTCGATAAATGGGGTTTGGGCTATAAATTTTGCAATTAAAAAGCTAGGAACGTAAAGTTTTGCAGGTTTGGTACTTATTATATATGTAATGTGTGTAGTGAAAAGCAGCCAGATCGGACCGACAAAACATGTAACTCCAATACAATTGATTGTTTCGATAAATGGGGTTTGAGCTGTAAATTTTGCAATTAAAAAGCTAGGAACGTAAAGTTTTTGAATTTTTGGTACTTGTTATGTATGTAATGTGTGTAGTGAAAATCAGCCAGATCGGACCTTCAAAACATATAACTCCCATACAATAGATTGTTTCGATAAATGGGGTTTGGGCTATAAATTTTGCACTTAAAAAACCTACGAGCTTAAAGTTTTGCAATTTTGGTACTTATTATATACGTAATGTGTGTAGTGAAAATCAGCCAGATCGGACCTACAAAACATATAACTCCCATACAATCGATTGTTTCGATAAATGGGGTTTGGGCTATAAATTTTGCAATTAAAAAGCTAGGAACGTAAAGTTTTGCAGGTTTGGTACTTATTATATATGTAATGTGTGTAGTGAAAATCAGCCAGATCGGACCTACAAAACATATAACTCCCATACAATCGATTGTTTCGATAAATGGGGTTTGGGCTATAAATTTTGCAATTAAAAAGCTAGGAACGTAAAGTTTTGCAGGTTTGGTACTTATTATATATGTAATGTGTGTAGTGAAAAGCAGCCAGATCGGACCTACAAAACATGTAACTCCAATACAATTGATTGTTTCGATAAATGGGGTTTGAGCTGTAAATTTTGCAATTAAAAAGCTAGGAACGTAAAGTTTTTGAATTTTTGGTACTTGTTATGTATGTAATGTGTGTAGTGAAAATCAGCCAGATCCGACTCCCATACAATAGATTGTTTCGATAAATGGGGTTTGGGCTATAAATTTTGCACTTAAAAAACCTACGAGCTTAAAGTTTTGCAATTTTGGTACTTATTATATACGTAATGTGTGTAGTGAAAATCAGCCAGATCGGACCTACAAAACATATAACTCCCATACAATCGATTGTTCCGATAAATGGGGTTTGGGCTATAAATTTTGGAATTAAAAAGCTAGGAACGTAAAGTTTAGCAGGTTTGGTACTTGTTATGTGTGAAATGGTGTGTAATGAAAAACAGCCAGATCGGACCTACAAAACATATAACTCCAATACAATCGATTGTTTCGATAAATGGGGTTTGGGCTATAAATTTTGCAATTAAAAAGCTAGGAACGTAAAGTTTTTGCAGCTTTGGTACTTGTTATGTATGTAATGTGTGTAATGAAAATAAGCCAGATCGGACCTACAAAACATATAACTCCCATACAATCGATTGTTCCAATAAATGGGGTTTGGGCTATAAATTTTGGAATTAAAAAGCTAGGAACGTAAAGTTTTGCAGGTTTGGTACTTGTTATGTATGAAATGGTGTGTAATGAAAATCAGCCAGATCGGACCTACAAAACATATAACTCCAATACAATCGATTGTTTCGATAAATGGGGTTTGGGCTATAAATTTTGCAATTAAAAAGCTAGGAACGTACAGTTTTGCAGGTTTGGTACTTATTATATATGTAATGTATGTAGTGAAAAGCAGTCAGATCGGACCTACAAAACATGTAACTCCAATACAATCGAGTGTTTCGATAAATGGGGTTTGGGCTATAAATTTTGCAATTAAAAAGCTAGGAACGTAAAGTTTTGCAGGTTTGGTACTTATTATATATGTAATGTATGTAGTGAAAAGCAGCCAGATCGGACCGACAAAACATGTAACTCCAATACAATTGATTGTTTCGATAAATGGGGTTTGAGCTGTAAATTTTGCAATTAAAAAGCTAGGAACGTACCGTTTTGCAGGTTTGGTACTTATTATATATGTAATGTGTGTAGTGAAAATCAGCCAGATCGGACCTACAAAACATATAACTCCCATACAATCGATTGTTTCGATAAATGGGGTTTGGGCTATAAATTTTGCAATTAAAAAGCTAGGAACGTAAAGTTTTGCAGGTTTGGTACTTATTATATATGTAATGTATGTAGTGAAAAGCAGTCAGATCGGACCTACAAAACATGTAACTCCAATACAATCGAGTGTTTCGATAAATGGGATTTGGGCTATAAATTTTGCAATTAAAAAGCTAGGAACGTAAAGTTTTGCAGGTTTGGTACTTATTATATATGTAATGTATGTAGTGAAAAGCAGCCAGATCGGACCGACAAAACATGTAACTCCAATACAATTGATTGTTTCGATAAATGGGGTTTGAGCTGTAAATTTTGCAATTAAAAAGCTAGGAACGTACCGTTTTGCAGGTTTGGTACTTATTATATATGTAATGTGTGTAGTGAAAATCAGCCAGATCGGACCTACAAAACATATAACTCCCATACAATAGATTGTTTCGATAAATGGGGTTTGGGCTATAAATTTTGCACTTAAAAAACCTACGAACTTAAAGTTTTGCAATTTTGGTACTTATTATATATGTAATGTGTGTAGTGAAAATCAGCCAGATCGGACCTACAAAACATATAACTCCCATACAATCGATTGTTCCGATAAATGGGGTTTGGGCTATAAATTTTGGAATTAAAAAGCTAGGAACGTAAAGTTTAGCAGGTTTGGTACTTCTTATGTGTGAAATGGTGTGTAATGAAAATCAGCCAGATCGGACCTACAAAACATATAACTCCAATACAATCGATTGTTTCGATAAATGGGGTTTGGGCTATAAATTTTGCAATTAAAAAGCTAGGAACGTAAAGTTTTTGCAGCTTTGGTACTTGTTATGTATGTAATGTGTGTAGTGAAAATCAGCCAGATCGGACCTACAAAACATATAACTCCAATACAATCGATTGTTTCGATAAATGGGGTTTGGGCTATAAATTTTGCAATTAAAAAGCTAGGAACGTAAAGTTTTGCAGGTTTGGTACTTGTTATGTATGTAATGTGTGTAATGAAAATAAGCCAGATCGGACCTACAAAACATATAACTCCCATACAATCGATTGTTCCAATAAATGGGGTTTGGGCTATAAATTTTGCAATTAAAAAGCTAGGAACGTAAAGTTTTGCAGGTTTGGTACTTATTATGTATGTAATGTGTGTAGTGAAAATCAGCCAGATCGGACCTACAAAACATATAACTCCCATACAATCGATTGTTTCGATAAATGGGGTTTGGGCTATAAATTTTGCAATTAAAAAGCTAGGAACGTAAAGTTTTGCAGGTTTGGTACTTATTATATATGTAATGTGTGTAGTGAAAATCAGCCAGATCGGACCTACAAAACATATAACTCCCATACAATCGATTGTTTCGATAAATGGGGTTTGGGCTATAAATTTTGCAATTAAAAAGCTAGGAACGTAAAGTTTTGCAGGTTTGGTACTTATTATATATGTAATGTGTGTAGTGAAAAGCAGCCAGATCGGACCTTCAAAACATGTAACTCCAATACAATTGATTGTTTCGATAAATGGGGTTTGAGCTGTAAATTTTGCAATTAAAAAGCTAGGAACGTAAAGTTTTTGAATTTTTGGTACTTGTTATGTATGTAATGTGTGTAGTGAAAATCAGCCAGATCCGACCTTCAAAACATATAACTCCCATACAATAGATTGTTTCGATAAATGGGGTTTGGGCTATAAATTTTGCACTTAAAAAACCTACGAGCTTAAAGTTTTGCAATTTTGGTACTTATTATATACGTAATGTGTGTAGTGAAAATCAGCCAGATCGGACCTACAAAACATATAACTCCAATACAATCGATTGTTCCGATAAATGGGGTTTGGGCTATAAATTTTGGAATTAAAAAGCTAGGAACGTAAAGTTTAGCAGGTTTGGTACTTGTTATGTATGAAATGGTGTGTAATGAAAATAAGCCAGATCGGACCTACAAAACATATAACTCCAATACAATCGATTGTTTCGATAAATGGGGTTTGGGCTATAAATTTTGCAATTAAAAAGCTAGGAACGTAAAGTTTTTGCAGCTTTGGTACTTGTTATGTATGTAATGTGTGTAATGAAAATAAGCCAGATCGGACCTACAAAACATATAACTCCCATACAATCGATTGTTCCAATAAATGGGGTTTGGGCTATAAATTTTGGAATTAAAAAGCTAGGAACGTAAAGTTTTGCAGGTTTGGTACTTGTTATGTATGAAATGGTGTGTAATGAAAATCAGCCAGATCGGACCTACAAAACATATAACTCCAATACAATCGATTGTTTCGATAAATGGGGTTTGGGCTATAAATTTTGCAATT